>OY986437.1:178009465-178521965 GCA_963920525.1 Dichetophora obliterata | reverse complement strand
AATTCTGATTCGGCTAATGAAATAATTATTGGATAATAAAAAATATGTAGCTATAAAATAGAATTGGCTTAGCAGTATTTTATAAATTTAAAGTAAAACAAAGAAATATTGTAGATTTTATGAATGAGTATAAAAATTCTATTTGATACAAATTGTGCAGCTTATTATTTATATGTGGGTGTGTGTTTTTTTTCATCTTCTTGCAGTTGCCTAATTTAGTTTGTTTCTAGCTGGCCATTTTCCTTGTAGCAATATTTTGGTTGCTACTTTGGATACACAAGCATAATTTTTAGATACTTCATTACACCGGCTAGTGAAATTATTATTAGTCAGGACTTAAACAATTTTTTTTTTACCAAAAATGCTTTTAATTCATAAAATAACTTGAATTAACAAAAAACAAACACCAAATTTATCCAAAATCGGTCTAACTGTTTAAGAGGAGTTCAGTGAGAAAGCCATGTACAGAAGAATTTATTGTATATAGATATTCTCCGGCAGACGTTGTCCTGCCACCACCTTACTGCCATATATGAATTTTCATGCTAATCGGAAAAAAATGTTATGTTTTAAACATTTTGAGAATAGTTGCCGAACGTATCTACATAAACTAAATTACAAAATTTAAGTCTAATACAACCACAACCGTCCAAAATATAGCATTTTTGTTGATTTGTAGGCAGTAAAAGAGGGTGTGGCAAAATATTTTTACCTTAAACCATCTAGAACTCAAAACAAATCGAGTGCCAAAATTTGAGCTTAAGTTACTTTATACCTATCGTCTTTATATTTTAACTGTATTAAAATGTAAAACAATATATATTTACGAATTTCGTAATCAATTTTTAATAATACTTTTTTAAAATTTTTTTTAAAAAAATTTTACAAAATTTAATACTTTTTAATGCTTTTATTAAAATTTATTCCAAGATTTCTAACCATGAAAATAGTATATTATTTTAAGAAATTAAGAAAATATACTATAATAAATACAATATATGTATATACTCTTTTTTGTGTAAATGTACATTAAGGTGGCCCTAATTTACAAAAGTTTTTTAACGCCATAGGCTAAAATCTCTTCGATTTGATATAAAATTAAAATGTATGCAGTTTTTCGAAAAAATCCCCAAAAATCTAGAAATGCAAAAATCATGTAAAAAATGCATGTATTCGTACAAAAATTAAAAAACGGCTAACTTCTAAGCAGACATTTACAAATATCAGAGTTTTTTTCATTGGGGTACAAAATAGGAAAAAATATTAAAAATTACCAATTCTACTATCTGCTAGAGCCATTGGCTGTAGAATAACGTATTGAAATTTCAGCCCAATCCTCCTAAACAGCTAGACCGATTTTGAAGAAATTTGTTGTTTGCATTTTGTTAATTCAAGTTAATTTTATTTATTAAAAGCATTTTTGTTAAAAAAATACTTTTCAAGTCCTAACTAATAATTATTTTATAAGCCGAATCATCAGAATTTCGTCTTTATATTAGTCTTATGAAGTATCTAAAAATTATGGTTGTATATCCAAAGTAGCAAGCAAAATATTGCTACAAGGAAAATTTGGTCAACTACAAGAAGATGGGAAAAAACACATACATACATATAAATAATAAGGTGTACAATTTGTATCAAATAGAATTTTTATACTCATTCATAAAATCTACAATATTTCTTTGTTTTACTTTAAATTTATAAAATACTGCCAAGCCAATTCTATTCTATTGCTACATATTTTTTATTATCCAATAATTATTTCATTAGCCGAATCAGAATTCTGTCTTTCTATTCAGCTAATGAAATATCTAAAAATCCTTCTCTGCAGCAGCAACCAAAATATAGCTACAACAAAATCACAACAAAAATGTCCAGCTGGAAACAAAATAAATTCGGCGACCATGCACATGCAAAAAAGAACCTGTATAATTTTATTTTCATTCATAAAATTTGCAATATTTCTTCAGATATTCAAATAAGAACAAACAGGCAAGCACATTAAAAAATACCAATCTATTTGCTCCCTTGTTCACTCAGCCAATGATCAAAATATTGAAAATTCTGTATATGTAAACAATCTCGCACTTCTAAAGGGGTATAAAATAAATGTCCCATCAAAATTTCCTGTTCTCATATAGATATATACTCGTTGCTACTCCTTATTGGCATGTTTGTGTGTTTATGCAGAATTTGTTTTGTTCCTTGCTTGACGTTGTTGTTATGCTCTATTTTATGCTTTTGATCGTGTTTCAGATAATTTTCAAGAAATAACTAATAGTTTACAACACAGAAATCAAGATTTGTATTATAATAGGCAACAAAGTCAAAATTTTAGAAATAATTTTCAACAAAAAGAACCAAATTCTAATAACACTGTACAACAATTTGGCCCTTTTTAGAAACCCCGCCCAATTTCTCAATGGTTTTTCATATTTTTGTATACGCAGGTCACGAATATGAAATTAGTTTTGTGGGACACCTCTAGTTTGGTCTCCACATTACTTTGAAGTTTAAAGGAGCTTATTTAAAAAAAAAATTGTTTAATGTCCTGTCATAACAAGTTTAGTACTAAATTAAAGATGAAAAAATAAGGACCCAAAAAACAATACTATGTAAAAAATTTAAATGAAAAAGGAAAATGTCCTTTTAATTTGAAAATCCTTAATATCCGTACAGTTTTTATTTTCATTTTATCCAAAAAATTCTTACCTTTTTTTTAAATCAAAGAACCAAGGCAAACGCCTTATGCAAACAAGGTTTTTTCTTTGACCTGAAAGGAAAGGGACAGATTTATTTAGAGCAGTGATGGGCACACACATATTATCATATTCTTTGCTTGTGTGTGAAGCAGAGAAAAACGAAGAGCAACTTGGCGTTCGTCAGTTTTAAGCGGAAGTTTATCAATGCAGATGTGTTTTGCGTCCGTCTACTCGTGGCGCAATTTTATTAAGTACGTGAAAGCTAATGCGAGTTTGGCGCTTGCGAACGTCACCATCGTTGTTTTCTATAAAAAAAAATCATTTTCCCATTCTTCAGGCATCATTTTTATCTGTACGTTGGTAAAATTGAGTAGCCAGACCTAACTACAAAAATGGCTCAGCATCAACGGACTTGGTTTGCATAGCAAAAATCAAAACAAAGCAACAGCCGAACGCATACGATTGAAAGCCATACGAAGAAGCTTATAGTGTACATGTGTCGACGTCGCTCAAGCAGCATTTTGTTTCTAAACACGTGTGTTTGGGAAATTAAAATGTGCCCGACACTGATTTAGAGGAATTGGTTGGAACCATACGTAAATTATTGATTAGGCGAAACAACCGTTACCAAACCGACAGTTTGAATTGCTTTTAACCGAGGCTAGTTTTATGCCTTAACGTCGGCAAGCATTTCCAGCCCTTAGTAGTTCTTGTCCTTTAATTCCACATTTCCCACAATTTTAGTTGTGGATTTTTAGTTTTCCATAATTCTTAAATGTAGGAAGGAACAAAGAATGTGAAAAGAACCATGGCCGAACCTGGATTCGAACCAGGGACCTCTGTGTTGATAGCCTAGCGCACTCTCCACTAGACTACAAATTCCGACATATTGTTACATATTGTTTTGTATATTATACCATACATAATATAAAATATATATAATACCCAAACTCGAAATTTACAAAATGTTACACTTCTAGTAAAAAATTTCATAACGACCAAGTTATTCAACGTTATCACATAATTTGTTTGTATTTTCATTAAATGCTGTTTCAGAAAACATTTCAATTTATTGCAAATTTTTCAAATTTGAAATTTTAAAATTTAAAAATTAAAGTATTTCAAAAATTAAAATATCAAAAGTCTCATAATTTTTATCCGATTTTCATGTTTTATAGCTCATCTTTAGGAACGATTCAAAAACAAACGAAGTGCATCCAGTTTTATGCACAAAATAAGGCTTTATGTGCAAAAAATCGAGAAATATGTAAAAAGTCCAAATATTTCCATATGTTTTTCAATTTACAACAAAAACATCAACTCGCGCAAATTTAGCGCACTCCTATCGAATTCATATTAGTACATGCTGGTTTTTATTCTAAATTAACAAGTCATATTTTACAGTTTTTAACAAGTTTTTAACAAGTCATATTTTTCATTTTTCGAAAAATTTTAATTTTTCATACAAATGCATAGTCTAATATGTAAGGTAAGTTACCCAAATAAGGCCAACCTAACGGTTTTTACCAGACAGAAGAGAAACGGGTTTTTTTAAACTTATTTTTGCAATTTTGTATTTTTGTTTATTCAATTCTTTTTTTGAAAAACATAAAAATAAAGCATTAAAAAGTAAAAAATATATCCAGCTCAGAAGGTTTTAAAAAGGTCTGAATTTTGCCATATTAGGACCACCATGTCTAAATAAGACCCAATATATAACTTTTTTAGAAACAACAAAACAGTCAGAAAATAATAAAATAAGAACACATTGTTATTACAAATGTTGGTTTACATTTATACTAAACATAAATGTTTTTCATAGCTTTTATTTATAAAAACTTTTTTGAAAAAATACTTTTATTGCCAAAAGTTCATTTTGAAAATTAAAATAAAGTTACTCTGGCTTTTTAAAGAAAATTTTGGTAATTTGTTGAGGGCTTTCTTTTTCGTAGTTTTTTTCTGCCGGTAGATTAGGTGTGGACATGAGATCGGAAAATGAAAGCAGGAAAGAAAAAAAATGTTTGGGCCTTTTTAGGCGCTCTCAATATAATTTCATTAATCAAGTTTTTCTCGGAATACACCACAGTTAGATTTGATCAATTAACCTTTTTGTTTTCGTTAAAATACCTCTCTTAATTTTTAATTCAAAGCTGGACATAGGCAATAGTTAATTCGTAGAATAACGGACTTTTACTGCGAGCACAATATTACATCAACCACGTTGTTGACGCTACCGCTGACTTCGTTCGACTGTCACTCGCTTCACAGATGCGCAATCGAAGTAATTTTTTTTTGCATCGTGATGCAGATATGAACATGTTTAAACGTGCAAAAAATCATTTTGCAGGGAATGCAATAAATGTGCGTATTAGAAATCGGGCCTTATTAAGGCTTGGGCCTTATTTGGCGAAGAGACCTTACATGGAGCTGTAAGGTCTCCATAGGTTTTACATAGCTGTAAAATTTAATAAAGATATAAATATATACACACAAAGATAAAATATATAACATAAAATATATACATATGCATACATTCGCTATTTCGCTCATGGAAATAATTTGTTAAGCCATAACGACAATCACTTTTTTCATATTTGGCTAAGTTAAGAAACAGCACAAATTGGCCAATTTCTTTTATTTCAGCTCAGCTAAACAAGAAAAATATCTGAAACACAATCAAAAGCATAAAATAGAGCAGTTTCGGGCAGCTTTGCACACTTGAGATTGTGTTTGTGTAGTAAAATATGTATTTATCTCACCTACATAACGATCAAAGCTTCAGTCAGTGTTGTTATATGGTCCGATATATCGGATTTGTTAGGATTTTCAATGTTGAATCCGATGATCCGATATTTAACCAAAATGTAACTATTTTAGGAAAAGTAGATTTTATGTCTGATTTTGCATATATTTTTTTAATAAAGCAATGTATAAATGACTTAAAATAACGCAGGCAGTTATCGCTCCACCACCTGAGAGGATCTGTATGAATTAGTGATTCTGCTTCGCGCAAATAGGCCTGCAACTCTTCAAACCTATTTGCTCCAAAATTTCTATTTCGATTGCGTATTTCGAAAAATAGGAAGCTTAACGCAATCTTGTCTTTTGATTGCTCTGACCACTTGGGTGCCATTGCAGTTCAAAAGCCGGGACAATTTTTCAATGACGACATTTTTAATGGCTTTTTTCTCCATTGCCAAATTGGAATAACGTGGATCTTATTTAAAAAAAACAACGATTAATTTGAATAAAAATAATAAGATAAGAAGACAATTCACAATGTTTCATATCGACCTATTGTTCTATTATTTACGACTTTCGTATCAACACTATTATTGTTTCCCATGCAAAATTGACAAACACAATGTATAAGATAGCACACGCAATAAACATAGTTCGCAGGGTTGTATTTGCTCAATTACAATTTTGTATGGGAAACAAAACAACAAACAGCTATACAAAAATAGAACAATAACACAATATGACAACTTGTGAATCGCCGAAATGTCAAAACTCACCAAGAATTTCAGCAAGTAATGCGCATTTTGGTTCATTATTCCTAACAGCAGTTTTGTCCAAAAAACGCTCCTGCAGTTCTTTCGTAATAGATTCTTTAAATTTAGCGATCATATCGCAATCAGTCGGCATTAGTTGTAGAAAATTTCCTTAAGTCTAAATATCAAAGGCCGTACCATTGATAGCGTCACTTTTGTTTGGGAGGACATTAATGTTGTTGCAACATCAAATGCTTCCAACACCTCAACCAAGTTTTTTATTTCATCCCACTCTTTTTCCTCTAGCCTCATGTTGACGTTTCCTGAATCAAATATATAATTCATCATACTATATAATCTTCTTCTATATATATATAAAATGGAATGTGTGTTTGTTTATTTGTTTGTTTGTTTGTTTGTACCTTATGGGAGACCAAACCTCTGGACCGATCTTCCTGAAATTTTCACAGCATTTAACTGGGACTCTAGCATGATTAATAGGGTGATGATTTTTCGACCACGCCCACTTTTACGCCCACTTTTTTAAAATTATGTATTTGCTCCCATATAGTTTTTAACAGATTTACTTCAAATTGTATACACATTATACTCCAGGCGAGGTAGAAATAAACATTTCTTACGCCACACCCCCTTTCACGCCCCTTTTCATGCCAAATTTAAGTTTTTAACGTTTTGTTCTCTGTACAAATTTGTTCCTTCCAACGGATTATTTTTTATTTGGTAGTATATTGCTCTTTATACTGTTAACGTCGCCATATTACTATGAACCACGCCCACTTCACCGCCCCCTTTTTTAATTCAGATACTTACTTATACCACTAACAATGTTTGCTATGCAAAATACTTTTTTTGTAATATGTATTTACCTAAAGTTTTATATACTTTTTATCTACAGGTAAGGTAGCCATAGATTTTTTTATTACCAAATCCCCCTTTTTGCCCCATTTTACTTTAATTATAATTAATCTGCTTTCAATCTAAATATATAAAAATGAATGTCTGTCTGTAAATTTGTTTGTTTGTGCCTTATAGGAGGCCAAACCCTTCGAACGATCTTCTTGAAATTTTCACAGCATGTTACTGTGACTCTGGAAAGAATAATAGGATTTTTAAAGTTTCCATTGGATAAAGGGGCGTGACACCTCCCATATAACCCAAAATTTAAATCGCCATATTTTGGGCATTTTTTGACCTACGTCGATGATATTTGGTACATATGGTATTGGCATAGTTAGGAATACGTACCAGGAGAAAAGTGGGTGGGACCACGCCCCTTTTTGGGAAAATTAAAAATTGTTTTATAGTTTTAACTACTGGACCGATCGTCATTAAATTTTCACAATAGGATATTCTTACGAAATAATAAATTCTTGACTCAACATCAAGGGCTTCCGAGACTGCTGTTCAGCGCGAAACACGCTTAGAGATGCAGCGATCTCGAACCTCAACATCAAGGGCTTCGGAGACATCCGTTCAGCGTGAAACACGGTTACGAAGCGACCGTTCTCGAGCCTTGACATCAAAGGCTTCCGAGACTTCTACTCAACGTCAAACACGCATGCGAAGTGACCGATCGCTATCCTCTTTATCAAGAGCTGCCGAGACACCAGAGCAACGTGAGGCACACCGTCTACAAGATCGTAGTCGAAGAGCACAGCATCGTCGAAGCCCTGAATCATATCAGCTTATTGCATTCCACTACACATCAGAAATTGATTGTAGTGAAGATGAGTTAGTTGCCATTGCACCAAGTAATAAAGTTTGCCAACACTACAATGCCTAGAAATATAAAAATGAAGCACCTGGAATGTGCTGCGCAAATGGTAAAATTGCTTTACCCGAACTGCTACCACCACCAGAACCACTGCTATCGTTAGTTTCAGGTAAGAACAAATAAACAATTTGCACCTAAGGCATCAAAAAAGGAAGAAGAGGAAAAAATAAAATGATTATTATTCAAAATAATAATATTCCACTTCATAGGAACAACAGCGGATTCCTAACATTTCTTAAGCAGCATACAAAAATACAATTCGTGTTTTCAAATGACATCGTTTGGTGCGACTAAAGTGGTTCGAGACAACTTCATGCCAACATTAAGAGTTCAAGGCCAAATTTATCACCGAATGAGATCAATATTGCCAATTCCAGATGAAGATCCTAAGTTTTTACAAATTTATTTCATGGGACAAGCGGATGATAACGACCAAGTGCAACAGCGTGAGGGGGGTAGCGAAGCACACCGGGTTCAGCTAGTACTATATAATAATGAATGCAAAATTGGTTTATGAATAAAATTTTAAACTCACATTCATTTTTAAAAAATTGATAAATTATTCATTTCAACTATTCATTTTCGTTATTCAGAATAATGAATCAGTTTTTGTATTAATTTTTTACATTTTGTGCCGCATTATATTTTTTTAGACTATAATCACATATTTAAAAATTCAATGAACCCAGTTGTTATAAAATTTATTTATTTATCTATTAATTTATTTTTTGGAATCTGAAACAGACACGCCAACCTCCCGCCCACGGTTTGAACGGTTCGGGATATAGTAACTTTTTGCAAACGTATTGTTTATGAATTTCAGTTAAAAACAATAAAAACTTCTATCGGGGATCATGTCCCAGTCCCCGTGTATCCGTGCCCGTGTTGTTGCCTACACTTTGGTACAGCCAACAACAAAACTATACCTTTTGAATATCTAACTACTATTGAATAGCTTTACTTTTGAGAATTACAAAAATGCGCTACATGCTTGGTTGGCGACGCCAGACCGTAACTTCCTGGAAATTTGGAGCAATTTGCAATAGGTCACAAAAATGCCATCGTGTACCGTTCTCTATTCCATACCACAGTAAGTGCATCTTTTTAAATATTTTCTCCCGGCTCGGTTGTAAGCGCGCACTATAAACAAGGTCTAATTAAATTTGCTAATTCTTGTGAATAAAAACTAGTGAAAAGAGCAAGAGAGCAAGGTTATTTTCGTGCAAAAATTATCTCGACAGTATTTGTTATGTGTGCGGTATATATCTAACGAAAACAAAGCTAAATAAGGCCCACCTAAATAAATTAAGATGATATATCTGAAATTTTACTGGATTTTCATTTTGAATTTTTTTAGTCGGATTCATTTTTATTTTGAATAGGATGTCATCTTAAATTTATTATAATTTCTAAAAATAGCTAGAAAAATTTTGCACAATATATTCTGAGAGATATAATTCTTCAAAAGCTCAGAATTGTAAGGTCACAATCATCCCAGCCTTTTGATTGCCATTCTGAGCAGAAAACGTGTTCTTTCAGTGTCCACCTATTATTTTATGTTTGTAAACTTAACAACCTTTCGCAGCCCTCTTTTTAATAAAAAATTTCATACATATGAATTATAAGCAAAAATGTGAGAATACGGTCACACCCGACACAATTGAATTGCCCTAATTCAACATATCTGTCGTATTTCGTTTCCTTTTTTTTTTCTTCTATTTATATTTCTTTTTATGCTGTCTTTTTTAGAAATATATTACATTTAAAATTAAAGTTTTTGATTTAAAATTAAATTCAGGTGTGTTTACATTAAATTAACAGGCTCAAATGGAAAAAGCATAAAAAAGTAGAATTTGGGTACCTTTACTCAATGGCCCATAGCTTTATTTTTCTTCCATGAATTTTCTTCAACTATCTTTACGTACAAAATGATAAACTGTGAAGTTTTTTGTAATTTCGATTTTTTTATTGTTTATTGAAACATTATTCGTTTTCTTAATTTCTTTTCGTTTTTAACACTTAGTTTTAAAAAAAAAAAATCTGGAATTTCTTCCGATAGCGTCAAAACTACTAGGCCAAATGAAAAAATTTGTTTATAGCAGTTGTATATAATTTAATTGTCTTTAATTTAGTGTTTCATTTTTTGAAATTGGTCAATGCGTTCTCGAGGTAGGTTGATATTTATGACACTATATCCTGGAAAAAGGTGAAAACATTTTTAAAAGGTCATATCTCAAAAACTTGTCCATAGAAAAATTTTTAATTGCAATATTCGTGTTCAGCAGGCTGAAGTCCATAAGAAAAGTAAAGTGAAATGTGGATCTCAGAACATTTTTTGCATTTTGGAGCCTAGTGTAATTAATCATTTTTTTAAAAATGAATGTGAATTAAAAATTTCATTTATAAATCGATTTTGTATTCATTGAATGCATTCATTTGTCGTTATTCAGTTGTACTTAAAATTCTGAATATGAATGCCGATTTTACAGCTCTGGGTTATACGCAGTAAGCGTGGAGGTATAAAAAGAAGCATACAGTTTTACCCGATGAAGTAGAATCCATTAGTATTGCACAAATAGCCGATTTTTGCTCAACTTATCGCTGTAGCATCTTATCTGTAGAGTTCCAATGTGTTTTGCAGCTTTGCTCTAGTTTGTGCTGAGGAAAACCGAGTTTCTTTTTTTTTTTTTACAAAAGCAACTGTTTCCAAAGAAGAATGTCTGAAGTGACCTACTATTTTTACACCTTTCTCAATATGATACTTTGCATGGCTTAGAGCAGCGTTCACTGCCAGCTGAAGTGTGTGGGCAAAGCAAGGGACACATTCGCTAAGCTGGAAGGAATCTCTTACTGCAATGGCCACATTCCTGGCATTGTCATAAACAGTGGCTTTTATCTTTCCCACTAAGTTCTAACGGCCCGCGCACTTTTCAATTGCCTGTCGCAAATTCTCGGCGGTATGTCGTTCTGGGTGCTCCAACCTATCGAGGGTATATACCTGTAGTTGCCAGTTATCATTTATAAAATGGAAAGTAACGGTTACATACGAATCGAATGCTGTTGAAGTCCAAGCGTCAGTTGTTATCGCAACAAAGGTAGATTTGTTGACAATCAATAAAAGCTTTTTAGTCACCTCATTATAAAGCTTTTGGATTTGATTTGTGATAGCTTTTCTACCGGGAGGATTATAGCCCGGAAGTACAACGCTCACGAACTTTTTTCTCTGAAAAAGAGAGGCGCAGCATATCACTAGCAATCATTTTTACTACAGCTTTGTGAGTCTCTTCAATTCGATTTTTATTAAAAAAACACCGGCTGGAAGTGATTGGCATGCAGTTTTCCATCTCATCGTCAAAAGAAGAATCAGCGCCTTCATTTGGTTCTGAGGACTCTCCTAGCTCCTGGCTGCTCGAGTTATATTCGTCTCTAAATTTGGAATAGCAAATAATTTTGCAGTGACTATGATAGTAATTATGTTAAATTTATTATGTTAACTTACGGTTGGTTACTTGTATTACTAAGAACTTGTTTTTTAATAACTATGTGGTGGATGAGCGATAAATGGTACAGCAAAGAGATCGAAGTCCTTCTGTATTGCAGCCATTTACCAAATATTTTACATTTGGCTGTGAAATTCCCTGCCGAGAAAGTAAAATTTTCTATAATTCGTTGGTGCACCATTTTAAAAATTGCATTATATTGTATTTATATATTATTGCTTTTGACGTGTTTTTTATTTATTTAAAATTCAAACAAACATTTCAAATAACTTTGGGAAGCTAATTAATCAGTTTTCTGGAAAAAAAAGAAAGTTTGTTGACATCACAAGTTGTATGTCATTTTCTTCGTAATAGATCATACTTTAAAATACAGTTATGGACTCATATAATTTCTTTAATTTTGATAACTTTGTAAGCAAACTTTTGATCCTTTTTATGAAAATTTATCTATAGTAATAAAACTCATTTTCTGTTTGTTTGTTTGACCTTTATAAAGGGTGTCCCAACAAGAACGCAATTTTTAAATTTGGCGCCATTCGAAGTGTCATTGTTTGATATTTGAACAATTGTTATTGTTTGCTAGTAGAAGGTACGAGGTTAGTAAAAATGGAGCGCTACACGAATGAACAACGCATTCTCATTGTGAAATTGTTTTACCAAAATGGTGAAAGTTTTGCGGCTACAGTTCGCAAATTGATATCAATTTGGGGTCACAATAATGCTCCAAAAGAGTCAACTGTAAAGAGATTAATGGATAAATTTGCCGAAACTGGGTCTGTTAGTGATGTAAAGACAACAACGATCGACCGAAAATGTCGCAGCTGTACGTGATGATGTCGCTCAAACTCCATCCACCTCAATTCGACACCGAGCTCAGCAAATTGGTGTCTCATAATCCACTATGCAGCGAATTTTGACGAAAGATTTGCATCTTCATGCATACAAAGTTCAATTGACTCAGGAACTGAAGCCAGCTGACCAGCGAAGGGAGTTCGTTAATTGGGTGTTGGAGAGACAACATGAAAATGCTGATTTTGCCGCTAAAATCATCTTCAGTGACGAGGCCCATTTCCATCTTGATGGCTTCGTCAATAGGCAGAATTGTTGCATTTGGGGTGAGAAAAATCCTCGAGTGATTCACGAGAAGCAAATGCATCCTCAACGTGTCACTGTGTGGTGTGGTTTTTGAGCTGGAGGAATCATTGGACCTTTTTTTTATGAAAATGAGGCAGGTCAAGCACAAACAGTCAATGGTGTTCGGTATCGTGAAATGATAACCAGTTTTTTCTTGCCTAGAATTGAAGAAATGAATGTGGAGGGCATGTGGTTCCAACAAGACGGCGCCACATGTCATACAGTCAGAGAAACAATTCAATTGCTGCATCAGTCATTTCCCGGTCGTGTTATTTCGCGTTTTGGAGATCAGAATTGGCCGCCTAGATCGTGCGATTTAACACCATTAGATTTTTTCTTTGGGGTTTTTTGAAGTCGATGGTTTACGCGAATAAGCCGACGACGACTCAAGCCTTAAAAGAGGAAATTGGACGCTGCATTAATGAAATACCGCAGCATTTATGCAAAACAGTCATTGAAAATTTCATTATAAGATCGCGTGTATGCCAGCAAAGCCGCGGCGGCCATCTGCACGATATATTGTTCCATACATAACCTCATTCTGTCTACTTTACGATATAATAAAGTTTTCGCGAAATTTATTTATTCCAAAAATATTGTTTTTAAAAAATTCAAGTCTCAAAAATAGTTTATGTGAAAAAATTACCCAAATATCTCTTTCCAATCAAAAGTTATGGCTAAAAATATATTTTTTCAGACCAGACTATTAATAGCTGCGTTCCTTTCCCCTTAAATATAATCGCGATAACAAATTTTCTCAAAGGAACGGCAAGAAAAACGACTCGCACTACCGTTGCAGTCAAAATTAAATTCAAACAATCATGATTCAATAACTATTAGGTGTCATGAGAACGTGTGTCGTTCAAAACTGTTGTGAACTGTTATGGTAGCGATACCTTAGTGAACGATGTTTTTCTCTGAATGTGTTTTACTCTTAACGTCAGAAAAATTGTAAATTATTTAATTTAATTATTAATATTATGCAATTATATAAATAATTTAAGTGCAATTATCAGCTCAGCTGAATGCGTCCAGTGTGCGTCCACGCGGTTTGTTTTGTTTTCTTTTGTTTAACATTAGATGGTCATGGCTACCTAATAGTCATTGTATCAAACGAACAAATAATTCAAAAAATGAAATGACAGCTCATTAAAATATACAGATGCGGCACCTGTGTTTCACATTGGCTATATCACAATTTTATATGGATAGCAAAAATAATTTGAACGTCCGATTTTTTTTAATACTCATTTATTAATCCTAAAATTAACTACTTACTATAAAAAAAAATACAATTATGTAAATGCCCTTAACCGGTACTCGAAACATACAATATTTTTGTTTTTTTTTTTATAAGTTTATAACTTATCAATCCCAATTTTCTATTTTTATTTTTTTTTATTTCAGTAATAATGTTAAAATAAACAGCAAAAAGGGAATAAAAACTGTTAAAAAGTGTATTTTGGTTTTGTTTTAATTATAAAAAACTCCTAACAATAAAAATAAAAATGTTAAGACTGAGTGTTACCTACTTACCAGTCAAGCCACCAGTATTTATTTGTATTTAATCTATCATTATTATATTTGTCGCGTTCAGGTATATTACTACAATATTTCCAATTTACAAATCGGTTCAAACCTATCATTAAAGCATGTTGAATTCGTTTGTCAGTCGGCCTTCTATTAACGTGATAAATTATTGGTATGTTGCATGAATCTGATAGATAACCTAGTGTGTCGAGATAAAGAAATGCTTCTGGTGGTATTAACCTTCTCTCCAAAGATTTTTCAAAATACAAAGGATTTGGATAAAATGGTCCAGAACGTCCCCATTTTTCTCTAAGAATGCACAGGTGTGTTTAGAGTAATTACGAACATTTTGGTTTATATATAATCTTCCTTATAGTAATCTTACGTATTATTTCATATGACTAGAACCGATACAGTTCACTACAACTTTTTTATTCACAATATTAAAGATTTAGGTTCCGCTAACCGTTAAAAATGCGATATGCTAAGAACCTTGGTGGCAGGGGTTTAATTTACTTCTCAGACAGATTGTTTATTCTATTCAATTAATATTTATTATTAAATAAACCTCAGAGAGTAATAACTGCCATGTAAAGCTTCTTAAGAACGCGAACCGTTCGGAGTCGGCATTACTTGTAGATCTAGATCTTGATCATTTGTGTTCAAACATTTAATAACACGCACAAAATAATCAAAAGAGGATCCATCAAAGTCCTTACAAGGGCTTGAATTGCTCTTTATATCTGTAATGACCTGGTTAAATTTCCGCTGATCAATGTCAGCTCCAAAGATTACAATCATTAGTTGGTCAAAAGAAACTTCGATGCGTAGTAATATCATAGAATAAAGAGATAACCCTCCAGTTCGCTTAGTGGCAATTAACTTCTTTACGTTAGCTTTTTCAGTAGCTATACGGTAAGTAGTTACTTCGCTAGAGCTTGGTAATGCAGCGCCGAACCAATGCGTGAATATGAGTTTTGGTTGAGCAAAATTTACCTCTTTGCGCTTGCTATTTCAGTGGCTATACGATAAGTATTTACTTTGCTTGCGCTTGGTAAGGCAGCTAGGTAAGCGAGCACAGATTTTCTGACAAAAAAACAATTACCATAAATCCACATTCCACTAACATAAAACAAAATTCAAAATAATTGACTGATCCCGTTAATTCATCCCGTTACTTGAGTTTTGATTTGTGTTCTGTGCATTTCAATTTCATTAAGTTTTGCATGCTGCTCGTGACAAATTGTGGAATAAATTGTGTAAAAAAGTTAATTTAAAGTGAGTAAGTGAAAAAAAGAACTGTGAAGAAATATAATTACTAAAATAATTTATAAATAAATATAGTGAACTGTTAAAATAAAAAAGAAATAAATACGATAGGCAAACGTCAAATATACTTCGTGGTCAAATTAAGGTATTGATTGAAGCATTGGCTGAACAAAAAGTTCTTCTCAAAAGCCTCGTGCGCGAACACAATGAGGAAATGACCTCCGAAAGTAAAGCTCTTTATGTAAGTCACATGCGGATACAGTACAGAAAAAAGTTACATATTAAATTTTAAAATTAAATTTAAATTTTTAAATTTTTTCTTATTTTTATTTAAATAATTCTCTTTATTTTATTACATTTTGTGATTCAATTCTATTTTACATGTTTTTTTCTTTTTTTGTTTTTAATAGATCAGAACAATGAGGCATTTGCTCCAGCCTGCAGAAGTACAACGTTGTTGTACAACGTTGATGGCATTCAAGGGAAGGAGGCCTTAAAAGACATTCCAAATTTTTAAATATAGATATTTTAATATTTTAAACTATAACAAATAACAATAAATAACAAAATACATTTTTAATTCAATTTTCTTTACTTTTCTTGAATAAAACAAATGGATTGTTACTACATTTTAAAATTTTTTCCATTTTTAAATTTTTTTCCATTTTTCAATGTACAGGTTTAAAAACAGACAAATTGAAACACTACAGTAAGCCGAACTAGTACAAAACTAGGAAATCGCTACCTCCTTGGTAACCACCACTAGTTGTGCAATAATACCTTTTGTAATCTTTCTACTGGCGATTTTTACACAGAGATGTCATTGGATGTAGTGACATATGCCTCCCTCTGCATTACCAGTAGCTAGCTTCCTTGTTAACTTCCAGTAGCTAGCTAGCTCGTTAGTTGACTAGCATTACAGAAGTGGTTGCTTACTAAGAAGCAGCGAAGTAGCTAGCTCCTAAGGACCACCAAAGTAGGTAGCTACTGAGAATTACCAAAAAAGGTAGCTACTGGTAATGCAGAGGGAGGCATATGTCACTACATCCAATGACATCTCTGTGTAAAAATCGCCAGAAGAAAGCGTACAAAAGGTATTATTGCGCAACTAGTGGTGGTTACCCAGTAGTTAGCGATTCCCTAGTTTCGTACTAGCTCCGCGTACTGCTGGGAAGGAAGCGGTGTTTAGCTCACACACAGTGTCTGTGTGAGGAAGTACATCTCTGATTTTAAGAAAGCTGTTTTTGACACATCGTAAATCGAAAACGTAAACACCGCCAACCATTTGCCAACTACTGAAAATTAAATAAAGAAATTTGTATTAAAAAGTGATTGTCATCGCTCTAAACTATTGATTTAAAGTCTTCAAATATAAAAGAAAACATTTAAAATGCGCTATATGGTGAAAAATTGTGAAAGTCAGCAGTATCTTCACAATAATCTGATTTCATTTCACAGCTAAGTGTATTTATATTAGATCAAATTTTCAAAAGAAATATTGTTATTTATATAAAAGTGATTAGTGATAAGGGAATTTCAATAAGAAATTAATATATTTGTTATCAGAAATACAAGAAAATTGTGTTTATTTAGCCAATATATTTCGCGCCATTTCCCGATTGAGCTTATGTCAAACCTTAAATACCATGTCAAGGCCGCATTCAATTTCTAAAGGTGACATATATTTTCAAAGCGCCCTTTTTATTATTTTACAAATATCGGCATACACACGCGTAAATATTATTTTCTAATTTTTGTTAAACGTATTTAGTCCTCCTGAGTCCAAATAAATAAAAATAAAATGTTGGTCTCTAATGGCTTAGGAGATAAAATTCGCGGAAGTTTAAAAATTCACTGCAAAATACGAGATCGCACAAAATAAAAAAAAAATTATAATAAATATGAAACCCAATTTCCTCATATACCTCAAGGGTGGTGTGAAAATACAAAAAAAAAATTTATTAAAAAAGATGCATTTAAGAATAACAGTTTACACCTTTCTTTAAAATAAAACCGAATGCGGCCCTGTTTGAATGTGTCTGTGTTTGTGTGAACTGACACCAATAAAACAAATACTTCGTTTCTGTTCACCTACAGCGCTTCCTTATATCTTACTTCTATGAGTAATATGAAAGTGCTGTTATTATGTGTACAATTATGAGTAGTCGGTACCTACATTTTTGCATTAGTTCACAATGTGAAAATTCGACGTGCAGCTGGAGCCATTTGTTAAAGATAATATGAAGCTTGCCAATTTCAGTTTGGTGGTCACTCGATTTTCAAAAAGTAGTAGTGCATAGAGAGTAAATTAAGGTATCCCAAAATAAGGCACCATTTCCGATGAATCTTTTCAATTTCAGTTACTTAATTTTTGTATATGCCTTTTTATGCAAACAGCTCTAGTGACATCATTGAAAGGATTTCAACAGACCTGGTGCAAATACTATAGCTCTATTTACTCTGTATGTTGGAAGTTGACACCAAAAAATAATGTCGTGCAGCCTGCAAATCACAAATCTCTACTTAAGTCAAAAATTTAACTTTTTTCGTTCGATTTAGTAAATATTAGTTTGACGCAGATAAACATAAAATAAAACAATACATTTCAAATCACTTTTAAAAGAATCAACTTATTCTTCGATAAATAAAAAAACGGTTTAAAACAGTTTTCTAATAAAAGAGCTATGTCAAATTGTAAAGACCTGAACTATATTGCACGTCGCGTGAAAAATAACGTTAAAAAAAATGCGTTTAAAAATTACGCTTAAAGTAGGTTTCTAGATCCTTAAGCGAAAGAAATATAAATTTTTAACTATTTATTTTCAAGCTATTTTATTAAATACCATAGTCGGGTTTATTTTAACATAATTTAGTTAGTAGTCAACATAACGAAACTATTTTTGTAATATTGGTTTTAGAAGGCGCCAAAGTCGATTTCTAAAAAAATAGAATGTATGGCTTACATGTTAATAAACGAAATAAAACATAACTAATTAAAAATTGGTCCAGCCGATTAACTCAGATTAACCAGATTATCCTCCTCTATTATCAAAATACAAAGACAAAATTATAAACACCATTTTTTTCGAATGTCAAAGAACTATATAATGTTTTAAATAAGAACTAAAAATTTCAAACACGGCATAGTAACACAGGCTAATTCAAAATGTTAATGAAAGCGCATGTCTTTTAAAAATATTTTTATTAAACTACATATATATATTCGTTATTTAACGAAGTGAATTAAAACATATCTTAATTCGAAACACCGTCAACTGAAAACCCCCCATAATTTGGAAATCACTTTGTTTTTATTCTGCACACATAGCTATATTTTAATAACAAAATATTTTTTGGCCATTGTGTAGCGTTCAACATCAACAAATTTCCATTTCATAAGTTATAAAAGTCATTTCTTTCCTCATTTCCCATCAAATATCAAAAAATTCCCTGGGATGTTTTATAACTTAAGTATTTATAACTTGACTTAACTTCAACATATAAAGTTTCAACTTGAACTGAATGAAATGAAATTTTAACTTGAGAAATTTAAATATTTAACTTCGCAAGTTGTAGGAAAAGTCAAGTTAACAAAAGTTATTGAAACTGCTCAAGTTAGCCCGAATTATAAAAAGTGAATAAACCGGCCCTAAATGTACCGACATATAAAAGACAGCGAATTTTTGACATTTTAGCTCTCCAATCATGGTTGTAAGCTTGGCTGCATTGGACACATTTTTAGGTTCAGTACCGTACTAACCGAAAGTATGCTGAAAAAATGCTACTAAATAATTTAGGTAATTCTCAAGCTACCTAAATGCTTCCTAAATTAGAGAGCACTGCCTTATCGACCCAATTTAGTTTAGGTCGCATTTAGATCAATTCGCACACAGCCTATATTTGGAAATTAAAAAGCGTCTGCTTTCTTAACTTACACCTTTTTGCTAATTTACATTAAGAAATGACTACAATTTTTCGCATAAAAAAGGAATTCTGAAGATTTAAGAAATTGCATCAACTATTAGACTCAGTTTAATTTATTTTTTATTTTAGACACAACCCAATTGTTATTTTCCAACTGGAAAAACTACTAAAAAATTTAAAAAGATTGGTGTCCTTTTTCCTTTTTTTACAAATTTGATTTCCATAAGCGAAGTGCAATTAACATGTTTACCAGTAACCAGTAAATTCAGTTTAGAACTAAAAACAGTTTTTGATTGTAAAAAAACAGTGATAAAATTATTCCTTCGTTAAAAAAGCACGGTAAATTTTTTAACTAATATTTTTATAGTGGTCTCAAACTTAAATTCAACAAGTTTTTACAAAATTCCAAAATTTAAAAAAACATTAAATCGAGAAGTGTATATTAAAATGTTTATATAAATTACTCTCGAGTAACACCGGGTATATCAGCTAGCAGAAAATTAAAAAAAAATCAAATGCTTTAATTAATAGAGCATAAGATATTTATCCAATTGAAATATAATGTAGTAGCAAATGAAAGGTATTTTAATTGCCTTTAATTAAAATACTATTTATTTACATTAATTCATAAACATGTGTCTTACTTGCAATAATGTAGGAACACTTTTCCGAAATTCACTGCAAATAATTCCCTATTGATAACTTAAAAACGGTGTAACAGAATAATTTTTAAAGCTAATATTTGAAATAAGTGTCCCAATTTACGTCTAAACTGACTGTTCAAACTTTCAAATCAGAACATTTTTGGAATTTTGTGAAGCAAAGTTATTGCATAGATTATTTAAATATGCAATTTGACATTAATTAAACTTATTTGGCCGTGCTCTGCCAGTTAGTTAATTAATTTGTGATCTATTAAATTATTACATGAATTTAATTGCGAGCTTTATATCAAGTAAGTTTTTAAGAAGGCAACAACAACAACTCTGTATAGAGTCAATCACTTAGCTGACTAGACAGTCTGCTTCGAAATCGCTACATTTCCTCTTCAGTAGTCTTTGAGTGATTAAGCTGTGATCAACTCACTGCTTAAAGTCGTATATGATTTAACACACTTTGGAACTCATTCATCTGAACTATATTGAACAAATTGAAAGTTCAAATTGGCTGCAATCATATGACATTTCAAATCATTAGGCTATTTATAGATCACCGCCATTATTTCTACTAAGGTTGCCATTTGTTCTAGTTGCTTCTTATTTATTTTAATATTCATTGGTGCTCGGCAGTTTGTCGAAATGCACCAAAGAAATAAAACGCGTTTTTTTGCTTCGCTGGAAGCTAGTGTTTTTACTAAAAATTGGCTATTTTTTTGATGACTTTGTTTTGATTTAATCACATATGAATACTACTTTGGAAACTACTTATACTTATTCATACTTATTTTTGAGTAAGTGGCTCATGATTCAAAAATGTGATTCACTTTTTTTCGAATCAATAACATATGAGTATTACTTTGGAAACTGCTTATACTTATTCATACTCATTTTAGAGTAAGTGGCTCATTGATTTAAAAATGTGATTCGTTGCAGATCTCTGATGTGTATATGAAAGTGTCAAACTTACTCGACTTGGCAATAAGAAAAGAATTTCTAAGATTAAGCATATAAATACTGGAAAATTTTTTTAAAAACTGAGTAAATTATTTTCTTGTTTCAAGAAACTCAAATTTCCGATTTCTACTGAAGTAAAGTGAAATTCTGCTTGTTGCTAGTAGAAATCAGTTGAGCTTTTTTTCTTATTAATAAAAGTAAATTGGTTCTATCCGTGCGGAGGGTTAAAGACGTTGTTTATATTCATAACTCGAGTTATATGACAAACTTTAAAGTGGTTTTATAGTTATGAAACAGGGCGAATATTGTGTTTTTACTCTCAACAGTACTGTTAGTAAAACATGAAGTCGAGTTAAGGAGAATAGTTCTCTCTCAATTAAGTGTTCATTTGAGTAGAACATTATGATACCTAACTGCCAATCCTTTGCCAGATTGCACTCCGTATTGTCAGACATTAATCAAACTTATATTGGTGCTTGATAGAATTAATTAAACGGCAAACACTTATTTTCATTGTTTTATTCTGAATATTTTTTAAATATTTAAAAATGCTAATATAGGCTGTATGGGAGGTGCCACGCCATTTTTTATGTTTAAATTAACAAACGTTTATAATGTAAAGAAGGTCCTAAAACAGCAGAGTAACAATTCAAGTGCAGATACATTAAGATTTAGAGTTTTGGCTAGCCCTCGCATTCATGTGGCCCGTGTGCAGAGGCTTCTTTCATCCTCATCACGAAAAGGCTGTATGACTAAACAAACAAACGTCGTCAAGCCGCTAATACAGAATCTTAATGTAAAATAAGTATTAGAACAAAAAATTGGAAAAGAATTAAGACAGAATAAAAACTGGGATGACGACAAGAAGAAAAATTAGGACTAGGAATAAGGCAAGGTTTGGGACATGTATTAGGAAAAAAATTAGGATAATGAAGGACAAGGATTAAGACAAGGAATAGGACGAAATTAAAAGTACTCGACTAGGACTAGGAAAAATATTTTTACTAGAACTAGGACAAGAATTAAGGCAAGGATATAAACAAGTGTTAAGACAAGTGCTAAAACAAGGTATAAGAATTAGGAAAAGTATTTAAACAAGTATTTTTAGAAGTATTAGGACACGGATTGAAAATGAGATTAGGGCATGAGCTGGGAAAAAGATGTGGACAACAACACTTCGAGTATTTATTTATGGATTCTGATAAGAATTGGCACAGTGCCTACGGCAAGGATAAAGATACCTTGTCACATCAAAGTACTTACGCATGTGGTAAGGACTCAGCCAACTATATCCATTTTTTTAAATTAAAAGTAAAATACTGGCTTTTCGGTATTAAATATAAATTAAAAAATGTGTTTTTAGTACAGCTTTCATTTTCACGAGAACACGAGTAGCATAATTCTTGTTCAAGGGTATTTCAAAAATTTAAAGAAAAAACCTACTCGAACTTCACGTTAAGTTCGTATTCACGTGTAAACACGTCTTTGGGTTTTATGAAGTCCTCGTATAAATATATTAAATACTATAGATAATTGTATGCACTGCACTATTTCGGTATTATACTAATAATTAGATGTAAGACTGTACATTCGTTTGGCCATACATAATATCATCCGTTTATTTTAAAGGATTCCATATAAATTATAAAAGTCCATATAACTAGTCTTGGAAAGAAGATAAGCTTAGCCTATACCAGCTATCCAGGCCCATGAAGCTTCAACAAGTACCAAACCTATTATAATAGAATTTTATGTCCAACAACAATAAAAATCTAATGGAAATAAGCCAGATGCGTGAGGGCCGCGATAACGTGAATGCTCAAAAATGTGAACGCGAACTCATGAGTTCGAACTTCAGTGTATTGAATACGCCGATATATTTAAAAAAAGAATTGGTGTTACTTTGACTAAATCAGCTGTAAGGTATTTTCCAAAAATATAAATTTAAATTTCAAATATATCTGAATATTTTAACACTTTTGAAAATCTGATTGAAGAAATAAGCAAATTTTATTTCATTTTTCTCTCGTTAGTTTTTTGAAGATTAAGGATTTTTTTTTTGTTTCAAGATAAAATTTACCAACCTCATAAAGTTGGTTAATTTCGAGGTTTCTAGCATATGGCCTTAAAATGACAAACATGCTTCAACATTTAAAATAAGTCCTTACTAAAGCAATAACATTGAACGTCGAATTCAGTTTGGAAAAAGATGAGTTTTAATATAAATAAATAAATAATAAATAAACTAATAGCTATCAATTTAATCACAGCCAAATTTTCTTTATATCTAAGTACCTTATTTCTTAACTATAACTTAATGTATTCGATTGATGAAATGTTGCATTAAATAAATAATGTCTCCATTGATGACTCCATATTTAACAAGTATTCATATAATCAATCGAATGCTTTGTGGAAGGAATATGATAGCATGGCTTCTTTTATAAAAACTATTTTCTAGTGCCGTAATAAATGTAGTCATGGCACCAATCTTTGACGTTGTCTTCATTATCACAACACATAGGATAGACGATCTGTGATTTCGTGACCTTAGCACATCGCATACATAATTCCATTGTATCTATATCACGATCGCATTTTTGTATTTTTCTAATTGTTTCTGGACTAAGGTTTCCATAATATTCACTGGGATCAACGGGCTCTTCTAGGTCTGAATCGGTTAAAGATGGTTCTGATGGCATGCTGTGCACTATTGAGTAGCAGAAAGAAAATATAACAATCCAGAATATTGCACTTTCGGATATGAATGACATCTACAATATTAAAAAAACTAGTTGTTACCGATGAAGTGTAAAATGAATGAGAAAGTAACTTTTGTTCGTCAAAATTTTACGGAAAACCATTACTTTTAAATTTATTGTTAGTAAATTTAAAATTGGTTTTTCCTTTAAAACACTGCAACACTGAAAATCAAAATGGACAAAACTAACTTGGCTCTGATCAAACAAATGATAAGAAATTTATTTTGTAAGTTAACTTCCATTTACGATTTTGTGTTTTTTGATTTAAAAGTTTCGACACTTTTCAAACTTCACACTCACTTTTTGTGTATACATTTTCCTTGAAACTTAAATATTGAATCGTAAGTTTTTATGTTGCGAAGACTTTGTCTATTTAAAATATATGCTTGTTTATATTATGGCTTCAATTTGTCGATGCGGGTTTTAAAACTGAACTACCTCCAACTTGAGAACACCTTATATATAAAATTTCATATCGATCTCACCGAGAGCGGTCGTGGCTGCCAGCCGTTCGTATCGATAGGCAAAAATGACACACTCTCGGGACCCCCAATTTCAAAGTATAATAATTTTGTTCTCACAAAATAATCGTGAAACAAGTCGACACAGTTCAAAGTCGAAGAACAACAAGAATCCAATCGAGGAAGAAAGCCAATAAAAATGTTGTTTCTATCTCGTCTGCTCAACATAAAGCTTCCATTTCGAGATAGGTTCGCCCACTACAAGCCGAAATACTAAATGTTTAATTCATTTGCTAACCGGACGATAACCCGAATTCACATTTGAAGACAGTGCCGCATTTAATTTTTTGTAACGTCAGAGGTTCGAGTGTCAATTTGATAGTATGCTCTAGTATTTGAGATTTTAGTACACAAAAAAAAAAAACGTTGACGGCAAATGTGTTCATTTTTCATTCAAATAAAATATTTTAATTTCATATATTTTTTATAAGTATTCGTTGTTTATTTGACGAAATTTGTTATTAGTTTTATTTTAAACACATATTCGTCAAATTATTAGCACAAATTATTCGTCAAATTATTAGCACATTTCGTCAATTGTAAAACATTTTATTTTTGTTAGTGTGTGAGACTTACAACCAAAAACTATTTTCGCAAATGAAATACATACCTGCACATACGTACTAACTAAATACATATCTTTCTATATAAAAAATAACTGTTATCTATTGTAATGTATGCCTTGTTCGCGTGGCACCATCCATAAAACTCTAACACTCTTAATGCGATATCTTGGCACTTTCAAAAGCTAATAGCTTTTAATAGGTAAAAAATACGAATTTTCTTAAAACCAATCTCCTCAAAAAATAGATTTGGGATTACAAAAGAGGGCGTGGCACTTCCCATTCAACTTCGAAACCAAAAACATGATTACTTTAAAAATAATCGTTTGAACTTTTAGAATATGTTTGCAAGCAATTTCACATAGTGCAAGCAATTTCCGGTAGGTGTCGCTTTGCACCGAAATTTAATTTTTCATTTCATTTTCATTTTAATCTTTGGATAAGGATTCCTTTCTGATTAAAAGAATAAAAAAGTATAGCAGTAAGAGGACTGCCGACCGAAGCGAAAACCTATATATAAAATATTAGTATACCCTGGAAGAAAATATTAGTAAGGCGGTCCCTGCCACGAATATATATATATATATATATATATATTTCCGATACGGTAACACTTTTACTAAAAACAAATAGATTTACCAATATTATATATATTCTTTAATTCATATGTATAAACTGTTTTCTAAATTAGTTCGATGTCATATGCTGACTGTAGCTACAAATAAGCATCCACAAAAAATTAAAGCTTACTGTACAACAATAACTACTTAGCAAATTTACAACAACAACGCAAAGAGAATTACAAGATCCCAGCGGTTACGCAGCGTTAGAGGGGATGAACCGAATTGACGGCGTAAAATATACAGCACTTTGCATGCTATATTTTCTGTTTGCCTGCTAGCAAGCACTTAGCACTTGCTTGTGCTACTGGTGATGGCATTTAGAGGATGTTGGCTAACAACAAATTTTGCACTGCACTTGCTGGTGGTGGCACTTGGAGGACGCTCGCCAGCAAAGAAAGCCAATTTAACTTTGCTGCACTTGATGATGTTGGAGACCGTTGGCCCACACACAGGCAGACACAAACTCAAGCACTTTCGTTCATTTTTTCATTAATTTGTTATTTTTAAAGTTTTTTAAGTTTTTTAAGTTTACAATATTACAAGTTTACGAAATATGTTGCAAGTACAAGCTCTCGAATTTAATATGTCGCAAATTGATAAAATGCAAATAAAATAAAATATTTGCGCTAAAACACGACCGAAATGTGAAACGTCAAATTTGTAGCTGTCAAAATTTCATCGTCCATTTGACACAGCAAAAAAGACAAATTTATTACAACATACACAAATTTTATTCAACTACAACAAGTATGAAAATTGTCAAACTTTGTTTTTACAACTTAAAGATTAAAATGTTAAAACACTCAATCCATACATTATTTTTCTTGTTTGCAAACGAAGTTCCAGCAGAAAAAAGCAGAAAGAGAAGAAGAATGATCCATTTTTAAATCTCACCATGAATAGCAGCTGTTTGAGTAAAAGCAAATTTTTCAAAAATGTTGACAAATACAACAACTAAAGAAATTGCCAAACTTTAAAGGCATATATATACCAATATAAACCGAACTAATAATAAGTTTCGGTTGCAAACATCTTATTGCAACCTAACTTAAGTATTTTAATACTAACAAATTATATACATTAATTTCAGGAGTTTCCAAGTGATTTCTTTGTGAGCTTGCGGCCGATTGTGGCCGATTTCCTTGGAAAAATACGATGATGCAAACCAATGATTTACCCTCTGCCAAAATCGTTCAACGCGCCTAAATAAGTTTTCACTTCAAAAATAAATATCTTAAACTTATATAACAATTTTTCTTATATGTAATTAAAACTTGGAGATTTAACACTAGATTGCCTACGGAAGTCATTTTGACTGCTTTTTAATTTAAATTAGAAAAATAATTATATATGTAATGACAGAATTTCTTAAGATTTTGTGACTTTTTACACAACACATAAATGCGTTTATTTATAATTGTAGTTAACTTCCCCTCCTTTATTTCCAGTATATACATATGTGTTATACCTATATATATGTTATACCTAATTTGACTGCTTGAAAATTTGAAAAAATTCAATGACTTATAATTGAATTGAGTAAATTTTTTTATATGACCAGTTCGACTCTCTATTGAAATAATATTTTTCATTTTTCTCGCTTAGTCTCTATTTACACACGTCAATAGTTTACGTAAATTCTTGGTTATTCTCTTTTGAGCTTCCACCTTTCTCGCAGCGGTCGCCAGCGCCTAACACTTTCCATTCTTTTACAACAACTTCTAGATTTTCATGATTGTTAGCAACAACAAAGAGCGTGAATGTTGTTGTTTTTTCTTGTCATTGTCGGGGAAAATAGTGCATCCGTGTTGTTGGTATTTTTTCCTTGTTATATGCGTTATATGAGTATATGCTATACTCAAGGTTTCTTTTGGTAATTTTGCGTAGTGTTTCGTCGCTACCGACATGCATGTTGTTGCTTTTTGTTAGGTTTTTATGTTATGTTTTGGTTTTTCTTTATTGTACCACGTAGTCGAAGATTTGTTGTTTTTTTTTGTTTTGTTGTAATTGTTGTTGCACTCTTTAAAAAAAATTTTTACGATGCCTGTACTTGTTATTCGAATCTTTATGCATTGATACTTGTTCTAAAAAGTTATTGATATTATTTGATTTATGAAAGAAATGCCAAACTAAAGTAAGTTATTGGAAAAGTTAACAAACATAAGTGAAGAGTGCTTAGATATAGAATCAGATAAATATTCTAAACTATCATCTGAAAATGAAGCGGTTTATATTCAAAGTGAAACATCTGACACTGAATCTAGCGATGAAGAGTCGATGGACAACGATGAAAATGAAAGTGTCACCAACATTCCCAGGAAAAATTGTAAAGTGCTAAGTAGTTCAGACTCTGATAAAGAAACGCTAAGTACTTCAGACTCTGATAAAGAAACTGAAGAAACCTTTGTGGAAACCGAAACAGCTGCCGTTGGTACTTTGTAGTCAAAAATTAACGAAGGTGGTAATCCTAGAAGGTTACCATCCTCTTGTATTTTCAAGGGTGAGAAAGTGCCAACAGGCTATGCAAAAAGGAACATTATGGCAGATGATCTTATGAGTGCATTCTCGTTGATAATAGATAACTATATTTTTAAACATATAAGGAAGTGCACCAAGAAGAAGGTCGCCGAATTTTTGGGAACAATATCATTGGACAATATCATTGCTGGAAATACGTGCATTTATTGGGATTTTATATGCTCGTGGAACCTACGAGGAAAAAATTTAAAACTAAGTTATTTATGGTCAGCAAAATGGAGTCCCGAACTTTTTAGAAAAACTATGGCCAGAGAAAGTTCAAGCAAATCCTACGATTTATTCGTTTTGACAAAAGAACCGAAAGAAGTAGGCGCCTACAAACAAATAAATTTTCCTTGGTTTTGGAAATATGGTACGAGTTCATTGAAAACAGTCAAGCTTGCTATCAAGCAGGTCAAAATATAACAGTTGATGAGCAATTATTTCTGTCAAAAGCCAGGTGCAGGTTTACACAGTATATGCCTAATAAACCCAACAAATTTGGCAGTAAATTCTGGCTTGCATCAGATGTTAGTAACAAATATGTTTTGAATGGTTTTCCTTATTTGGGAAAAGATGAACAACGACCATCGTCAATGCTTCTCAGTGATCACGTTGTTCTGATACTTGTAGAGCCATATAAAAACTGTGGAAGAAATATCACGACCGATAATTTTTTCACTAGCACTTCACTTGCAATAAAACTATTAGCCAAAAAAACAACTCTAATTGGAACTATTAGAGGAAACGAAAGAGAACTACCAAAAGCAGCTAAACAAAAAAAGGATAATATGCCTCGTTTTTCCACTCTATTTTATAAATCAAAGAATTGTGTTCTTACAATATACAAAAGCAAACCAAACAAAAGAGTAGCTGTTCTAAGTTCTTAGCATAAATTTGTGAAAATTGATAAAAGTAATAAACAAGTGTTGCCGGAATCTATTCGATTTTATAACACCATAAAATTTGGAGTTGATATTCCGGATCAAATGGCCAGAAAATATACAGTAAAAGCTAGTTCTCGAAGATGCCCGTCCAAATATATTTCAATATTTTAGATTTGGCTGCTATAAATGCTTGGATCCTTTACAAAGAAAGTACAAGAATACAAATACCACCAAGTTCAACAGAAACAACATCAAATGCAACCCATTCCAACAAACGTAAAATTTGTCAAGTACGACTTTGTCAAAATTACAAAACATATAATATATGTGACAAATGTCAAAAGTATGTTTGCGGAAGATGTACACATAAAAAGGTTGCAACTTTCATTCGCATAAAATGTACAAGTAATAATGCATAATTAATTTTTTCCCACGTGAAGTAAATTTTTTCTATTTAATATTTACTAATAACTTAAATAATATACTGTAACGATTGTAATTATTGTTATTATATAGTTTCACTCTTTGTCATATTATTTAAATATTTAAATACAGGGTTGCCAATATACGAAGCACCCATCTGGCAACACTGTAACTTTCCGCAGTGATGCCAAATCGACTAATGACATACCGCGTTTGAAGCGTCATTCCAAGCAAATGTTTACAATGGAACAGTACACGCCACGCGAACGCTCTAAAATTGTTGAAATTTACATTCAACAAAACAAGTCAATAGTAAGAGCAATTTTGGCATAAAATTATCATGAGCGATGAAGCTCATTTTCAGTTGAACGGAACGGTAAACAAACAAAATTGCCGTATTCATGCCACTAAAAATCCACAAGAGATTCAAGAGGTACCTCTTCACGATGCAAAAGTCACTGTTTGGTGCGGCGTTTGTGCTAAAATGCTCATTGGGCCGTTCTTTTTCGAAGATGATAATGGCCACAGAGTTACTGTCAATCAGGAGCGTTATCGCGATATGATAAACAATTTTTTCATGCCAATCGTTCGTCGAAAGCGTATCAGGCACTACTGGTTTCAACAAGACGGCGCGCCACCACACACAAGCCGCACTACAATCGATTTTTTGAAGCAATTGTTCCCTGGCCGTTTGATGTCAAAAAATGGTGATTTCGATTGGCCGCCAAGATCACCAGATTTAATGCCTCCAGACTTCTTTTTGTGGGGTTATTTGAAATCAAAGGTTTACGTCAACAAGCCAAAGACCCTAGAAGAGCTGAAAACCAACATCCGTCAAGAAATAACCGCCATTCCCATCGAAATGTTGAAGAAAACCATGGAAAATGCTGCAAAACGGGCACAATATGTCGTAGAGGCCAATGGCGACCATTTACGAGATATCATATTCAAGAAATAATGTTAGCAAATCTACTTGAACCCAATTAAATGATATTCATGACGAACAGACAAAAAATTGTGGTTTCTTTGATTTATTTAAAAATAAAATAGGCGCTTCGAATATTGGCAACCCTGTACTTTACTTTACTTTAAAATATTTTTAAAATATAATTTGTATTTCAATGAAAATTATTTAAGATATTTCAAAATTATAAAATACATTTTTCATTACGATAGAAAATATTGAAAAGAAAATATATTTTTTTCTTTATGGAAAGATATACGAAGTAATCGTACGATCCTTATTTAAAAAAAAAAACTATTACGCAATTAAACTGGTACTGACGCTTTCGCTGTCTTACCAAGTCCCTTGCTACATTGGCGCCCCACGTGGGCCCAACTAAAAAATCTAAAAACTAGCCGCAACAACTTCCTGTTTGCTGCTACACCGACATATTCCATACGCCCGAAGCCCGTACAATTCTGCGACAGCGACATTCATTCATTCGCTGAAATTGCGTATACGACGTACCGCAGCAAATTAAGCCGTGCAATTTACACTCATCAAACTGTGCATAAGCTTTTTAGCCGCAGCGACGCCCATTTCGTTCACTGTTTGTAAGTCTAATTAACATGACCTTGCCTCTGCCACTGCAACTTAACCCGTGCTGTGTGTGCTCATCTTCAAACCAACTTCACCAAAAATAAATAATACACGAGAGAGACTGGTACTGACGCTTTTGCAGTCTTACCACGTCCCTCGTCTCATTAGCTGTTCATCCACAGTCATCTACTATCTACGTGTTTACTTAAGATCCTTAGAAGCAGTAGCCATCCGTTTCTCATCTATACTACCATCGCGTCCATCAATAACGACGCATATACTACACATCTGCACCTTTTGAATCCGTTTTCTACCGGAACAATACTTTGCTCGAGCTAATTTTTTCCCTTAAACAATTAGACGACATCCATTCGTGTTATATTTACTTTACTGTGAGGTCGAAACTCACATCTCTACAAAAGCTATTTCAATAGCCTGTACTAATTGCCCATTCAAAGAAAAACATGCGAAGGAGTCCCCGTACCACTTCAACTGTTGGTGGATCAACGTCATCAACTGTTGATCAAATCAGTTCAACCAACATCAGCATGACTCGGGAACAATTTACCGAATTGTTAGAATCCATCCAATCGAATCACGACATTCGATCATCATTCAGCAAATGCAGTGCTCGATTCAATGGAGATCCAGACACTACTAATGTTGAAGATTTGGTCGCAACCATTCAAGTGTTCAAAGAAGTCGAGAGCATCAATGATAGATTCGCTCTGGCAAGTTTTCCACTATTACTTGAAGACTATGCATCCTCTTGGTGGCAAGGTGTAAAGGACGAAGCAAAAACATTCAACGAAGCTATCCTTCTTTTATTGCAAGCATTCTCTCCACCAAAACCTGATTGGATACATCAGATACATTAGAATCAACAGACAATTTCGTCTGTCGAAAACGAAAACTTTTCGCTCAACTTAAAGAGAAACTAAGTGAAAACACTATGCTAAATATTCTCTACTCACAGCTTCTGTTTCGAATTCGCGATAAGTCCCAAGAGAAAATATTCAGACATTTCAAGAGTTGTTGTATAGGACAAGAGAAGCAGAACTAATAACTAATGAAAAGAACTCTACGAAGTGAATAGAAGACCAACTAAAACAATTTACAATAAAACGCTGCACGTTCTGTCGCAAACGAAACCACACTGCTGAAGAATGCTAAAAAAAAGCTGAAATTGAAAACCATAAAGAATCACAAGCTGAGCGAACCACTGTTAATTGTTACGGTTGCGGCGCACCAGGCGTTTATCGGTCAAACTGTCCAACCTGTAACAAATTTAACGACACCAAAAAGCCAGTACGGATAGATTTCAATTTAATAAATACATCAGTAATCGGAAGAAGTGTACCTACCGTAACTTTGAATATAAATGGATTAAATGGTGAAGCTTATATAGACACCGCCGCACGAACAAGTGTTGGTGGACATGTATTTTCCAACAAACTAAAACAAAAAGGTGTGGAATTCAAAGAAATTTTTGCAGAATTGGTACTAGCAGACGGTATACCAAAACAACAAAAGATTTACTCCACAGAGGTAGATATTATAATAGGAAATAGATTTAAAAAGATCCAATTGATTTTCCTTCCCTCAGCAGAAAATAACCGTACACTACTTGGAATTGATTTAATGGAACAAGTTGGAATGGTGCTCGATTTAGCTCAACGTTATTGGTTTTATAACGATGACCCAAATAATATTTTTGAATTTAAAATGAAAACAGCCGAACCAATTATACCTCCTGAATATTCTACTTCAACATACAAGTACTCTACAGAAGAAATAAAGAAAGTTTTTGGAAGTTCTATTCCTAATGACCTACGCTTATTTAAAAATCGTGAACTTTTCCCACCTATGAAAAAATTAAGACTAATAAAAAATAATGAACCTTGCATTTTGAGTTTAAATTCATTTGAAATTACCTTACGTTCAGATGAGGCTCCACATCTTAAAATTGATGAAAGAGATTTCCTAAACAAAATCTTATTAGAAAATACAGATAGATTTGATGATATAACCGAACCAGTCCCGTTTATTGAACATTATATAAGCACCGGCACACATGAACAAATTTCATGCTCCCCATATAGACTCTCACCAGTAATGAAACAAAAATTAAAAACTGAAATAGATGATATGTTAAATAAAGGAATTATTGAAGAAAAAGAGTCACCATGGGCTTTTCCGGTTGTTATGATCCCCAAAAAGAATGGAGAAATCAGAGTTTGCATATATTATCGCCGTCTAAATGCCATTACTATAACAGATACATACCCACTTCCTCGACTAGATGATCTTTTGCATGCAGCTAAATCAACGCCATATATGACTACTTTAGACTTAAAGGCTGGCTATTGGCAAATCAGAGTGGCAACAAAGGATAAACTGAAGACAGCTTTTATAACACCATTTAGCATTTACGTATTCAATCGAATGCCTTTTGGATTAAAAAATGCTCCGGCATTTTTTCAGCGCTTAATTGACAAGTTTCGCAACGGTTTACCAAATATTCTTATATTGGCATAACTAGATGACATAATAATATGTTCAAGTGACTTCAATTCTCATTTAGAAGATCTTCATAAAATATTTAGAAGACTCAAAATATTCGGATTTCACTTAAATAGAAAGAAATGTTTTTTCTGTCGACCAGAAGTAAAGTATTTAGGTAACATATTGACAAAGGAAGGACTAAAAATTGATCCCGAAAAAACAGAAGCTATCTTAAAAAGAGCAACTCCCAAAAACCTTAAACAACTTATTTCATTCTTACAAACATGTTCATGGTACCGTCGTTTTATACCAAATTTTGCAGAAGTTTCTAAAGCGTTATCAAACCTAACAAAGAAAAATACAAAGTGGAAATGGCTTTCAGAAGAACAATCGGCTTTTAATAATCTTAAAATTCTTTTATCTTCACCACCAATTTTACGTCAAGTGAATGAAAATAAACCTTTTATCCTCAAAACGGATGCCAGCAACTATGCTTTAGGAACAGTTTTACTGCAGGGGGAGAAGAAAACAGAGCACCCCATTCAATATGCAAGTCGCTTGTTGCTTCCTGCTGAAAGAAATTATTCAACAACAGAACGTGTAGCACTAGCGGTAGTATGGGCTATTCAAAAGTTTCGCGAATATGTTGAAGGATCTGAAATAACTGTTCTTACAGATCACTAACCTTTAAAATGGCTCTTCTCATTAAAATCGCCAACTGGCAGACTTGCCCGATGGGCATTAATGTAACAAATGTATAACATTCACTTTGGTTATAAACCAGGTAGACAAAATATTATCGCAGATATACTTTCGCGGCCATCAGATGAACAGTTGGAGAACTACAACTGTACAATATTAGCGTTTGAAATAGATTTTCCACGAAAAGGAAAGGAAGAATATAGAACAGCTCCAATAGAAGATACAGATATTAAGAAAACTATAGACTCATTCGAAAATAACGACGAAAACGTCACACGATACACTGAACGAAGATACATAATGCTAGATGGAATACTTTATCGTTGTTGCTCAGTAGAAGATTCTGATGATGGTCAACTAGTTGTTCCAAAATCAATGATACAATTGATATTACATAAGTATCATGATGATCCAATAGCTGGTCATTCTGGTATAGAAAAAAACATAAATCGCGTAGCACAAAAGTTTTATTGGTCTGGAATGCGCTCAGATATTGCAAATTATGTAAAATCTTGTGTGCAATGCCAGAAGTATAAACCTACAAATATAAAACCAGCTGGACTACTACAAACAGTATCCAGCAATCAACGTTTTGAAATAATTGCTGTGGACTTATTTGGACCATTACCACGTACGAAAGATGGTCATAAATGGATTTTGATTGTGGAAGATTTATGCATCCGATGGGTAGAACTTTTCGCACTGAAAGAAGGTACATCAGAGAATTGCGCTTTAATCCTATTAAATGAAGTCATACTAAGGTTTGGAGTCCCTCGAAGAATACATACCGATAATGGAAGTCAGTTTATATCGGCACTTATGCAAAAACTAACATTTTGTTTAGGTATAGAACAAAATTTTACACCGGTATGAATCCAACCCCGTTGAGAGAAAGAATAGAGATTTAAAGACTCAATTTTCAATTTGTATTGGAAAAAGTCATAATGCATGGAATAACAAATTACCTACAATCCAATTTGCAATGAATGCAGCAAAATGTTCTAGCACGGGTTTTTCAGCAGCGTATTTAACATTTGGACGTGAACTAAGAACTCCAACTGAAGTACATCATGATTTACGAGCAATTGTGAAATCTGAAAATTTCGTACCTCAAATTAAACCTCATTTATTACATCTTGCAGATGCACTAAAACTTGCCCAAGAGGCACAAGAACAAATGCAAGACAAGAATAAACATTTCGCAGATTTAAAACGTAGACCGCAACCTAATATTAATATTGGTGATCGTGTTTTGATCTCAACAAATGGTTTAAATAAATTGAATCCTGAAGAACTTCAAAACTATTTTTTTTTTTTTTTTTTTATTATGTTTATTTAAACAAAATTCATATTATTTTACTATAAATAAACAAACAGTTAGATATTAAACTTATTATACACTGTCCCATATTCGGGCTCTCAAGTACATTAATTATTTTTATAGAAAATACAAAATTTTTTAAATTTGCTTAACATGATTATACATTATAAAGGATGTAATAAATATCTTTTCATGTAAAGAAAAAATTGAAAAAAACCTTACTTTAATATTTTAAAGGGTTTGTGGGTAAAAGTCAAGGCATAAAATTATGAAATTAAGTTATTCAGTAAGCCACCAATACTTTTTAATATTTAAGTTTCGATTTATATTTTTATCTTTTAAGTAGACGCTTAAGTCAAATCTGCGATTTTGAGTAGTAATTTCTTTACAATGTATAGATTTGTTATTGGCTCGTCTATATATGTGGTAAAATATAGGAATGCCGCATGCGTTTTGAATAAATCCTTTCTTATCTAAGTATAAAAACGCCTCAGGTGGTACATATCCGCTTTGTAACGATGTGTATATATAATCATAATTGGCATAATACGGAGCCAGAATCAAATTATTCTCGGTGCATTCAAAGGTTTTTTTTATATGGTTCCTAATGAGATGAATAATGAAATTATCTATCCTACTTACTTTAGCCTTGTTATATAAAAACTTGTTTGATATATATTTTGTATAGCCACTGCTTTCAGATCTATATGTAGAAGTACATGCTCTAAGACATTTTCTTTCAAAAATTCTGAATTTTTCCATATAAGATGGAGATATGTTAAACCATATTTGGCAGCCGTATGTTAATATAGGCCGTATTAGCGATTGGTATAAAATTATTTTAACTCTGGGTTTAATAAATTTAGAACAAAATAACTTTTTGTACATGAAGAATGCATTTCTTGCTTTTGCAATTTGTATGTTAATGTGGCTATTAAAATATAAAAAATTGTCCAAGTTAATACCTAAATATTTAACCATTTGTTTGTTTGGAATGACGATATTATTACTGGATTTAATACCAAAATCCTTCCAATTATTTTTTATATTGTAGTTACATTTTCCTACCGGAGGGCGGAATAGAATAGTTTCACATTTATTAAAATTTATTTTCATTTTCCAATTTATTGCATATTTTTCTACAACATTAAAATATTTTTGTAACTTTTCATTTATTTTATTAACTTTATTATCCGCGTGATAAATAATCATCGGCAAAACCAATGATGTCATCAATCTGGTTAAGCAACTCATATAGAAACAGATTGAATAATATGGGAGAATTTACAGTTCCTTGTTGTAGCCCATTTACAATATTAAATTTCATTGTACTTAATAGATTTTTATTGCAGACCTGAAATGATTTATCACTAATCATATTATATATAAGTATGGTCAGATGTAAAGGAGTTTTATATTTAAGCAGCTTGTATATTAATCCCGCGATCCAGATACTGTCGAAAGCTTTTTCGAAATCAATAAGGCAAGCACCAGTATATAAAGATTTATTTAAATTCCATTGTATATTCGAAACCATTAAATGTATGGCATGGATTGTAGAATGTTTGAACTTAAAACCAAATTGCCTATTATGAATTAAATTTTTCCTTTTGCAAAAGCTTGTTATTATGTTATTTAAGCAAGCTTCAAAAACTTTACTAATATTTGGTAGTAAGCTTATTGCACGCAGATTTTTTGGGTTAGTTATGTCTTTATCTTTTTTGGGCAAAATAACCACTTTAGCATTTTTCCAAGCGATTGGAAAATACGAGTTATTGAGCATGTTATTAAAAAGAGTGCAATAGTCTAGAACGCTTGACTCTGGAATATTTTTTAAAACTATATTTGGAATGTTATCTAATCCTGAAGACAATTTTTTTCGTAAGTTACTAAAAATATATTGGATTGATTCTTTTGTGATAAAATAGTCTTCTGCAATAGAATCATCAAGTTCATTGGCCTTTTTATTTTCATTAAATATTGTAAATGTTAAATGGTTAGATTCATACTCAGTTTTTGTGTCCAAAAATCTGGTGAAAACATTTTTAACATTACAATGTAAAGTATTCTCAGGATCAATTTCTTTGTAAGAGTGAACTGACTCTAGAAAAGCACCAATTACATTCAATATTTGAACTGGATCTTTGACCGTAAAATTATTATTTTGTTCATCCTTTTCTAATTCCCTCGGGTTTATATCGGCATTTCGTAGTAAAATTTCATCTTGTTGTGGAATATTTATAACAGTAATATTTAAAGATTGTACCATTTTAAACCGTTTTTTAACTTCGCTGAACATGTTAGCTGGATTTTTATTATCAATATTTTTCAGTTTTTCTTGCAAATGTTTGTTTATAGCTAAAACAAAATTATCTTTAATGAGCTTTTTAATAAGTTTTAGTTTAGTTTTAAGTAAAGTTATTTCTGAAAGGGGCAAAAAACATTCGAATCTATTGTGTTTTTTGATAATAGTTAAAATTTTACTTTTTTCTAGTTGCAATTTCTTTATAGAAGGATTACAAAATTGTTCACCTGAATCGTACTTTTTAAATTTTGGAACAGATTTTTCTATTGCACCAGTAATAATATCGTTGATTTTAAGTAAATAACTATCTATTTCGGAATTCGTAAGGTTTCTATTATTTGGAATAATAACGTTGTCGTTACGTTCATTTAGGATATAAGATCTAAATTTTTCCCAATTTGTTTTTTTATAATTATATTTTGAAACCGGTATTTCTCTTAACAATGAGACTGGCTGATCATTTCCATTATTTAAAACTAAAATTTGTATAGCGTCGTGATCGCTATCGTAATCAAGGGTTTTAAGACAGTTTACTGAATTGTTCTCTTTATGGATTTGTAGGCGGCAGTCTGTTATGCAAAGATCTAAAAAAGAATTACAACGAGGGTATGAAGGAGCAACAGAGGCGTATAAACTGCATTTAAAATTTATTTCATTGCAAGCTAGCCAATCTTTTAACATATTCCCTTTTGTATTGTTTGAGGTGTTACCCCAGTCAATATGTTTACAATTCAGGTCTCCTGCTAATATATAATAGTAATTAGGGTTTTGCAAATTTAACGATTGAAAAAGTTGGTGCAATTCTGTTTTAAAATTACTATTGTTATTACCCGATGGATAATAAGCTGATATTACAAACAAAATTTTATTTGCCAATAAAGGTATCTTAACAATACAAGTTTCTAAACATTTAAAGGATCTAATAATGTGATTGGAATAATATTTGTGTTTTATATTATTTTTTATTAATTTTGCAGTTCCGCCTCCTCTTGTTGCATCGGTTCTATCATTACGTAAAAAAATATAGTCTTTAAAATGAACTTTGTGTCTAGAATTTAGTTTGGTTTCACTTATTAGAACTATATCTGGGTTATATTTACTTATAAAATTACATAAATCATATCGTCTGCTTAATTTAATTAATGAGTTAACATTAATTGCTATTATGTTAATTATTTTGACAATAGTTTCTGTCATAATTTAATTATCTAACATTGAAAATAATGTGTCTATTCTAGATGTTTGAATTTGAAGTTGTTTTTGCAAATTCATAATTTGGCTGGATAAATTTTGCATGGAGTTGTTTAGCTCTCTTAATGTAAGATGAATAGGGTTTGCGCTGTTTGTGTTCTGTTGACTGTTGTTCTGCAAAACATCAGCATAGCTCATTTTATTATTAATATTTGTTGATGATTTAAATACTCTATTCTGAGCAAGTTCTTGTTTTTTAGCTCTCAGCTTTTGTTGCAGCTCTTTATATTTTTGACAGCCTTTATATGATGCCGGATGACCATATTTACTGCAGAGTACGCAATACAGCTTGTCTCTTTCACTTTCAGCCACTAAGTTCAGTTGACATTTACCAATTTCGTGTGTGTTGTTGCATTTCACACATCTTGAAGGCATAAAACAATTTGATGCGCTATGAAAAAAGATTTGACAGTTCCGGCATTGCGGAATTTCGGGTTTTCTCAGAGGTTCCCAGCGAACCCAACGATAAAGAAGCCCCTTAATTGTTTTAAGTTCGTTTACTTTACTATCTCCACTTATTTGAACTAAATATATTGGCAAGTTGTAGCCATCATTAATAGCTTTTTTTGTAGTGAATTGGCTCACTTTAACGAATTTCAAGTTCTCATTTTCGAATTTACAAAGTTCTTCAAATATGTCCTTAGTATCTATATTTGCACTGAGGCCTTTTAATAAATAAGTCTTTGTTTTTATAGTTTTTGGTGTAAATGTAAAAAATTTAGTTTTTGTTTTTTCTAGATAAGCTTTGACTCGCATAAAGTCATCCATCGAAGACATATACAAAATAATTTTTTTATTATTTAGTTCTTTAATTTTAAATTCGTTTATTTTAATACCGTTTTTAATAAAATAAATGAGTTCATTGCATTCAACATCAAGTATGTTAATAGGTGGTATTTTTTTGTTTTTATTTTGGTTATTGTAAGAAGTGTTTTCTTTATTAATGTTATTCTCATTATTTGTGTTGTTCACTGTTGTGCTGTTACTTGGTGCCGTAAGATCACTGTGCACCTGCACATGTTTTATAAATTTGCTTAATACTTCTTGATCACAATCTTCTTCTGTGTCAAGAAGTGCGTAATAATTATTTTTTAGTCGTTTATTTATTGTACCACTTTGAGTGATACATTTTCTTTTTCCATCAATATCACTTCCAGAATTCATTTCTGAGCTTTGAGCATTAAGCTCGCTCATTTTTCTTTTGTTTTTATTAAAGTTTAGATTTTTTTAAAGAGTCAATTTCTCTTGTTTTAATGAAGAAAAAATAGAAATTAAAAAAATAATTTCAAAACTAAACCAAATACTCATTGAACGATAAATGCACATCGAAACGACAAAAGTCCCGCTTGAACGTCCTCTCTCAACCGACTCTAAGACGAGACTCTGAACTTCAAAACTATTACCTCGACGTGATGGGCCATACCGTGTTTTTGCTAAAAAAGGTTCCAGCTGCTTTGTCGTTGCATCTGAGTTAGATCTCGATACTCCATTAGCAACATATCATGCATCAGCCTTAACTCTATTTGATGGTTCATTAAGTACTCCAGTATATCCTATTAAACGCCGTGGTCGTCCAACCACAAAGCAAAGAAGTAATTAATTTACAAGACATTGTTTTCAAAACTCATCAAATTGCTGCTACATCATCGGGGCGATTTACTGTAGCAGAGGGGGAGTTTGTAATGATTGTAATTATTGTTATTATATAGTTTCACTCTTTGTCATATTATTTAAATATTTAAATACTTTACTTTACTTTAAAATACTTTTAAAATATAATTTGTATTTCAATGAAAATTATTTGAGATATTTTAAAATTATAAATAAATTTTTCATTACTATAGAAAATATTGAAAAGGAAAGATATTTTTTTCTTTATGGAAAGATATACGAAGTAATCGTACGATCCTTATTTAAAAAAAAACTATTGCGCAATTAATCTGGTACTGACGCTTTCGCTGTCTTGCCAAGTCCTTTGCTACAATACCTGTATATATAACTGTATTATAATATAACTGTAAATAATATCAAAAATATTAAAAATCCATTTTAAACAAATTTATGTATACATTTTCATTTCTTTCACATTTGCAGTCATTTTGACTGGTTTTGGGCAATATTGGCATATAAAGGATGTTTTTTATAGAAAGATATAAGTTTGAATCATAATAAAACATAGTAATATACTTTTAATATCAATGAAACGAGCTTTATTGGATAGAAAATTTTATGACATTATTATTTGAATATAATTTCGGCCATGTGGTCACCACGGCTGGCGCGTTAAAGGCGCAATCTGGAACACCAATTTTCACAAACTTTTCGCAGCATTTGCGGCCGTATCTCACCGATAACTCATCGAATGTTGATTGAAAATAAAATTTTCCATGGAAATTCAAAATCAATATCAATTTGTGCTTCAGCCCATTCGCCAAATTGGCGGCGCATACGATGGTCGTTTGGCTTTAATTCCTGCACAAGTTGAATCTTGAAAGGTTTTAAGCCAAGATATTTTCGTAAAATCTTCCATAAAGTGGAAGGACACAACCCCAGTTGCAGAGAACGGCGACGAATTGATTGATTAGGATCATCTTCAATGCTTTCCTGTACAGCGGCTACAGATTCTTCAGTGCGCACTGTTCGGCGTCTCACGGGATGCACATTATCCGTAACAGTAAATGTGGTCCGAAAACGGTCTATTGTTCTTTGAATTAGCAGCTCTGAAGGACGATTATGTACGCCATAAAATGGACGAAGTGCACGATAAGTTTGACGAACAGAACCACAATTTTGATTAAAAATTTCCACAATTTGTACGCGTTGCTCTAGCGTAAGTCGATCCATAATAAAATGTCGAAGTAAACTGAATAAAAAGCAACTATCAACTGTGAAATGGGTGGTCAAATAAAGCAGTGATACTAACTCAAAGTTGTATCACTCTATAAAAAACACCCTTTACTTATGACGTTTTCTTTTCTCCCCAAAAAATTTTGACCTGAACTCAAAAAATGTTGACCTGTTCTTAAGGCGCGTTTCCACAGTCAATTTTTCTTGCGCAAAATTTTGCACAAAACACTTGATTGCACGCCATTTGTGAAATTGCATGCAATCGAAAAAATGTTGGTTGACTTCCAACTTTTCTTGCGCAATTTGGTAACTTGATCAATATTTTTGACGTTTTGTTTTGTTTTGTTTATTTCTGTCTCCTCTCTATCGTTGTTCTGATTTTCCAAGCGGTTCAATTTCTGTTCAGTAATTTTTATGAGATAAATTATTAATAAACATTGAATATATTTAAATATTTTTAGATTACAGTTTCCAAAAAGTGGAGTGGAGACAGAACTATACAATTTCTGGAGGAATACGAGAATCACAGTTGCTTGTAGAATGTGCATTCTCCACTGTATAAAAAATAAGCCATGTGTATGACTGCTCCAGATGCCTAGACAAAGATTCGCACGATAACGACGTCTTACGCTGCAGAAGTTGCGAAGATAAAAAAGAGCAAAAGTCGGGGGCAGGAGCAAATGAAGCGTATGTGCCGAATGTGTCTTGGTTCCAGGTTGCACATAACATAACAATTTTTTTTTCTATAGTGCCTGCTTCGTTTTGTTATTTTAATTTTTTTTTTCACATTCTCTTTTGTTATTTTCTTGTTTTTTTGACATTTGCATACAAAATGACTTTGAGCGTGTAAACAATTTTTGTATGCAATATCCAACATTGCATAAAAACATATTGACTGTGGAAACGCGCCTTTAGTCGAGAAAAGAACATAAAAATGCAACTTCTTTTTCAATGTTGTGTTGGCTGCCCTGCCATATCGAGAAACATCAAATAAATTGCAGAAATCTTCCGTGAAATGGCAATCCAGCAATTCATTTTTAATAAAACAGACCACTGATGTGGCTATTTTGTTAATATCAGCCATTTTATGTTTACTTATAATAAAGTTTTGTAAAGAAAAAGCTCACTCTTTAATAAAATGTCAATGCAATGTTCAATATCTTCTTAACATGTCACTTTCTTGTTTCTTCAGTTGGTAGCATTTGAAGGCAGAACTCTGAAACCAGTGATCTTGAGAGTGCAAAAATCCTGCATTTTTTCTACTTTTTTCAAAATTTTCGAGAAAAGAACACGATTTATTTTTTGAGGTCAAAATTTTTTTGAGAAAATAACACAAAGAGTTAAGTTTTCTCAAAGAAGGCAGAAAATATGTAGAATTTTTTCGAGAAAAGAAAACGGCATTAGTTTCAGGCAATCTAGTATTAATTACATAAAGAATACTGTTTAATAAATGCCTCATAGCATCTTAGAGATAGAAAAATCTAGAGAGTTGTCAACATTTATATTATTAAATATAAATATAAGCCCCATAAATAGGAGCGTTTGCAGCATAGTTAGAACGGCAAGTTGTTATATAGAATATGTCAATATTTCTGAGTACTCTAGCAGGCACATTAAAATCCAATACTTTCTATGGATTTTAGATTAATTAAAGGTCATCGCTCACTGTAAAACATATCTGTACACGTTCAATGCGCAGCTTATGCGCAATATAGAAATGGTACACTACGGCAGATGCATATTCTAATCACGAGCGAACAAGATTGGTACCAACCTGGCACAAAATCCAACTCCGATATCGAAAATGAAGAAATTAACGTATAATTCGCGATGAAAACTATCGAATACGATATAGATTGCGATTCGAAAAAGATAAGTTTGGCGGACGTAACGGCGAAGGCTCGCTTACGTGTCTTACGATTCAAAAACTTTTAAATTTTAATTGCAGATAATTTACTCAAAAAATGCATTCATATTTATTTTTAAATACATTCTAAGCCTTGGTATGAATTATTTATTGAACTGAAAACTTACTTTTAAAGACAAAGAGATTATTAGGTTGCGTAAAAGTACAACTTATTAAGCAATAAGTGAGTTAAAATATTTTGAAAGTTATAGTCTGCTTCAGTCTTCTTTGACTCATAGTTTTGTAATTTATTAATTCTGTCGTGTGCATACTTAAAATATTTTTGTACCTGCAATTTAAAAAAGTAATAACTTCTTATATTTTTTGTTAAAGAAAAAATTTCAGCGGCTTACTCTGATAGCAAGAGTCAAGGACAGTCCACGAATGGATACTTTGGTAGCTGTACCTCTTCAGTTAAATTGTTCAGTAATCTTGTCAACAAATATTTTTCGCCAGCTGATGCGTACAAACTTATTCGAGTTGGTGCAGTTTATTTTTCGAAGTTCAGCTACCTGTAACAGTTTTACATTTTATGATCTACCGGATACGGTTCTTACCGGAAGGAAGTGCATTTCTGTTCCAAGGTTCCAAGCTGCTTTTCGAAACAGCCTAGTTGTATATAAAGTTTCTGCTTTAGAGCAATAAAACAAGAAGTAATTAGCAGCAAATTTAATAAATTAAATAAATGAAAAATGTCACAAAAATATTTGTCAACTTCGTTTTCAAAAAAACTTTGTGAAATAACTATCCGTTTTTTTATTGCCAATAAAGACAAAATACAAAATTTTTCTTCGATTAAAAATCATAACAAACGAACTTTCACTGTAAACGAGATATGTGTCGTTTGGGTATACAGAGTTTTAAATGTATATTGGTCAGAAAAAGATGAATATCGACAACGGATTAAAGCTAATAAAGCATATGCTTTGGGAATGATAAAATCAAAATGCGATATAAAAGATAATTTGAAATCGAAGACAAAACCAAGATCTTTGAACTGATGAAATAACCGAGAATTTTTATTATAATATTATAATATTACATGCGGATGGACATAAAGTAAGAGACTGAGATAGTCATAAAAGCACATTTCTTCAAATTTAAGAAAAGAGCATTTTGTAAAGATCAAGTGTAAAGTAAGTCAACATCACGTTGAAGATAAGAAATATCAGACTGATTTTTTATTTTAAGAAAAATTTTCAAACCATCATCATAGAGTAGACATTGTGAATGTGTAAATAACAATGAAATATCAGTGATATACAAAATAAACTACAAAGGACCCAAAATACGTTCTTGTGGGCCACCAGAAGTGAACACAAAAGAAAAAGACATGACATTGTCAGAAGAGACGACACACTGTCTATTAGAGAGACAGGACTTAATCCAACTTAAAAAAGTTTATTGAAAGCTATTTAAAAATGCTGATATTCAATGTTCAGAAAATAGAACAAGATTCGATATAGTCGAACGTCCCGGTACACGGTTAAAAATCTTGAACTAAATTTTAAACTTTTTTGGATTACATATAGCACAACAACAAAAAGATTACTTTTTAATCCAAGGAATGGTTTTAAATGTTTCAATCCAAAAAAGAAATGTTCTGCACAATCCTTGATTTGAACACACGTCCTCTGATGTGCTGGTCCAATACCTTATCCACTCATTCAAGTCAATTGTTAAGATAGTTTCGCTTATTTTGCACCATTATGAATGCAAGAAAGTTCTTTTCAGTAACGTGGGCTTGAGACTCAGCTAAATTAAACTAATGTTTGGATTATAAAAATAGTACTTTTTGGATTAAAAATTCATTTAAACCAAAGTTTGAATTAAAAAGTAATTAAAAATATTTAACCGTGTACGAAACTATGCTGGCAAGGAGATATTACACACTTGGTCGCAAATATCATATTTTTCTTTACAATAATTTCAAAAAAATTTGGAAACAGAAGAAAGCTTAGAAATAGGTCTGTAGTTTGCGAAAATATTTTTCGATCCTGATATTTGAACAGGTGTTATAAAATTAATTATGTAACAGACTTTCCAACAATCCAAAAAGAAACCAGAGTATAATGATTTATTGAAAATAATTCACAAAACTTTAAACCTTGACACATTTAAAAGCTGGGGTCTTAAAAGTTGAATCAACGGTAGCTGTTATCATAGTTGATTACCAGAAAAAATATTAATGGTATGAGGTAATGGTGCCTAGCACCACCTTAATCGCGATATCTTGCCACTTATGAAAGATAAATCCTTCAAATTAGGTAGAAGAATGACTTTTATAAGAACTAATCCCCAAAAAGAAGAAGTGTATTAAATAGCAAAAGAGGAAGCGCTAAACAGCGAACCTCCAAAAACAAAAACTCGATTGCTCCGATTGAGTTCAAACTTTTAGCATATGCTTATTTTTACACTTATCCAAAATACGTAGAAAGCTTGAGCTTTACTAAACTAATTAGGTATCACCTTTTAAATCGTACAAAGTTAAAAACACCACAGCCGTCAGGGACGTACTCATAAAAAAATTTCGGGAGGTTTTTAATTTTTTTTTAGTGAAAACTTCTTTAGGCGCGTTGAACGGTTTTGGTAAAGGGTAAATCTTTGGTTTGCGTCATCATAGCAGCGAGTAGCTTCCGTCAGCAAGACAGCGAGTAACTCTCGTCATCAATGCAGACAGCGAGTCGGTTTTTAAATGACGCTTTTGGACCTTGACTTCCAGGAGCTCAGCAAATGTAGCAAGCAACCATCAAAAAGTTCCTCTGCTGACGCATCGTTCTTTCCCCTCCCTTTGCTCTGCAGCGAATCATTGAATATTACTGTTTGTATCAATGTATGTATATGTAGCTAGCTGAAGGCTAAAATTAAATAAATTTAAAATTTTTGATAGCTATTTTGTTTTTGTTTGACTGGCCCTGCAGTTTCCATTAATACCTCCATTTGAGATTTTGCTACCAGGCAAACAGAAAACATAGCAAGCAAACTGCGGTTTATTTTCTGCCGCCGATTCGGTTCATCCCCTCTTACGTTACGCAACCGCTGTGAACCTTTCCATTCTCATTGCGTTATTGTTGTAGATTTGCCATGTAATTGATGTTGTACAGTTAGCTGGAATTTTTTTAGACGTTGTTTTGTAGCTACAGTCGGCATATGACAATTGATTTTTATTAGAAATTGACTTTAAATCAATTTTTTAATTTTTGTATATATTGCTAAAACTATCAAAAATATATACATATAATTCATATAATCATTTATTAAAATTATTTCATTATTGAATTCATTTAAAAATGTAAATCTTATTTATATCTTTTTATATAATAACACAATTTACATGCACGCTATATATAGATTGTATTGGGTATTAAAATAAGAACATATAAGAAATAGCTTAGTATATATAAATTATATATAATAGATAGACAGTTTAACCGCCTAGTGTTGTAAATCGAAAACGCAAACCAACCACAAGCAATACACGAGAAGCAGTAGAAATTCTTACTTGTCGTTTGTTTGCGTTTTCGATTTACAACATTAGGCGGTAGTTATCCAATTACAACTGTGAATATAAATTTATTTTGCAGGATTATTGTGTAAGTGTTGTTATGTACATATGTATATAGAAACTGTTATAAAAATACTTCGATTATCACATGCCGACTGTAGTTACAAAAAGACATCTGCAAAAGAATTCAAGCTAGCCGTACAACAACAATTACCAAGCAAATCTACAACAACAACGCAGAGAGAATGATCACAGCGGTTGCGCAGCGTTAGAGGGGATGAACCGAATTGGCGGCGGAAAATTAACAGCACTTTGCTTGCTATTTTTTCTGTTTGCCTGCTAGCAAGACCTGAAGTGGAGGCATTAAAAGGACATTCAAACTAAATACAAGTATGAAGAATTGAAATTTAATTTTATTTCAGCAGCTAGCTCTGAAAGATATTTTATTTGACTGGTCGTGAAGTCTCTTTTAATGCCTCCCTTCACTTGAGATCTTGCTAGCAGGTAAACAGAAAAAATAGCAAGCAAAGTGCTGTTTATTTTCCGTAGCAAATTCGGTTCATCCCCTTTAACGCTGCGCAACCGCTGGGATCTTTTATTCTCTCTACGTTGTTGTTGAAGATTTGCTTGGTAGTTATTGTTGTAGAGTAAACTTTAAGTTTTTGTAGATGTTTATTTGTAGCTACAGTCAGCATATGACATCGAACTATTTTAGAAAACAGTTTATACATATGAATTAAATTTTATGTATTATATTGGTAAAACTATTTTTTTTTAGTAAAAGTGTTACCGTATCGGAAATACATATATATATATGTAGTTCATATATGTGAACAATTTAGCTCATTGAAGAAATTTAAAGCTTATTTATGTATATTTATATAATAACAATTACGTAATAAACTTGCAAAATAAATTAATATTTTCAGTAGTAATTGGATAATTAAAGTCTGCCTATCCTAAGAATTCTATTTTTAAACGGTTTCGCATCTATTTATTATATTTATTATATATCTTAATTTTAGAATATTCTATTTTTAATACACAACGCAATGTAGATATAGAGTACATGTATATTGTGTTAGTGTTATGACATACATAGATATAAATAAGCTTTAATTTTTTATATTAATTCAATAATGATATAATTTAAATAAATTACTTTAATTATATTTTTTTTCGATATGGTAACACTTTCGCTTAAAAGAAATAGTTTCAGTATCATATAAAACATTTAATAAATTGCGTTAAGCTCTTAACAAAAATAATTTGGACTGTACTGGCTGTAGCTACACAATTAAAATTCACAACGTCTACAAAAAATTTCCAGCTAACTGCGCCAACAACAATTACCAAGGAAATCAACAAACAACGACGCACTGAGAAGAACGTGATCACAGCGGTTGCGTTAGGAAGCGTTAAGGGGTTGAACTAAATCAGTGGCAAAAAAAACAAAACTTTGCTTGTTATGTTTTCTGTTTGCCTGGTAGCAAGATCTCAAATATAGGTATAAAATGTGACTTCACTACCTGTCAAACAAAATTTTATTCAGATATGTAGCTAAAATGAGATAAATTTGCAATTTTTCATATCTGTATTTTGTTGTCTGGTCGTGAAGTCTCTTTAAGGCCTCCACTTGAGATCTTGCTACCAGGAAAACAACAAACATAACAAGCAAAGTGCCGTTTATTTTGCTCCGCCCCTCTAACGCTACGAAACCTATGAGAAACTGCTCTTCTCTGTTCGTCGTTATTGCAGATTTGCTTGGTAATTGTTGTTGTAAATGTATTTTATTTCAGCTACAGATCTACATATACATTGAAAGAAATACGGTGAATATCATAAACTTATACGGCCAAAACTGCTTGAAATATAGCATTCTCACTGATATGTGGGCGGAAAAAGGGGCGTGGAAACCAATTTCAGTTACGGACAGTAACCACACAAACCATATTACCAAATTTATGTCTTATACGACAAAAACCGTATTAAATAAAGCATTTTCATTGATTTGTGGGCGGTAAAAGAGGGCGTGGATACACACTTTTAGTACAGTTACCGACAGTAACCATACAAACTAAATTACCAAATTTAAGTCTTATACGACCGAAACCGTCTGAAATAAAGCATTTTCATTGATTTTTGGGCGGTAAAAGGGGGCGTGGATATCCATTTTTCGTACAGTTGTCGACAAAAACAGTACAAACTAAATTAAAATATTTTAGCCTCATACGACCCAAACCGACTGTCATATAATATTTTTATTGATTTGTGGGCGGGGGGTGTGTAAACTTTTTTTTTCCTCAACCATCTCGTACCTGAAACAAGTCGACTGCCAAAATTTCGCGTCAATCGTTCAGTAGTTTTGGAGTCTACAGGCATCACACAGACAGACACACATCGTTTTGCTTTTTATTAACATAGATATTGAATTATGGGCGGCAAAAGTGGGCATGAAAACATTTATATATAGTGACCTCCTCTTGGAGCACCTACACAGCAAGTTTCACCATAAAAATGTGTAGAACTCCGGAATTGCCATGATTTCGAAAAAATGGGCGTATATTAATTGAGACCACGCCCATTTTTTGAACAATTACCGACAGTAACCGTCTGAACAAAATTACTAAATCTTAGTTTTTTACTATCAAAACCGTCTGATATATATATATTTTTTTGGCTTGTGGTCGATAGCGCAAATTTGGCTTGTATGAGAGGTACCACGCCCCCTAGTCTAATCGTTACCAAAGCTCACAGAAACACTCTCAAGATGTGGCTGCAGTTTACCTAAAAATTTTATAAAGATCGGTTCAGCGGTTTTGGAGTCTATACGTGATATAGCCACATACCCACATACATACATTCATTTTTATATATATAGATAGATAGATGCACATAACAGCACTTACACAATAAACCTGCAAAATAAATTAATATTTACAGTTGTAATTGGATAACTACAGTCTGCTCATCACAAGCGTTCTGTTTCTTACCGCCTAAAGGCCTCTATCCAGCTCTCAAGTAATTACTTAAGAAATTTTTATATATTTTTTGTAAGTACAAAAAAGTAGTATGAAAGTAAATTTGACATCTCACAAAAATAAATAATTTATTTTTATTTTGGCAGAATGGTTTTTCAAAAAAAGGCTGTCGAGCCGTTAACTGATTTTTTTGGTTTATTTGAATGGTGATCGGAGATTCGAATTCATAATGTTTGCCATTCGAATAACAATCGCCATCAGCTACAATTGCACACAAAAATGAATGAATTCATACGGCTCAAGCTCGTAAACAACGGTTTGCGAATGAATACGGAGGCAGCATTCAGACAATGAAGACATTCGGATACTTCGTTTGGAACTCGAGTGTCTGCAATTCAATATATATACTTTTACACCTCCCTGCCGTTCTCTAGCAACGCGTTCCTCTTTGTTGTTGTTCCTGTTTGTTTCCATTTAGTTATTTTTTGCGTACCCATTTCTATTTAATATTTAATTAAATATCCGCTACAAATAGCTACTTCAAATGTCGCACAGCAAATAACATGAAAACTGCAATTCGTAAGAGTGACGCAATTTTTTTTCAACACGTTCAGAGGCTTTCCGTTAATCCGCCAGCCACGAAACGAAAATGCAATAAATACGTACGATATATTCTCGTTAGCGTTTTCTCTTTACTTTGAGAGCTGCAGTTAATATTTTTTTCATGGAGCGAATGAACGTAATAGCATGAATTTGCTTGCAAATGCTACTAATATCTTGCTTCGTTGTGCATTCTTGTGTCGCAGACGTTCGTTATCACGAATGCTCTTAGGCTGCCCGCAGAGTAAACGCCAAAGCAGGCACGGAGGGAGGCAGGCTGGCGTAGGAAAACTATGTGAACAAGCGAGAAAAAGTTATTTCTATCTCGTTTCTTCGCAGTGCACTGCCTGCGCCTACCTGGTTTATGCCTTGGTTTTACTCTGTTTGCAACATAAGGCTGCCCGCAGAGTAAACGCCGATTCGGACAGACAGGCAGAGAGGCGCAGGCAGTAGCCTGCGAAAAAACGAGAGAGAAATAGAGCCAAGCTGACTTTTATCTCGCTTGTTCACACAGTTTGCCTGCGACTATCTGCCTGCCTGCCTGAATCGGCTTTCACTCTGTCGGCAACCTTACGCTATAGCATTTTTATCTGCAGCGATTGGTAGATGTATTCACGCACCCTTTTACATGCAGACTATTCAAATAATCTGGGTTAACTTTAATGCAAAGCGCATATTCGTATCTCGTATATTGACGTGACACTCTAAACGTCATTTGAATATACTCAAGTTGTTCTCTCTCTGATGGTAATACTAACGATCAGCGATACCTAATTAGCTCTATTGTTCTATTTTGCTACTATAACCCCCAACTACCTGTAAGTTTAAGTGTGTAAGACACCAGAAGAATTAAATGACACTTAGTCGAGTGTAGTTAAGAAAAACCAGTAGGTCGTTTATTTTTGTAGTTGTAAAGTTCCCCTAAATTGCTTAAAAATGCTTACCTAGCGTACTCAATCGAAACCTGGCTAGGACGAGGAGAGTGCTAAAAAGTGGGTAAATGTTTTTTTCATTATGTTCGTCGCAACTGCCACAATTCATTATTATTGCAATTACAATACAATGTAATTATTTAACGACAGTATGTACCTCATGAGGAGACTCCATTAAAAAAGGGCTTATTTAACAACCGGAGGAAAAGATTTCTTATTAACTGAAATAATCCACAGATGTCTACAGTATTTACCTAACATAAAAGTTCTAGATTATTATATATAGGTAGCTCGCGATCTCCTAAAAACAGTGATCATGGCTCTTTCCAGGAGCCTAAATCAGAGTTTTTCCTTTTTGAAATCTCAATTTTGGTGCATTTATGAAATGAAATGGGCTAGCATTCTATAATATTATCAGAATAATTCAGACGAAAAGAAGTATTCGTTTCTAACACGAGAATATGCATGTTAAGTAGACTAGAGAATGAAAGTACACTATTTTGAGGATGTAATTACTTCTTTACATTATCTTCTTTGTTGTTGCATTGGCAGCCTAGGCTACTGGCCAAAGTCGCATAACTTTTACCGTATAATGCTATGGTATCTAATTAACCGAATCTAATTTCCGTTACGCTGGACTAATTTTAGTTTAAGAAACAAAGATTTTTTTCAGGCATTAAACATTCAATTTAAACGATTTTTAAGATGTTTTTCTGTATGAATTTTTTGAGTTTGCTAAATATTTTCTTTTGCATGGATTGCATAAACTCTGCGTTACCTCTACCTTACATGCATTTATATCATCATTTTGGTAAACAATCATCAAACTATAGCTAAGAAAAATAAAAATAAATATATCTGCAAAGATACTTTCACAACTTTACTTAAAGAAACAATGCCTCGAGCATATATTTCTTTTCAGTCACAGTGTTTCCGTGCCTGATTTTCATTGAAAAAAAGTAGTGAAAATAAAAAAAATTTTCTTTAGAGCTGGATTCACTTGTAAGTAATTTTGAAAAAAGAAAATTTCCTTTTGATTACTTTTTAGTTTTTTATATGAAAAATTTGCTTTACTTAAGAGCTGGAAACAGGCCTTAATGTTGTAAATCGAAAACGCAAACAAACGACAAGTAAGACAAGAGAAGCAATACTTTTTCTGTACGAAATTCTATTGCTTCTCGTGTCTTGCTTGTCGTTGGTTTGCGTTTTCGATTTACAACACTAGGCGGTTAAACTGTCTACGTAAATTTATTATATTAAATTATATATAATTTATATATACTACAGCTATTACTTTTATATTCTTATTCTAATACGCAACACAATCTATATATAGCGTGCATGTAATTTGTGTTATTATATAAAAAGATATAAATAAGATTTACACTTTTAAATGAATTTAATAATGAAATAATTTTAATAAATGATATGATTTATATGTATATATTTTTGATATTTTTGATAGTTTTAGCAATTTATACAAAAATGAAAAAATTGATTTAAACTCTTTTCTAAAATAAATCAATTGTCATATGTGGACTGTAGCCTCAAAAAAACCTCTATTAAAATTCCAGCTAACTGTACAACAGCAATTACATGGCAAATCTACAACAATAACGCAATGCGAATTGAAAGGTTCACAGCGGTTGCGTAACGTAAGAGGGGATGAACCGAATCGGCGGCAGAAAATAAGCCGCAGTTTGCTTGCTATGTTTTCTGTTTGCCTGGTAGCAAAATCTCAAATGGAGGTATTAATGGAGACTTCAGGGCCAGTCAAACAAAAACAAAATAGCTATCAAAAATTTTAAATTTATTTAATTTTAGCCTTCAGCTAGCTACATATACATACATTGATACAAACAGTAATATTCAATGTTTCGCTGCAGAGCAAAGGGAGGGGAAAGAACGATGCGTCAGCAGAGGAACTTTTTGATGGTTGCTTGCTACATTTGCTGAGTGCCTGGTAGTCAAGATCCAAAAGCGTAATTTAAAAACCTACTCGCTGCCTGTATTGATGACGAGAGTTACTCGCTGTCTTTCTGACGGAAGCTACTCGCTGCTACGATGACGCAAACCAAAGATTTATCCTCTACCAAAATCGTTCAACGCGCCTAAAGAAGTTTTCACTTCAAAAATTTTAAAAATAGAAATTTAACGGTGAATTAAATTGTGAGCTTTAGATCAAGTAAGTTTTTTAAAGAAGGCAACAACAACAACAACAACAACTCTGTATAGAGTCAATCACTTAGCTGACTAGACAGTCTGTCTCGGAAATCGCTACATTTTCCTCTTCAGTATTCTTTGAGTGATTAAGCTGTGATCAACTCACTGTTTAAACTAATATACGAGTGAGCAGATTTTGGAATTCATTCTTTTGAATTGTATGGCTGCTAATCATATGACATTTCAAAGCAGTAGGATATTTATACATCACCGCCATAAACTCTATCAAGGTTACCATCTGTTCTAGTTGCTTCTTTAACGGTTTTGCGTTTCCCCGATTTTACATTTGATTGTGTAAAAATATTTTGTAAATTGGTTTTACAAATAATGAACATTTACATTTACATTACAGCTAATTTATAATTTAAATATTTAAAATAGTTTAATATTTTAAACCGCAATTAAACGCAAACTTCACCGAATGGAGTTAAAATATAGTATTCGAGGGCTTCCAGGTGTCGCTAATTACGAATATGACTTCGAAAACTCGAAAAATTTTAAAAGATGGCATCGAAACAATGACATCGAAACAATGACAGTTTAATGTTGTTTTTCACCTAAGAACAATATTTAAAAATTATGTTTTTAAATATTTCTTTTCAATACTAAAGTTTTTGTTTTAAAGTTTTTTAAACAAATGTTTTTAAACTGTAAATGTTTACCATATATTTACTGTTTACTTAAAAAAATTGCTTTAAAAAAAAAACTTTTGTTTTAAATTGAACTGTATAACCATTTAAGTTTTAGCCTTTTCACAATAAATGTTTTAAATTGAATCTTTTTATTTTTTTTTCCAATGTGCAATGCAAGATTGCCAGTCAAAATGCGGAACAATTCCCACGAAAATTTCCTTCTCCCCATAGTAACATAAATCAAATACCACCAAAATTCCCATGGTCAAGGCAAACAAAAAATATTCCCACCGCAATTAAAAAATACCAAAAAAAAAAATTCCACGACTATTAAAAATTACCACGAAAATACCACTCTTTTTAATAATATAACCAAATATCCCATATGCATTAAAAAATCCGACAAAAAATCCCATACGCATTAAAAAATACCTCAATGAATTCCATTTAAATAAAAAATTTAAAAAAAAATAGAAAAACCACAAAGAAAAAATAGTGGTATTCAATGAACGGCGTAATTATTATGTGAGCGTAAGAGTGATATATTAACTGAAGCGTATTTTGCAACAACAAAAATTTCAGGGATTTTACATACGCAGCGTACGACAATGCAATGTAAACAGAGCGTATAATGGCAAGTGCAATGTCATTGTCATTTTAAAAGATAATTGAAAGCCAGTGGATTCGATAAGCAAACTTGCAAATATTTTTTATTATTGTTTTGGTAGTAATTTTATTTCTCACTTATTTTTGGCATATTAAAATAATTTTTGTAAACTTTACGCTTGCAAAAAAATAAAAAATGCATCTTTGTCGTGACCATAAAAAACAACGGATGCCATGTTTTGATGAGTGTTTCCCTCAAAGCTCGTTAAAATTCTTTAATTTCGGGGTGGGGGTGTTAGCCCCCAAAACCCCCGCGTACGCGCCTGACAGCCGTGTTTAAGTGTATTCAAAGTTTTTCGATTACGTCATTTTATATGGGTCGTGGTTTCTATACAAGTTTTATAAATTTCAAACTCAATTTAAGTTCTGAATGTCAAAACTTATATGTAAAATATTAAAGGTTCAGTCTGGTTAGTTGGGTCGAACATGTTTTTTTGCATTTTTCGATAGCTATAACTATGTTAAATGTCGTTCCAGTATGGCAAATCGAAATTTGTAATGGTTCAAAAGTAATGAGCCTCCGAGCCGACCTCGTCAAAACAGGTAGCACACTATACTTAAAACTTTAAACACATTTTCTGGAAAACTTCCTTTCCGACCTGGCAACTCTCATATCTCAGTCAGTTTTCAACGAACCTCATGGGCGTAGCCAGGATTTTAGTCAGAGGAGCCGGTCAATTATTGTTTCATGGAACTGAAAAATAAAAGTAATTTTTTTGTATATTGGCTTTTTTGAGAAAAAGATAAAATTAAATTTGATACGAAATTGAATTAAACGCTATTTAACAAGAGCGGAAATCAAAGTGTTCATCGGCGCGAATCTTCAGCAAAGCGATTTAAAAAATCATAATTCAGCTTCTCTTTTTTCTCTTGCATCAAATTTCTGCGCACGCTTTAAATGAATACAAACACCGTTGTAAGGATGATTTTAATGAGTCGATATATGGTATTAAAAGAAATATCTTCTAATATTCGAAAGTTAATGTTGCTGGATGATTTGTAAGCTGATTCTAATTTTTGCGTGAAGAAGTATGCTTTCCTGCACAGCGGCTACAGATTCTTCAGTGCGCACTGTTCGGCGTCTCACGGGATGCACATTATCAGTAACAGTAAAACGATCTATTGTTCTTCGAATTAGCAGCTCTGAAGGACGATTATGTACGCCATAAAATGGACGAAGTGCACGATAAGTTTGACGAACAGAACCATTATTTTGATTAAAAATTTCCACAATTTCCACGCGTTGCTCTGGTGTAAGTCGATCCATAATGAAATGTCAAAGCAAACTAAACAAAAAGCAACTATCAGCTGTTAAATGGGTGGTCAAATAAAGCAGTGATGCCAACTCAACTTATTGTATCACTCTATAGAAAACACCCTTTATATAGGCAAAATGTGTTTACTAACAGAAAATACATACGTTTTAATACCAATCCTCCATACAATAGAAAGCAATTTATAAATATTATTTTTCAATATATTTACTGAAGAATGGCTTCGACAACACAAAAAACTGTTGTGTATTCTAAATATACACATGAATTGGACATACATATATATCTTAATATATGAATATAGATATATATATATTATATATGTTATATTTATGTATGCCACTGTATATGTACGTATTCATGTATTACACTTCATCCTCTAATATTCCCGTTCAGATATATATCTTTAGTCTTAAGTCATCAGTCATTGAATAAACAAGTGTTAAAATAAACTATTATATGTACTGTCTCTCATTTAACACAACAAAAACATCTTTCAAAAGCGCAATTTTTCAAGCTACAATACAAACAGCGCACCCAAAGAGGTCAAGCGCTTAGAAATGGAGTATATCAATAAAAGCAAGCAAATAAAACATAGTTAAAAAACACTAAAAATACTTATTTTCCGAATTTTTCTATTTGCAGATATAACAGGGATTGATGAAATTAAGCAAATAATAAACGAGACTGTTGAATCAAAAATTACTTCGTTGAAGGGTGAGTATTTTCGTATTTTATATTAGAGTGATTCCATTGCTTTTCGACAAAAAAATTAAATTCTCAACCTGACCCTCTCCGATTTGGTTTAAACTTTGTATACACGTAGTGTTGGCTACAATTTAGAAAATAAATTTGTAATTTTTATTTTTTTCGAATGGTTACTGTGGTACACAAAAATTGAAAAAATTCGGTTTTTTTTCTTGAGGACTGATTTTCATTTGATCATAACTTCGGTGAAGTTTGAGATAGAGCAACGATTTTAGATTTATATCAAAGATATTTTCAAAAGGCTTATTTTGTATAATAAAACTTTAAAATTTCTCAAATATTAAAGTTTTTTTTTTTTGCATAAATGTTTAAAAAAAAAATATTTTTGTGAAAGCCATTTTTAAAAATTTTGAAAAAAAAATATATATTAATAAATGATAATTTATCTAAGTTCTCTCAAAATTTCAGCCTGGGACGACAATGGGAACACTATTAAAATAATTTTCGAAGTAAACTACTTTAAAATTTATGCTCAACACAGCAGCTTGCGAGAAAGAAACAAGTACTGAACTCACTAAAGTAAACCATATGTGTGTGTATGTGCACAGTGCGTCATCGGTGCTTCGGTCTAAGCTAAGCAGAGTTGATAACCTTCTTCGAAATAAACTCTTCTAATAACAATTAAAATTCATTTCACACAACACATTCATGCAGCACATTTAAGAAAAAACCTACACAAATAAAAATCCTAACAAAAATTACCGAACGTCCTTAAATCCCAATAATCGCCAGCTCTGTGAGTGCAAGTGAAGTGCTTCAATATTAAACTTTGACGTCAGTGTTTTCTTCAATTTCAATTTACATAAAATGTCTAATTTCAAAGTTTTGTGTTGCAATCCATTTAATGAGAAAGATCACAAATTTCGAAGGCGCAATTTACGATAGGTTTCTCAATGGATGGTAGAAAAAGTTGCCTTCATAACACTTGAACATAAGATATGTGACAAATGTAGAAAAAAATTTCAAAAAATTAACTTTTTCAATTTTTTTGTTATTAGATGAGTTTTTTTCGAAGAATTTTATCAACTTTGCTTAGCTTACACAGAAGCACCCCAGTGGGCAAAAGCAGGTCTTTGAAGCGCTTCTATCAGGCCATCATATGGATTTCTTAGCCCTTCCGTGCTCGTTTCCAAGCCCATAAACTTTTTTATATGAAACGAGAAAATTTTCTAGGCCTTCCGCTCTCGCGAATCTAAAGAAGTCTGCTAGAAGCCCTTCTTTAGAATGTACATTCGAAAGAAAAGCAATATAAATATCAACTTGAAATAAAAAAACTTTTGACAAATTTCAGATTTGAACCAGCGTCCTCTCAGCTGGCGGTCTGGCATCTTATCCACTCGTCCACCTCAGTTGATAACAAACTTCAGCTTATTTTGCATCATTACAAATGAAAGTAAGTTTTCGGGAGCGCGGGTTCGCAACCCAGCTCGGCCCAAAAAAAATTTTTGTTTGTATATTTTTTAAAATCTAAATTTTTTTACAAATTTTTCTGTCCATTTAAAATTTTTTTTGGAATATTTTTGAAAATTTCTTCATACAAAAATAATAGAAAAGACTTAGAGGTTTTCCATATAAAAGTTTTCATATAATGTGATATGCAATGTGTTAGATTTCGGAGACCTGGGTTCGCGTCCCAACTCGGACAAAAAAAATAATTTTTTTTTTGTCTTTAAGATTTGATTTTTTTTTTAATTAATCTGATCATTTATAATTTTTTAAAAATTTTTAAAAAATTTTTTTATATAAAATAACAGGAAAAGACTCCAAACCTTCAAAAGGTAGGCCTTACAGAAGCACTCATCAATGCAGCGATCATGGAAGGTATATTGACGCCAACAAGAGCACTACTAGCATGCATTCTTTTGCGTATCGCTAGCTAAAATGCCCCCTGGGACCGATGTTGCACTGTGCACATACACACACATATGGTTTATTTAGTGAGTTCAGTACTTGTTTCTTTCTCGCAAGCTGCTGTGTTGAGCATACATTTTAAAGTAAGTTTACTTCGAAAATTATTTTAATAGTGTTCCCATTGTCGTTCCAGGCAGAAATTTTGAGAGAACTTAGATAAATTATCAGTAATTAATATATATTTTTTTCCAAATTTTTAAAAATGACTTTCATAAAAATATTTTTTTTAAACTTTTATTAAAAAAAAATAATGTAAATATTTGAGAAATTTTAAAGTTTTATTATACAAAATAAGCCTTTTGAAAATATCTTTAATATGAACCTAAGATCGTTGCTCTATCTCAAACCTAACCGGAGTTATGATCAAATGGAAATCAGTCCTCAAGAAAAAAAAACGAATTTTTTTAAATTTTTGACTACCCGTAACCACTCGAAAAAAAATAAAAATTACAAATCTATTTTCGTAATTGTAACTAACACTACGTGTATACAAAGTTAAAACCAAATCGGAGAGAGTCAGGTTGAGAGTGTTTTTGAAAAGCAATGTAATCACCCTGCAAAGCCTGTTGCAAAGCCTGTTGTTTTAGTGTTCATTGCAATAAATTTTAAATAAAACTCCGTGTTTGTTTCCATTTTTGCACAATTATAAAAAGTTAACAAACACTTGAGGCAGGCCGCATTCAGCGGAGTCAACAGCTGGCAACTGTTGTGTTAAAAATCATTAAATGCTTCAATTATGGGAGCCATTGCAATTAATATTAAATTTTTTAAGTACTGAAGCTAAAAAATGACAATTAAACTTCCGAACGAATTCTGTGTGTGCGGAATAAAGGAAAAGAAAACAAAATATTTCTATTTTTATAATACTGAACCTTTAAAAAAAAAAACAAGAGTACTTTGTTTTGTAGTTCTATAAAAATGTACACTGTAGGTGCATACTATTTTGAGAGTGTACTGATGATGCTTTTGTTATAAAAAATAAATTAAAAAATTATCTCATTTATTATTATAGTAAAATTCCATTTGTTATTATAAAATTCAATATTCAAATAATACTTTTTTTACATTCAATTTTTTTCTTATGTGTATGAAACATAAGTTTAATAAAAAAAAATATTTGTAAAAACTTAAATTTTGATATTAATAACTAGTTTCGGTTTCGGTTTCGGCCGAATATAATAAAATTCGGTTTCGGTAGGACACTTTATATTATTACTATTTATTTACTTTTCTGACTTAAAGAGTAACAACACATTCAGAGAAAAACATCTCTCACTAAGGTATTACTACCACAACAGCTCACAACTGTTGACTCCGCTGAATTCGGCCTATATGCCCAACACTTTTTAACAGCATCTGACATAAGGCCGGCGCTCTTATTTAGGGAAGAAAATTGAGCGTTAACGGAAAGCGGCTGAGAACGCGCCACTAAATTTTTTCAGAGTTAATATTATTTATGTGTTAAATTTATGTATTAAAATAAACGATTAAAATAATATTTATTTTGGCATTTATATTTTTTATATATTTACTAACTTAATTTACATTGAAGTTAGTAAATTAAAATAATTTAAAAAGTTATTAATGCACCAAGAAATCGGAGCAATAAAAGTACTACAACAAAATTTATAGTAGTACCAATTAGTATGATGTTTGGGCAGCCGTGTGCACTTTTAGCTCTAATGACATTGCTCTCATGATTTTATTCTGCTCTCATTTTCAAATAAGCATACCAATTTGAGAAAACATCAAAAATACGAATTACCTTTAAATTATTAAATCATGTTCAGTACCTATAAAACTTTAATATCAATTGCAATAGAGATGATAAAATCGAAAATGATAGTATATCGAACGCATAAAACTAACTAAAATGTTTTGCGCTAACACGATAAATCAAATTATAGAAGAATTCATAATTGCGTAGTAAATATTTTTATTAAACCAAACTTATATATTTGAATTAAATGACTGATGCAAGAAATTTTGGTTTAATTCAAGAATAGCGACAACTCTCTTTTTTAATAATTTTTTTTTTATTATACGGATTTTAATCTCCTAAATCCAAATCTGGAAATTTCAGGCCGCTCGCAATTGGCTTAGAAGTTATAGGCCTCCAAAGTTGCAAAAATGGCCTACAAATCTTGCTGTTTGTCATATTGAGGCCTAATAGCCGAAACTGACAAAAAGGGCCGAAACTGGCGGTAACCGAAACCGAATATTCGGTCAGACACTACACCTATTAATCATATAAATTTTTTAAATTCTGTCTTCAGATTCGAAATCAGCGACCCTTAACACTATTAAATGATGTTTAAAACTCTTAAAAATATATATTAGTAGGCAACCCTATTATACAAAAATGACACCATTTTTAAATTCTGACAACGGGTTCGGAATCAGCGGCCCATTTTTAGCCTAGTATTCGCGTGGGCACAAAAAAATTTTCTCCATCTTGAATTTTAAAACTGTGACATTAGATTAGAAATCATATCCGTTGTGAGAATTTCAAAATTACAGGAATTCGCAAAAATTCAAAAAAACTAGGTGGCAACTCTATCTGGCATCTTGAATTTTAAATTTTGACACCAATTCCGAATAAAGCTACCCTGAAACTGCTAACCACGGAGTCCACAGAACTCTTAAAAGTCCTACTACGCTTAAGCTTTCTCTACACTAGCTCATTGAATTTTTTGGACACTAGCTTTAAATTCAATTAATTGGATACTTGTGAGCTTACAAGCTTTTGCCGATTGTTTCAAGCTTTAAAACTTTCTGCCCGACAAAGTAAGTCTAAACAAGCCAAGCCAACGAGCAAGCATGGATATGACTTGTATCTGTTTGGTATTTTTGCAAACTGGGTACAGATTGCTTTTTCAAGTTTGGATACATACTAGAATTCAAGAACTTGAACAGGCTTAAACTTCAAGTAGGCAGTTCTCTGATTTATATCATTTAAAACGTATTGTTCAAAATAAAATAGTTTAAAAGAAAAATAAGACAGCATTTGAATTACATGACTTTCACATAAACATTTTTTTTTGTAACGCTGTTAGTTGTGATATAACTTACATAGTAATTAAATTACAAAAAACTTGATTGCGATTACAGTAGTTTTTATTGTCATTTTTATTGATTACGATTACTGTAATTGTAATCAATAGATTTTTCTATTACAATTACAGTAATCGTTATTGTAATTTGCGTGTATACCGATTACAGTAATCATAACAATACTTTTCTTACATTACAATTACAGTAATCGTAATTAATTTTTAAAGATTACTATTGCTGTAATTGTAATTGGAAAGTAATTGTAATCGCAAAATACCCAGCTCTGATTGATACTGCCCTGTTGGGCTTGTGTTGCCTCTGCGGCCTTTATGGCACTAGCTGATGTACCGCTAGCTGGTGATGCTGGCCGGTACGGAAGGCTGCTGCTGTGCTGCTGGCAGTGTGTCGTGCGCTAGATGCATTTATGATGTTGTTACCTTGAGGGTGGCAGAAGAGGGTATTGTCGGCACCCGCAGTGGCAGGTGGTGCTCTAGCCGACTGAGTGGTTGCTGCTGGCAGTTTGCCGTGCGTTATGTGCGAACGCTGGTTCAGTATTGTTGGGGTATTAAGGCACGCTAGCAACAATAAATATTAAAACAAAATATCACCGATTACCACAAATTAAGCTAACTAACGTAAGTCAAAGACATACCTCAAAAATTTAACTTGTACTGTGGTTATTACACCGTTTTAGAGAATTTTCTAAGTCCACTAGCGCCGGCACGAACTTTAGAATGCATAAATCGCGATAGCGTTAACAAACGATCAGATAGCAACGATGCTGAGCCACTTGTTATCAGGCTTGCCCTCTGGTGTTTGTGCTTATGTTTCAAGCTCGTTGGGTGAGGTTACACTGCTTTTTCTGGCGCGTACACGGGCAAGTTGCCGTTTTCGCGATTTTGGTCGCCTACTTTTCGTAAGTCGCTCACCCATTAGTAGATGTCACCACCGCCGCTTATGTCCCACGCCGCATCGTTGACACGTATCAGCGTGTGATTGGCTGAAGCCAAAACTAGCACAGGTTACCAGACGGACAAAGGAAAATAAAAGTGGGGTTATTCGCATTCTGGTGGCACCAGGTGGCGTTCATTGTAGATAATACAATATATTAATACACGACAATATTGGCGTCATTCACGATGTTTTGTATTTGCCCTTATTTGGGCATTTTTTTTTAATACGACAAATGACAGCCGTCACCTTTAAGAATCTGGCAGCTGTCAAACTTAAACATGTGTCAGCTGTCAAATTTAAAAATCTGGAACCTTCAAACTGAAAATGTCAGCTGTCAAATAAAAAAAAAAGAAAGATGTGTCAGCTTTCACTTTGACTTTTACTTCCCAATATGTGCCGTTACAAACTTATTGTTTTAGTGTAAAGCTGTGCACTTAGAACAGTGTTGCCAGCTACTGCTGATCAAAATCCGCAAAAGTTACCCAAAAAATCCGCTAATTAATTTGTTTTTAAATACAATATAAATATAACTAGTTAAAAAAAAAATCACTAAAAATATTAATTCAAGCTCCAATTAAAAACTAAAAATGTATACTAATTTAAATCAATCCATTCTTTATTAATTTTCTTGTTGATATAGATTGCATTTGACACAATGAACATTAGATATGGTCTGGGTGTATTATAGTCGTAGCATCACTTCTGGGGCCTCTTAGTCCGCATCTTGACAATTAAAATTATTATTACCAATTTTTTTAAAGACATACTTAACATTTAAAATGCAATTAACTGTGTCAATTTGTAAGCAATTTCTTATTCAGGATTAAAAATTTTGAGCTGGTTAAGCGCTTCAACATCAGCGCTTGACCAAGACAATGATAGCAGGTGCAGTAAAAAGTTTGAGAGTTCTTCATAAATTAAATCTCCAGCTGCATTCTTATATTCAAGTACTTCAAACAAAATCAGTTGTATTTCATTTTAAGATATCTTATTTTACTACTTTGTAACGGCACAAATTTTCACCGTGGCAAGTTGAACAGCAGTATTGGGGTTGTTCACGATGTAGCGTATTTGTCCCATAATTTTGGTACAACATTTTCAATCTTTACCACTTATCGTGAACGAACCTTTAATAATATCTTGTACTCGGTTTCATAATACACAAGGTAATGTCATATACGCAACATCGTGAATACCCCTAATATGAAATTGCTTCAACCTGGTTACCTGACATATTTTCAAATTCAACAGCTGATATACTTTTCATGTTTGACAGCTGACACATTTTCAAATTTGCCAGCAGATCTTTTTTTCAAATTTGACAGCTGAGTGCTTTTAAATTTATAACGAAACAGAAATGCACCCCGACCATTTGAAGCTTTATAAGATAACTTTGACAGCAACGCCATTGCCAGCGTTCATTTTGAATCATTTATCAGCGTCTGCTCCCTGGTTAATCGGCACCAATCATCGAATTACTAGAGCCAACTTCGTGTTAAAATCCGTGTACGGCAATTAGAATGTAGAAGTTAGCGTGGGCAATTGGGAATTTCAGGAATACTGAGTTTTGTATGTATTTTAATATTTATTTAATATTCAGTATTTTCAGCCGCGTTTGCGATCGCTACAAAAACGCGTAATATGAACACGGCCTAATAAGTTACGATACCATTTAATTTTCCCTTGTTTCACAAACACTTTTCAATATGTATTTACACCTAATCCTGTTTTTGCACGGTACATACGTTCCAGAAAATATCGTGTAAAAAAAAATCGTGTAAAAAAAGACACACCGTAATGGAAAAATATTAGATTGGTTCAACAACCTCAAAAAGACTACAAAAATTAATAACTCGGTAAAACAAACACATATTTTGTTCTTCAGTATATCATATTCATTTTATTTCACATATTATAATCATTTTATAATTTTTTCTACATTTATTCAAGCAAAATCAAAAACAAAATCATTTTAAAGTTTTCAGGAAATAAAAACACAATTTAAAAATAAAAAATAATCTCATATTCAAGGATAAACAGGATAAGTTTTGTCGTGTTATTTTAAAAATAACGTGTAAAAACAGGATAAGTTTATTTCTGTCGACCGTGTTATTTCAAAATCGTGTAAAAAAAGACCGTGTAAAATCAGGATTAGGTGTATTCTTAAATTAAAAGAATTTTTGTACGAATTTTATCCGTAATTTTCAGCCACGAATAGAATTCGTATAATGGACGTAGTTTGGTACACATTTCGAATATTTTATTCGTATTCGTACAAAAGCAAATGTATATTGCACGAATATATTTACGAATGATCCTAGTTACGAAAAAAACCTATTCAGCTGTGGTTTGAACCGCGCACCTTTACCTTATGGGCCACGTACTCTTCCAGTAAGCTACTGCAAGCACACATTTCCTTATATTCGTTAATTGTTCAACAAACCAGTCTGAATGATTTCAGTTGTAAATTTTTTACGAATAATGAGTACGGTCAACCTACGAATGAATTTTTTAGTAAATTCTACGAATGTAATGAAAGAAATTACGAAGTTATTCCTACGAGAAATTGACGAATGTTAAGGAATGATATTTCTTATTAGCCAAAGATCATTCTCCGTAGCAACAAATAGCAAGGGGCATTTAAGTCAATAACGGATATAAACTTTGACGATAGGAAAATTTATGTTTTAAAGTCATTGTAAACAAGCAGTAGACAAAGTAAATAAATTTAATAAAAAAATTCATGTTTTCGAAAAGTCGGCTTGTTTTCCTATCATAAAGGTGATCCAATTTGGATTGTTTTTTATTTTTTCCTAAACTTAATAAAATGGCAAACAATCCTGCAGCATTTATATTAAATAAAGTTACAGCAATCTATGCGGGAGCAAAGCTTCTAACTCAAAAGCGAAAGAATAAATTAGGAAATTTAATAAAGTAGGCCAATTTTGGATCAAGGACTTTTTAAAAAATCGTATATCATATTAAGCAACCGATTTTACATTAAAATTTGTTATAGTCAAAAATTTTTTATGGCATAAATGTAAAAAGGAAACTCGATTTGAAAAAACCATTTAATACTTCTTAAAATTCACGTTATTTAGCGGCGCCCACCCAGTTTCAGAATTTTTTGGACTATTTTTCGCATCACGTGCTTATATTAAATCAGGATTATGAATCAAGCCTTGCAGAGAGGTTCTGAAATATGCTATTAAAATTTATGAAACCCAACAAATCTTATATACATGTACGTCTTTATTTATTTATTCATACGTTTTGAATTAAAAAAAATAAATGTTTTAAATCATTCAGATAATAGGTATGTTTCCGTACTCGATTGTAGGAACTCACAAGCTGTTGGAACTGATTCATGTTGGAAAAAGATATAAATAGATTGGTGTCAATGCGGTGTGAGACCCGGTGAAAAATATCTCCCTTAGCATGCGGGGAACATTTCAAGAATAGCGACAACTCAAATTTTTAATTTTAAGTCTAAATTTGAAAAATTTCAGTCCGTTCGAATTTAGTTTTGGAGTTAAAGGCTTCCAAAGTTAAAAAATGGATTCAAAATTTAGTTTGTTTTTTTTTTTAGTTTCCAATAAAAAAATATATGATTTAATATTAGTAAATTTTCGTATTCTAATTTTAAAATTTGAAAACTTGGGGGCTCAATAGTAATTATTGCAATGTCGTTTAGTTTAAGGATATAGGCCTTACATTATTTAATTTATTAAACTATTAAGAATATTTGCTTTAGCAAAAAATTATTGAAATGTATTACATGAAAAAAATTAAATTTAAAAATTTTTAGAGAAAGATTTTTGCACGATCTTTAAAATATATTAGATATTAAATCCCCTAGAACAAATCCTGCGGACGCCCATGCATGGGACTTTTAAGCAGAACCTTCAAAAACGCATTGGAAAACGTTGAAACGTCTATTTCGATACCTGAAAGACACGAAAAACATGAAGCTGCATTTTTAACGCAATGAAAATAATACTGACTGGCCGTCAGATATCAATGTCTTTCAAGTTTTTGTAATTACTGTCTCTTGGTGTCACAAGAAGCAAGCTACAGTTGCAAAACCATCTAGTGAAGCTGAGTACATTGCACTAAGTGCAACAGTATCGGAAGCAATTTGGTTAAGAGGAATATTAGAAGACATGAAAACATCAGATAAGAACTATACTGTTTCAATCTACAACGATAACCATGACTACACATTTATACCTAAGAACACAAAAATTCGAAACACATGATGTAAAATTTGATACCATTTTTTGAAAGATGACCAGCGAGAGGTTTGCTAGACATTTTGGTAAATAACACCGAAAATCAAATAGCAGGTTAAAAAAATCATGAGCAACTGTAACGATTTGAAAAATTTCGAATTTATTTAAATTGCAATGATTGAATTGAATGAATTGATAGGAGTTGTTGATATCACTGTGTTTACAAGCACTTTAATGGTTTGTATCTAATAAGTTTTTTTTTTGTTGTAATACCCTTGAAAAAGTAATACTATTTTTTCAATCTTACACGTTGAACTTTAAAATACATAAATTTATTATAACATTAAGAAGAAATTTAATATGAAATTCCAATTTGAAACAGTTTGCGCCCTTCTTATGAATGTAATCGAATACGACCCTGTGTCAAAATTTCAGTGAACCATCCGCATTTTTATGCCATTACACCGCTCCATATCTCGAATTTGTTTGCGCTTTGCTACTGCTTTGTGTCATCACTGTTCGTGGTCGTGGTGCTACTTTTTGAGCTTTCTGAACAGCACTGATAAGCTGCTCATTCATTTATAATCTACATATGAGGCGTTATATTTGAAAGTGAAATAAGTCCACTTTTAACAAATATGAGTTAATGCTTTTTTTAGCTACCCTTTAGGAACAAACTGGTTTTATTTCCAAAAAAAGTAACTGAAAAACTAATTTAAAAGCATGTAGTTGAAAAACTACTTTGAATTGTATTAAGGCGGAACCCTCTTTGATTTTTTGTGTTTTGAACAAAATTTGTATATATGTCAAATAATAATTTCAAAATAAAATACTTTTTTATTTAATTTTTTAATTAAACTTAAAAATCGGTGTTGCCTGGAAATTAATTTCTCTAGTGTATTCGTTCATTATCTCACCAGAATAATTGGTGTTTGTTTTTCGGCTTTTTGGTTAAAAAAGATATCCGCAAAAATCCAGCAATCCCTTGCCGATAGTCTATTTCGAAAGTTAAACACCTTTCCTGAAACATTTCTTAGATGAATATGGCCGGCCTTTCATCTAATGGTAATCCTGCGTAACCAAGAGAATTAGAAGAGCATAATGAATTGATGCGATCAAGACTCACATTTTGGCATCGCATCAAATTGCATCAATCCTAAAGACCTCTTTGGATCCGAAGGGTTCGGATAAAATTATGGTCAACCCAGACGGAGATATGACTGTCAATAATTGGCGTTGTCGTTCCAACTATCTACATTGGAATCTATATACAGCAGCTTGCATCCAATTAAAACTTTATTTGAATTGAAGGCCCGCTCGTTTACACAAAATCCACTTGAATTTTTTTTTAGCTTTGCTGTCTTCCCAGTAGATTCTTATTTGATTGTGTTTTTCCTAATCATATTCATTGGGTCAGTTTTTAATAACTAAGTCATTTATATATCTAGTATGGTATAATTGTATGGTTATCCATCTCAGAAGGTTAACATTGAACATATAAAAATGTTTGATACCAACATTTGTTTGTTCGTATTAAGTTTATTTAAATCATATTTAGAATTGCTGTATTTAATTCAAACTGTTTAATAAAAAATCGATTAAAACTGGAGAACCATTAAAAACTCTTCTATTTCTTTTGTTAAATTTAGTAGTATCTCTTTAATTGCGTTAAAATAGTAAATAGTTTAGAAATAATATTCGGTTAAATCGTTACGATATTTTTGGAGATATCTTTTATGCTTTAAAATTCATTTTCAATAAGTGCAAAATTAACTAATTTTTAATAAATTTATTTAACACCAATTATCAACTAACTTAAAATCAACTAGGTTCCAAGTAGTTGAAAATATATGTGAACGAAGTCAATTGACTTATTAAGCGGACATCGCCTTACAAAATATGTGATCTCGTTCTATGGAAAAAAGTCAGAATTTCAACCAGTTGTGGTTGACAACAAACTTCTTTTTAAATTACTTTTAAATTAGTTGATTTTCATATAGGGTAGATACTTATATCCTTAGATCTCCCTTTCATATTTTTTACCACATTCAAGGGATTCCGATTTCACCATATATTAACCAAAAGAACTTTGCTGTAAAATGTTATCGAAGAAATATTTTTTTTAAAGTGAAATAAGTCCGATCCAAGCAATCACAACTAAAATTGTTTCAGGGTAAACAATATTTTTTGTTGTTTTTTGCATTACTTAAAGTTCAAATATATTAGTTTCGCACATTGCTAATTCGAGAGAGTTCAACATATGATTGTCCATTCGCAAATACTTTCTAGCTCAAATTAACACCAACCATATTAAAGACTGGCCTTGAGCCTTATTGATAGCCATTGCGAAGCAGACTTGTATTTAAAAAGAAAAAAATTTATTTTAAAGGGTTATGTCAAAGGGTTTCTTCAGTATCGACAAAATATTACACATGCTTTGCCGCATTATTGCTTTTCTGCACTGCTTATGCCAATGCATCTGCTTTTCTGCATTGCTATTTTCTTCCTGCGTATGCATCCCTGCTTTCACAGAGCGCTAAATTAACAATTTAACATCTGCTTCAGTCTAAACAACAATAAAAATTACAAAAACCATAAAAAAACTTATCAACTATCATAAAATATTCATTTTTAGTTGGCATCCATAATTTTACTTTTGCAGCATTAAATTTTATGTTGCTCATGCTGCTGAAATTTCTTGTTCAGAAAAGCAGGGTTGCCCTCACAAAACCTTTGATTTTTGCAACGCTGCACGACATTTCTTCACAGAACGCAATGCTTTGAATACTGCATCAGTAATTGTGCATTATTGAGAAATTGAACAAACCCAAAGGCACCACTTATTGCAAGGCAAACCTGTGCTGAAAAGTTTAGGCGTTTGAATTTGAAGGAAAAATCCGTAGGTTTCATTGGTGTTTTTGGTATAAGGGTGTGTTAACCAGATGCTGGTCCTGGTTAAATAATAGCTTCAGTTACGTTAAGAGCCAGGGTTTTATTTGTAATCGTGTGTGCTTTATGCTGTAATAAAAAGTACCTTACGTCCCGGCCGGAGACGTAAGGTACCTACATGTCTAGTTTGGTGATACTTATTTCTCAATACACTAAGTTAAATGTCTTAGTTCTGCTTTTAATTTTTAATTTTTATTATTCAGTTTAGCGTTTAAGAATCATTTAAAAAAAGTCAAATTCTATAAAAACAAAGATTCCATTTTTATTTTGCTGTTAGTTTATAGTTGAGCTTATTTTGTTTAAAGTGATAGAAGTTTAACCAAAAAAAAATGGTCTATCAAAAATAAATAGTCAATATGTTCTATTTGATAGTAGTATAAATGCATTTGTGGTTAAAAAATCGTTTATATTCTTGATTTATTTATAAATAACTACTGTAGATAAAATTTTACCTATATCAATCGTTTATATTCTTTAATTATTTTATAAATAACTACTTTATGATAAAATTTTACCCATAAATAATGCAAAAAACATATTCTAAATCAATTAATATTTGCCTATACATTTAATTTTTATCAAACGCTAACCTTGAAATATCTCAATATGCGCAAAAGTGGGCTTATTCCACTTTCAAATATAACAGCTCATATGTTTGTTGTTAATAGTTTTTAAATCTTGTTTTGAGAGCGTAACAAAAAACTCTCCTCTTCTGACCACCCACTGATGGTTGGTGGCTGTTTGCCGTCAGGCTGCTCGGTTTGTATTTGGTCCATTAGGACAAACCTCTGATAAGGCAGAGCATGGCCGTTTCAATGATCCGTGCAGACATATTATTAATAATTTAATTATTTGTTTTCATTTGTTTTTAAAGCATTTGTTCTTGTTTTTGCATTGAGCTATTTTTAATGATAAGTAAATAATTAAATATTGAAAGCAACACAAAGAAAATTGAATTTTATATAAATCTCAATTTGACACCTGAAATGTGGGTACTTATCTTTTCTGATTTCCTTGTATTTGGGGAACCTGGACAAGCAAGAGCAATAAACTTGCTTATTTAATCTTAATCTAAAATTCTAATCGCCACGATCTGCAATCGGTCCAGTGCTGCAATCTCAAAGTGAATCAGATCTCAAAAACAGATCCAAATAAAATTGGCAGATTCATAAAATCTACAGAAAATCCAATGTGTTTTACGTATACACCTCCCGTGTAAGCTTAATTCTACGTTGCTCCATAGCGTGGGGCCGAAATTTTACGTCGGCCAACGCCCCCTTGAGGGTTAAAAGGTACCAAATTAGCTAAATGTTGTGATGACATTTCGCAACACTTGGTGGGGTGGAGGGCCTATCTGAAACTCCGTACTCTGGGATACGGCACTCGCTTTGAGAATGCAAACCGAGCAAACACCGAGCTAGATAGCTCTACCTGCGATATAGCTGATAAACACGCAGACACTACGAATCTCCCCAAAGGGCCTACCCAATCAGTCAACCTGGCACATGCAAAGGGTCTACTGACTGCCCGTTGTATCAACTTTTAAGTCTTTGGTTGGAGCTCTTAGCATACTAAAAGCATACTATTTTATAGTATAGCATATAGTATTACCAGTTTTAGTCACAAAATCTACATACATATCTTCTTTACCACCTGGTTAAATGAGTTTTTATGGAATCTCAACGGGCCTATGATGCACAGTGTAACGAGTGTGACCATAATTAAAAATTTTGTGTTTTTTTCAAAATACAAAAAAAAAATTATACACGTCGAGAAAGAATACTTGAATTAAGTGCAATCCAAAATATGTTTCCAAAATTTGTATTTTCGTAGGCACACGACACCATGAAAGTTGGTATTTCCAACTTATGCTAGTAAGAGAAGCATACATTCTACCTTAGTAAAGTATTTATATGTGCACAAATATTTTTTATTTTTTCTCCGTACTTTATAACAACACAATTTTTTTGAGTTTTCCAAAAATTTTTTAAAGGATGTAGTTTATTTGTCGAACAGAGAATTCTTCTCTTACTCGTATTCGTAGTACCGTTAATCGAAAATAGTGTGAAATCTCGCGTGTGCAATAGAAAATATTTATATGTGCACAATTGCTTTTTACTGCTATAACGTAGAAATTATGAAATTTTTTTGAAAACCTTAATAAGAAAACCCATAAACATAACGGTAATACATTTTTGGAACAAAATATGAGCATATTTTAGAGTTATTTTATTTTTCAAATAAAAATGCCACGTGGAACCACTATATCTGAAGAAAATCGTTGAAATATAAAAGGCTTAAATAAAACCGGTATAAAAGTAGGTGCTATAGCTGCTAGGACAAATCGTCATAGAAATACCATAACAAATTTTTTTAAATACCCTGGCAACTATGCTATAATCAAGAGTCGTGAAAGAAAATCCGTTGACCAAGGGCACAAAAGACGAATCCGACGTCTTGCTGTACAGAAAGGGATGAGTTGTGGTGAGATGCTACGCATTAGGATCTAAGAGTTACTAGAAGCAGAATCCAACAAATTTGGGATGAAAATGCCAACATCAGTTATGAATCGCCCTCCTCTCAACCCAGGCTTCTACCATGACACATTGCGGCCAGTCTAGCATATGCCAAAAAATACAAATTTTGTGAGAAAGAATTTGGGAATGTCATATTAGCTGATGAGAAAAGGTTCTACCTTGACGGGCCCGACGGTTGCCAGAAATACCGGCACAATTTGCGATATCCACGACAAATTAGGTATGCGCGTAACCATGGGTGGGTGTCATTGATGATATCAGCCGGTTTCAGATACTTTGAAAGTCTCCCCTCTTATTAATTTCGTGCAAATCGAATGCACAAATATAAATTGAGTTATTAGATGATGTGTTGATTGAGTTCACAGGCTATAAACATCAGGATAACTGGATTTTTCAGCATGAAAACGCACCAACAAATCCTTCCCGAGCCACAAATGACTTTAAATAAATCTGAAATATACCCGTACTGTTGTGACTTGCTGTTAGTCATGACTTGAATCCTATCTAAAACCTAAGGGGCATTCTTTCGGCCCAAGTTTATAAAAAACGGGTGCCAGTTCGAGTCGATGAAGCGTCTAAAACCAGTTCTTTAAGATGAATGGCAGAAAATTGATACTCCATCCTCAGATCGTTGATGTACTTCATGTCTTTCACACTTAACCAAGTCATATATAAGAAAGGAAGATATATTCTTATATAAAATCTATATACATTTATATTTTATTCCATAAAATCAATAAAAATAGGTTTTGCACATATAAATATTTTCTATGAACTTTTTTAATACATTATAATTTTTTTAATAACATGTTTTTTAAATAAAATATATCTTGTTTTATATATACTTTCTTAATACTATTTCAATAAAAAAATAATATAAAAACAAATGAAGTTATTTTTGCTTTGATTTGCATTTGAAGTGTTGCACATATAATTATTTTACTGAGGTATATGCAGACTTTTTAGAAATTTCTTAAATAATTGTTAAAGTATGTACGAATTGTACAGGAAAAAAAATATGAAATTTTATCTGTCTGGGGAAAGTATTTGTTGTTTTTTATGTACCGTGATCGTGATACCGGTACTTTTATAAATTGGTCTCTGACAAATAAAATAACTAAAATTTTAGCAACTTTAGTGATTTAAAAAGAAATACGAAATAATACTTCTGCAATTTTTTTAATGTTTTTAAAATAGTTATAAATAATTGTATGTAAGAAAAATTAAATCAAAATAAGTGCAAATCTTTACAAAAATTGCATTCTTGTAGTGATAACTTTTAAGCTTTTTCTTTAGGTCTTGCTTTGCTTAAGGAACAATTGGCGTTATTTATGAAATTTTTAACAATATCTGATAAAGAAAATTTACATAAATTATATACGTACAGAAAAGTAAGAATTAGTGCAAGCTGTTTGCATTTTGTTTGCATGCATTTTATATATCGTGGTCCCGGTAGTAAAGTTGTCCGTATAACTTTTTTTAACCAAAAAGTGAACAATTTCTCCAACTTCGAAAGTGGTTTAAAAACAAAAACCGAAATAGTTCCTTTCTAATTTTTTTATATTTTATTTCTGAAAGTAAAAGGAATATTTAAAAAAAAATTAAGTAGATATAACTGTAATTTTAAAAAAAACTGAATTTTTGTAGAAGTATCTTTTTTGTAAATTTTTATAGGTTCTGTCAAAGGAATAACAGCCATAGCATAAAAATTTTTGAAGTTAATTATTAAAGTAAATGCCCATAAATTAACTATTTTAAAAATATAGAATTATAAAAAAACTCTTTATCTAAGCATCTTGATCTAGGATACTTTTTTGGGGAAATATGCCACCTTTCCGACTTAGGTTATATGGAGAGGTGGGCGTATTAGTCGGCCAATTTGTTTCGTTGTCACACGAACTAGTTATTATAAAGGCACTATAAAAAAAGACCATTACTACAAGGATTACTGTAAAGTAAGGATTACTGTAATCCTTGTAAAAGAAAACACGAGATTACAATTAATGTAATCCTTCATAGAATGAATTTAGATTACTATTGCAATAATCGCAATGCCTCTATATATAATACTGATAAAGCATCAAGCATTTCCTGTAGCATCGTAACCTTCAAACGCTTTTAGTGTCAATTTGACACTATTTTCAAAAAGAAAAGTAATATCTTTCTTATTTATGCTAAAATCCACTGAGGATTTTAGGTCAGTGTAAAAATCATACCTAAATGTGTATGGCTCATTCCATCAGATTTCGATCAAAAAAAAAAAGTCGCCTTACCACCTAGAAAAAATTTGGAAAAAATATATGTGAATGCCCCGTTAAGTATAAGGTTTAAAAAAATTATTTAAACTTTTGTAAAAATTTTTTGAAATTAGAGTTTTTCAAAACTGGTTATTCTTTTCTTAGTTCTTTTTTAAAGAATTGTTAATTAAATTACGTAAAAATAATTGTAAAAAATAATTACAGGTTTGCAGATATGACGCTTTAAAAATATGAATTTATGAAAAATGTGTCAATTATCGGACCCTGTACCTTTAAAGATGCAAATTTTAAAAATCTAAATTTTTTTCTTATATTTTTAGTATTACTCATTTTCAATACACTGATTAAATTTTGAGAGTGTGTTTTGCCTTGTTTTCGAAAAAATGCGCTTTCAAAACTGGATTGAAAACTAATTTAATACTATTGCATATGAGATGGCTTTTTTCCAAATTTTATTTCTGATTCATGCAAAAGAAGTAAAATATGAAGAAACATATTAAGAGGATAAGAAACGTGAAATTTTGAGTTCAATATCTCTTGGACCGCGTGCGTTCAAGGCATTAAACCATTTTTATTGAATCTTTTTATAGAATCTTTCACATTTATTTTTCAAATAGCTTAATTTGCGTAAAAAATAACTAGACATACTGATTCCAACATAAAATTAATCGCTTAACCGAATGCCATTATCAATGTTTGCAAACATTTAGTTTTTTACCTCGTGCACTCTGTCAAACTTAAAATTGTTTTTTTTTTAGTTTTTGGTTTTAACCGATGCAACGATCTTAACGGCACTTTAACGGACGCATAATTTAATGACGACAATCCACAAAGTTTATTTTAAATCGAAACATAGATTTTTTATTAAATAATTTTAATTTTTTTATTAAATAATTTAAAAACGCAGTATTGTTTTATAGAAACAAGAATGTATCGTTAAATAACACTACTAAACAGAATTCATTGTAGTTATTATCTTAGGAAGCACTTTAGTATATTTACATATAATTTTTTGAATAAAAATTATTTTAATGATGTTTTCTAAGTTTTAATTACGATGTTTGTTGTGGTTTACAATTGTTTCTTCTTCCCATGTGTGTGAACCGGATTTGAAAGAAGTCCTAATTTATGAAATTCTTCATGGAACAAAGCAATGTTTTTGTCTTGTATTTGTCAATACTACAGCGTCCATGAATCTGTGCTCCAAAGTAGATTGAATTTTTTTCTATTTTTTTTCTATTAACATGTAAAAATATTATTCCAGGAATGTTATCTATACAAAAATTCAGCATCTGAGGAACAGTTTGGATATCTTTACACTGGAGACTAGCCTTAGCTACAAGTCTCTTGACTGTACCACCTACTCCATCGCATGGTCCCTTTCCTCCATTAAGGTGCTATTTTTTTTTTTTTTTTTTAATTTTAATTTAATTTAATACAAAAATTAGCATAAGTACATTAAGATCCTAGATCTTTTCAAGTACAATTGATAAATATAATACTCAACTGGCAAATTTAAACATAATATAATATAATAATGATCAAGAATATTCGTTAAATTTATGATAAAGAGATACAAATTATTTCAAAAAACAAACAAAAATAAATAATCAACAATATAAAAAACATATTAAAATTAAACATTTTTATAAAATATAATAACTGCGTCATAACTTAACAATTTAATAACTTAAGATTAGAAGTTTGAAAGAGTTTAAAAAGTAGAGAAAAAGAAAAAAGAAGTTGATAGAGAAAGATGAGGATATATTATTAGAATTAGAAAATTATTAGAAGTGAGGACTGAGTAATAATGTGGTAGAGCTTAGATGTTTGAGAAAAATGCCATGACGGAGAATTTAAATTTATTCGTGCTGACAGTAGATTTAATAGAATGCGGTAATGAGTTCCATAGTTTGATGGCGTTAATGAAAAACAATCGTTTGGTGTGTAGGCAAGTGAATTTGGGGATAGTTAAATTACAAGTCCTAGAGGACATGCTAAATTGAAGTTTTTGATATAAATAGTGAGGAGTCTTATTATTTATCAACTTATGTAGGAATATGCAATTTCTTACTTTTAGGTAATTAATTATGGTGCATCCTAAAATTTCTTTACTTAAAACGGAAATGTGTTCAAAGCGTCTCATGTTGTAAACATATCTTGTTGCATCATTAAAAGCAACCCGTATTTTATGAGCAGAATGTGAATCAAGATCACTGTATACAAGCTCAGAATAGGTTATGAGCGGAAGTATTAGCTGAACAACAAGTCTCTTCTTAATTTCAGTAGGAGTACACTTTGCAGATATTCGAAGGTACCGCAGTGTGCAATAAATTGTTCTAAGAACACTGTTTACATGGTCAGAACACGATAGTTTTGAGTTTAGATAAAAGCCTAAGTTTTTAACTTTATCAACAATTTTAAGTTGATTACCATTTAAATAAATAGGGGGAATATCAAGAAACTCGATTTTGTCTTTGAAAATTGGTAGTATATACGACTTATTAGCATTGAGGACAAGATGATTATTGGATGACCACTTAGATACCGCGTCTAAATCTTCATTTAACCTGCAACATAAATCATCAACAAGTCCCACACGGTTAGAAAAGTATAGCTGAATGTCATCAGCATAGGCGTGCATTTTCACATCCTTACAAACGCTAAAAATGTCATTTATAAATAAACTAAAGAGTAAGGGCCCAAGAATTGAGCCTTGAGGAACACCTGAAGGAATGTCCTTATAATCAGAAAATAAATTATCTATTTTAACTCTTTGTTGTCTCCTACCAAGATAACTAGATATTAGGGTGAGGGCGCTATTATTAAAGCCAAAAAAAGCCCCGAGCTTGCAAACAAGCAAGGAATGATTGACAGAGTCAAAGGCTTTTGAAAAGTCTAAAAGGCATAGAAGAGTAACATATCCTTCATCATAGGGCACGCGAATGTCATCAATAACTTTGAGCATAGCAGTTGAGCAACTATGTTTCGATCTAAATCCAGACTGGTTAGGTGATAAGAGTGTATGTTTAATTAAATACTCATTAATTTGTTTTGCCATTAAAGACTCACATATTTTTGAAAACGAAGACAAAATACTTATGGGGCGATAATCCTGTATATTGGATGCGTTAGCAACTTTAGCAATTGGAGTAATAGTTGCACGTTTCCAAGAGTTAGGAAAACATGAACTGGTTAGACAATGATTAACTACATGGGTAAGAGGACTTAAGATGTAAGGTAAGATAATCTTTATGAATCTAAGTGAAATACCATCATCGCCGACAGCATTTGATTTTATTCTCTTAATTGTCATTATAACATCACTTTCATCAACATTAGAAAACGAAAATTTCCAAATATGAAAAAATTAATTTATTTTTCCGATGGTGCAGCTGGACAATATAAAAACAGGAAAACTTCTTAAATCTGTGCTATCACAAAAAAGATTTTGATCTCGATGCCGAATGGCATTTTTTTGCCACATCCCATGGAAAGGGACCATGTGATGGAGTAGGCGGCACTGTTGTTACTAATTAGCAGATAGCGGAAATATATGCAAAATTTATTTTAAGTCTGATTGGAGTCAAGTTTTGGATTTGTATTAATTTAGATTTCATTAATGCATTTATTACTCCATATCAATGATATGCAATATTTATGCAAAAAATATGCAAGAAATATGCTGCATACTTTTTGCATATGCAATTGAAATTGAAATATCTATAAAGTTTATAAAAAAAAGGTGTTAAAAATGTAAAAATTATTTTATTACCTTCAACAGATAATTATGTTAACTAGAAATCGCCAGTAGTCGAAATTCGACTTTTTCACTGTGACATTCGACCTACACTGTGATATGAAATCGCTTTCGTTCTCAGATGAGCGTAGAAAAAGGTAAAAAAAAATCTATTTCTGTTTTAAATTTGCCACTCAGTGCGTACCAACGACTTTTCATACAAAAATACGTTGTACTGAGAAAATCTACAGTTTTTGAGATATCGCAATAATTTTGATGTCATAATAACGAGAAATTTTTTAAATATACGGGTCCGCCATCTAACGTTTTTTTCAACTAGTGCTTAATTCGTGAATGGTAACACTTAGCTCATGTCTGATTTGACATATAAATTATTTTATCCTTCCGCTGAACGAATATTGCGACATTACTTTGAAAATCATGGTAATGTTGCAGAATGTGTGCGAAAATTGCGTACAGATTTTGGAAGAAGAGAAGCACCGTCAGCTCCGTATGTTCGTTATCTTGTGAAAAAAGTGAAAGAAACTGGCATCCTCATCGATAAACTAAAGCGTGAAAAGCCAAAAGCAGTGCGTACACCCGAGAATATTGCTGCTGTGGCAGAAAGTGTGCGTGAAGCGCCATCAACATCAATTCACCGTCGTTCTCAACAATTGAACATTTCGGAGACATCATTGAGACGAATTTTGCATAAAGACCTTGGTATAACGCTATACAAAGTCCAATTGGTTCAGGAGTTGAAGCCAACTGACCATCCAATGCGTTTTCGCTTCGCTAAGTGGGCCTGCGATCGACTTACAGAAGATGCCGATTTTGCCAAAAAAATCATCTTTTCAGATGAAGCTCATTTTGATCTTGGCGGGTATGTAAACAAGCAAAATTGTCGCATTTGGGGCACAGAAAACCCGCACGCATACATTGAAAAGCCGCTGCACCCAAAACGAGTCACTGTTTGGTGCGGATTTTGGTCCAGAGGCATAATTGGGCCATTTTTCTTCGAAAATGAGCAAGGAGTGACCATTACAGTCAATGGCAATCGTTATCGGGCCATGTTGAACAAATTTTTGCTCACAAAAATTGAAGAGGAGGATATTGGCAACATTTGGTTTCAACAGGAGGGCGCTACGTGCCACACAGCCGAAGCTACACTCGATGTTTTGCGCACTGTTTTTGAAGATCGCATTATCAGCCGCAGAGCTGATGTCATTTGGCCACCTCGGAGCTGCGATTTGACACCGTTGGACTATTATTTGTGGGGTGCCCTCAAAGATAAGTGTTACGCCGACAAGCCAGAGACTATTGACGCTTTAAAGGACAATATTCGTGAAGCCATTGGTGAAATACAGCTGCACACAATCGATAATGTGCTTAAAAATTGGACCGATCGTGTAGGCTACTGCATGGCCAGCCAAGGCAGCCATTTGAATGAAATTATTTTTTATTATTAACCGGAAGGATTGTGCTTTCAAATAAAAAACGAAGTTTGAGAAAATATCCAGTAGTTTTTTTTTATAGGATTTTCAAAAAAAAAATTATTTGGCGGACCCTTTACTATCCGTAAAAAATATTGGCAAAAAAGCTTTCTTCTACCATTATTTTTCTCAACCAATGACTTTTCATACAAAAATACGTTGTGCTGAGAAAAGCTACAGTTTTCGAGATATCGTCATAATTTTGACGTCAAAATAAAGGGAATTTTTCAAAATTTACTGTTTGTAGGAAATTTCACAACCACGATATATATTCGCACATGCTACATTAAAAAAATGCTTATCGTAGGGTATCCGTAAGAGATAGTGAGAATGTCTAAAATTTCCTCTTACACCGTGTTCTTCCATCTCTTATAGCTTAACTTTTGTTTAAGAAATTCTGCTTTGAACGCTCATATTTCAGGTTAAAGGTCAGAAAAAGTATTATGTGCACTCCTTCTCCCTACTCTTATTCACTTCAAAGAAAAATTATCCAAATCGGTTGAGAAACACGGGAGAAAATGGTACCGAACTGTTTTTCCTACGCCTATTTATGTATAGACTATCTGTTCAAAATTATGTTCTATAATTCATTTAACAATATATTATTAAAACTTCTTTTGAGTTGTCGATGGTGGCATTTTGACGCTTTTCAGATAATATCATTTTGTATGCGGAGAAGCTTCTTTCCACATCACATGAAGTCAAGGGTGCATACTTAAATTAAGGAACACGTTCTCCAGCTATTTTCATACTTTCAAATATTTTAATACACGTCTATTTTTGCCTTTCTCTAATAAAAAAACATAAAACTAAATTTTCTCTTGATGGTGGTTTCAGCTAAGTAGCCATAAAACCCTGCATCTTTTTGATGTCATCATTTAAAACATATCCAAGATAGCCAGTAAACTCTAAAAAGCAGAGTGCAACTATGACAAAAAAAATTTATTAACAATTTAGACGGGCTGATTTTTTCGCACTCAGAAAATCAAAAATATTTTCAACACGTAATATTTATACAAAAATCAGTACAAAAAAAAGTACATTATTAAAAACAGTACTTTTGCGTACTGTCTTGGGTGCATGTCATAAAACAGTACATTGTCCAAAAAAACAGTACTGTACTGTTTAAAAAAGCGCATCTGGCATCCCTATCCTGTACCGTCTGAAAACGTTCATGTCTATGATAGAAGTTACGAACATTCATTTGCGATTAAATGGACTTGCATAAATTTTGCTTATGCATATAATATGCAAATATGCAATTTTTAATTTGCATATGCAATTAATATTTGCATACAGTGGCGTAAAACGCGGGGCCGCAGAGCCCGCATTGCGGTCGGGAGCAACTAAGCCAAGGGCGCCCTCAAGTCCCTTGATGAAAATTATAAATGAAGTGGAGAACGACACACAGTGTAAAATATGCGGCCGAAAATATGGTATATCGATGTTTTAATTTTTTCCAATTTTTTATAGCTTTCAATAGAAAATATCCTGGGTGAAAAATCAAAATGAATTTTTTTAATAGTTGCAACCGTTTCGTTATGACAAGCAGTCAAAGTTACATTTTTTTAAAATGAAATTTTTCTTGTTGTTCACAGATTATTTAACCTATTTTTTTTATCAAAATAAAGTTTAAATTTCTTATATCTGGCAAATTACTGTGTTTGTTTACATTTTTAACACATGGTTTGAATCTTATCATAAAAGTAAACACTAAAAGCGGGATACAAATTTTTAAAAATGTTTAAAAAATAATTTTGAGAAAGATTGACTATAGTTTTTTACGAAAAAATTAATCAAACTACGTTACACCAAGTCTTATACCAAAATTTGTAGCTAATACTTACTAAAATGGAAGATATACAAACACAAAACAACTCAATTTTTAAAATATCCTTGCTTTAATCAAAAAAGCTTACAAATTTAAACAAAAACGTAGTTAGCTTGTGTTGGTAGTATTTTTCAAGGCTGAGTTACTAAAATATGATTAATGGGAGTGGCATTCGCCTTTAAAATTTTCCATTTATCTATAATCACAAAAGAAATTGATGAAGCAAATTTCGCTGTTTTGAAAGAAGACTTAATGAAGTTTCAGGCAAAAATGGGTTTCGTTTATATGTGAGGTGGGTGTGGCAGAAGGCGGATTTGTATAACTTTTTCAACATAGCTTAATTTTACCAAAAAAAGATATTCGTGCCAATTCTCATAGCTCCACGATCACTCCTTCTCTTTTTGGCCAAGAATGGGGACGTTAGACTGTGCGACGTTTGTTTCCAAAAAAATTAAGATATACCAAAATATTTATTTTCTTCATAAATTATTATTGTTTAAAATTAACAACAATAAATGAAAAATAATTTAATAATATGTGCTTAAATAAAATATAAGTCATGTACAGACGATTTCTCAGGGTGCAATAATCGACGTGATAAAAGCCTTTAGTTAGCTTTCATATTTTCAGCAAGTCAGCTGCTGATGTTATTTTAATCATTCAGTTGGTCATATTTTGTGACATTAGTTAAATTCTTTAGTTAACAGGTAACGTCAAATACAAAACATTTAAGGTACTATTACAGTGTGTAAAAAATTTCAAATCCATTTTAGTTTTTCGATACAATATGATTCTGTAAGGTCTTAAGAATACGTATACAAAATTTTAGAAAAAATATCAAATAGAAAAAAGTTATAACATATATTATATTCGCATGTCGCATAATATTCAAGAACCTTGTAATCTTTAATCGCGTTTTTCTCGAAACAAGGTTTTTCGAATTGGCTTCTAAGATATCTGGAATTCTACTTAATCGATTACAACGAATCTTGATTCATTGTGATTTTTATAGACTCTGTTAAGCACTAGACCAATAATAAGCCAAAAAACTTTTACTGTTTTTGTATGGCTGGAAGTTTCGGCAAAAAAGAGAGTTTTTTGTACATTTTTTTTTCAACACATGACATTTTTTATTTTTTTTTTTTATTTGCGGAGGTTGAGTGCTCAACTACAACCCTTAACTCAAGAATGCACTTTGATTTTTTACTTTCAGACGCTTGTAAATGCTGGAGACGATAAACCAATGTTGTTATGTGCAACAATTCTTTAAACAAGCTAACTTCAACGCCCTGTAGGAAATTTGATGTAGGAAATTTTTATTTTTATTTCCTCATGAAAAATTCTTCATCATGTAAAAAATTTGAATCATTAAAGTTAATAATACTAGGTAAAAAAAGATGTTTTTATAGCTACACACTGTAATAGTACCTTAAACTTAACATCTTAAAATTATCATTTCACCAACAAGAAAATTATTAATCTCATTTTTCAAACTTTAAGTTAGTTTAACATTTTTAAAAAATTGATATATGTTTTCTTTTTACCTAATTTGTGATCAAATCTTATAATATTTATTATAAATTGTATAATATTTGATATTATAAAAAAATGCTTTTTACGTTATTGCTTTTTTTAAACAGAAAGAATTCTTTAATAGAATTTTTAAATAATATATAAATTTATTTATAAAATAAGATATTTATAATATATAACTGTTATAATAAATTATGACTAGAGAGGATAAAAATATGGATTTGCATATTGCATCGTAATGTAGGATTTAAGGACATAAAGTCCACGAAAAATTTTGTTTAAAAACAAACGAGTTTTTAGTGAGTATGCGAGCAAACTTTTGCCCGAGGAAATCAAGTTTTAAGACATAAATCAAGTTTTATCGTGCATATTTTTATACTCTCTAATGATGATTTAGATCGAGACTAAAATACCTAGGCTCATCGACATTCCCGTCGCTTAAAGATGTAGCCAGGGTGTCTCTGGAATCCCTCCTAAGGTTTGCGAATTCAACGCAAATCTTTAAAGACTTTTAAATAAACACAAAGGTTCCTTTTGTTCGCTACCGGTATCACTAAGGACCTGAATTAGTCTATGTGAGCCTTCACGAAGGCATCCGGTTTAACCTAACCTAATGATGACTATTGAATTAAAAAAGTCTCTTCTTGTTCTCTTCCTTTTTTTTTTGTTAAGAGTTCTCTTGTTTTCTCCTACGCTTATAGTAACCTAACATAGTTTTACTCTAAAAGTAAATAGCAGGGCGCTTTTCGAAAACTGCGGGCGGGCGCATAAAATATAGTTACGCTACTGTTTGCATATGCATTTTGTATGCAATATGCAAAAATTGTGTTGTGTTTTCCGAGATAGAATTTCTCGGACGCATATCTGTGTCATCGAAATTGTTTTGTGATCATTCAATACAAATATGCAATTTCATATTTTCCGCTGTCTACTAATTAGTCACAAACGTTTATAATTAACTTAAAACAGTTATGATTGCAATAAATACTGATCTGCCTCAATAGAAAGTGAGTAATCGCATTCATTGCAATGCAAAAGTCAAGCTCATAGTTAATAAACAACTAAATAAATAGTTGAGTAAAGAATATGCGTATAAAGAAAACCAGTGTATAAAGATCCAGGATGAGAAAGGTTATGTATCATCTGAAATACTGGAAACCGAAATCTCTGAGTGATGTACGGACGAATTTTGGTCGTTGAATCGTCACACATTACTTCTACATCGGGGTCGGGAATTTTAAATTTCTTTAAAAGTAGACCATGTGAATTTGATGGTAGCTGATTCAACAGCTCTTGGTCCGTTTTCTGGTCTGCTGCTAACATTTGATAATCGAGAGGTGATGGCATTATAACAGCTTCTAAGCGTGAGAGAGTATCAGCTGTGACGTTGTCCTTTCCAGCAATGTAACGAATATCGACTGTGTGTTGAGATATATAATCAAGATGCCGTAGTTGTCGTGGTGAAGCCTTCTCAGGACGTTGATTAAATGCGAAAGTTAGCGGCTTGTGGTCCGTGTATGTGAAAAACTGTCTGCCTTCCAAGAAATATTGGAAGTATTTGAGACCGGAGTACACAGCAAGAAATTCGCGATCATAGGCACTATATCGTGTTTGGGTTTCGCTTAGTTTTTTTGAAAAAAAACCCTAGTGGCTTCCAAGCAAGTCAATACGTTCATGCGCCGATTGCTTTATCTGACGCATCTACCCAAAGTGAAGTTTCAGCACTATCCACTGGATACGATAGGAGTGCTGCATTTGCTAACTGTTGTTTGCATTCTTGAAATGCGTCTTGCAGTACAGGTGTCCAAACAATGACACGTTTATCATTTTTAACTTGTCCTTTTTTTCAGACCATAAAGAATAGCTTGCGCATCTGCAACTTTTGCGATAAAACGACTGTAAAAGTTGAGACTTCCAAGAAAATGGCTTAAGTCGTTAACCATTTTTGGCAATTTGCAATTGACTATTGTTTTATCACGTTCCGGATTCGGCTTGTGTCCTGATTGCGTGACTAGATAGCACAAGAATGTAATGTTGGGAATGTTGGGTCTTACCAAACTCACATTTTGCAGCGTTGATTATGATGCCATACTTGCGGAAACGTTCGAACAGGAGTCTCAGGTGCTTCTCGTGCTCTTCATTGCTTTCGGATGCAACGAGTATGTCGTCAATGTGTGCATAACAGAAATCTAAACCATGCACGACTTCGTTGACAAACCGCTGAAATGTTTGTGCCGCGTTGCAAAGTCTGAAGGTCATCCATGTGAACTCGAACAGGCCAAAAGGAGTAGTGATGGCAGTCTGCGGAATGTCGGATTCTTTCACAGGAGTTTGAAAATACGCTTTCACTAAATCAATTTTGGAAAACAGTTTCTTACCACGCAGAAAGTGACCAAAATCGTGGATGTGTAGTACATGATAACAATCTAGAACAGTTGACTTGTTAAGAGCATGATAATCTCCACAGGGGCGCCACTCGTTATTAAGCTTTGGTACCATGTGAAGTGGGCTCGACCAACAGCTTTTCGATGGGCGACAGATGCCCATCTGCATCATATATTTATTCAAATTCTTGCTTAGCGGTTTTCAGTTTTTCGGGAAAAAGTCTTCGTGGTCTTGATTGTACAATCGGCCCCTTCGTCTTGATGTGATACGTCACACCGTGCTTGACATTTGGAAATTTTTTTATTTGATGATGTGATGTCTTTGTAATCTTTCAGTAATCGATTGAAAGAATGATTTCTGATAAACATTTTACCATTGAGCTTGCTTCTGACATTTTACATGACAGAACACCTGTTCTCTTAAGGTTGGATGTGCTATCGATTAAGCTATTATTCTTCATGTCGATGAGCAACCCGTTATTCTTAAGGAAGTCAGAGCCGATTATTGGTTGAGTGACGTCAGCAACAATAAAAGACCAAAGTAGTTTCCTTCGCAAACCTAAATTACAATTAATAATTTTCTCACCAAACATCCGAATCGGAGTGTTATTAGCAGAAAAAAGAATTAATGACTGAGCAGCACACCATTTTTGACGATCCGTTGCTGGAAAAACTGAGACATCGGCTCCAGTGTCAAAACCTGCACTTCATGTCTTGATCTTGAAGAAACAGGCGACATATTTGTTGGCCACCCTCATTCGTCACCCGAAACGAGGCGGCTTTTAGTTTTCCGACTTGAATTTGCAAGGCTGGCGGCATTTTGTAGCGTTTGTGCCAAATTTGTAGTGATATCAGCAGTATATTTTTTCTTCCTTTGAAGCACTGGGTGATCTTCCATTACTACTGCGACTGCGATTGTTACTGCGTGATCGCACATTTCGACCCACAGCGAGAGCACTAATCTACACTAAAATATCTTGCATTCAAGAGACTCTCAAGAGACTCTAACCGGTGTTACGGTGGATGATTTGTGACAGAATTGATACCTAAACCATCGGTTTGGTCATGTATTTTATAAGCCATCAACGTACACTTATCGATACCATCGTTGCTGACTGATAAAATTGCTTTTGTTGTTGCTGGCCAAAGTGTCTTTAATAAATAGTCGGACACTTTTCCGCTGGATAACTCGCGCATCTCTCGTAGCAGAACAGATAGTTTTTTGTCTCCTGCGCTGACGTTTTCGAGCAGCTGACGTAAGCGTTTCTCTTCTAAATCGAGAAATACGCTTAAAATTGCCGTTTTCATGACCTCGTATTTGTTTTCCGATGGCGGTTCTTCGACGATGTGGCTGACGTGGTTAAGCACACTGCTCTCAATCGATCCTACTCGCGTGTGGTATTTCGTAAGATCCGAGGTTATTCCCGATGTTACAAACTGTGATTCCATTTGGCGAAATCATTACTTTGGATTTTGTCGCCAAAATGGAGGAACTCGAACTGATACGCGCGAAATTTCCGCAGTAGGAAATGACTGGTATTCTTCTTCAGAGTCAGGCATAGGGTCACCAATGTCATCCTTGTAGCTATAATTCAAACGCAATTTAATATAAGAACTATAACCTTTATTTTGAACAAACTAAAAACGAATGAAAATTTATTTTAGAACATTTTACATAATAAATTTCTAAAAATGAAAATATGATCAAAAATTGAAATTAAACGTATTAATACAGCAAGTATATTTTTAGTACAGTAAGTTCTGAGTGCCACACCAGCTTGCTATTTTAGCTGCGCTTCCGTTAACATGACTTGACTAATGTTTTACAAAAGTGCAGCCGTTGCATTTTTAGACTTTGGCTCATTAAGCGCGAGGTAAATATTTAAATTGATTTTTTATTGTTGTAACCAACATGGTTATGAAACCAAAAGTTGAGCAAAAGTTCCCATGGCTGGGCGGTCGAGTATGAGTGTATGTATGTTTGTTTTAGAAGAGTAGCGGCAGTATATGTGCATGCAAATAAGCATGTCAAATAGGAAATTGATAGTTAAGATCGATCAATCATTTTCAAAAGCAGTAGATGTAAAATCGGGAGTTCCGCAAGGGAGCCAATTAGGCTCTCTTTTGTTTATTTGTTTCATAAACGATTTATCTAAAAATTTCACTTCATGTAAGTTCCTGATTTATGCAGATGATTTGAAAATGTTTAAAGTTATAGACAACCTTGAGGACTGTAACAATTTTCAAAATGATATTAACCTACTTATTTCCTGATGTAGCATAAATGAAATGAATTTAAACTTATCTAAATGTCATAACTTAACACATTCCCGCAAACAATTAACCATATATCACAATTATTTTTATAAGTCCAATATTACTTTCACACGCATCGATTCCATCAAGGACTTGGGAATTTACTTCGATACCAAATTATCATTCGGGTCCCACGGGGAATATGTCATATCAAGAGCTAACTCACAACTCGGTTTTCTAAAGCGAAACTCTAAAGAATTTTTAGACCCATTCACATTAAAATCAATTTTCGTGAGTCTGGTAAGATCTATTCTCGAATAAGCGAACATAATATGGTGTCCTTGCTATGAATGTGACATAAATCGAATCGAGAAAATTCAAAAACAGTTACGAAACCGAAACCGAATATTCGGCCATTTTATAATATTCGGCCGAAACCGAAACCGAAATGATTGTTTTTATTAAAAATTTGTATTAACAAATTATTTTATTAACAAATGATTGTTTTTATTAAAAGAAAACAAAAGTACAAAACAAGTATTATTTAAATATTGAAGTTTATAATAATTAAATGAAGGGTACTATAATAATAAATGAGATCATTTTTTATTTTATTTTTTAGTACACACTCAAAATTGTATGCACGTACAATGTACATTTTTTTAGAACTACAAAGCAAAGTATTTCTGCTTTTCTTAAAGGTTTAGTATTATGAAAATAGAAATATGTATTTCGTTTTCTTTTCCTTTATTCCACTAACACAATATTCGTTCGGAAGTTTAATAATCAATTTTTGGCTTAAGTATCTATAAAACTTTATTGGTAATTGCAATAGAGATGATAATATCAAAAATTATAGAATCGAACGCATAAAATTAACCAAAAGGTTTTGCGTTAACACGATAAATCAAATGCGTTGTAAATATTTTTATTAAACCAAACTTATATATTTGAATTAAATGACTGATGCAATAAATTTTGGTATAAGTCAAGAAAAGCGACAACTCTCTTTTTTAATATCTTTTTGTTGTATTATACGGATTTTAGCCTCCTAAATCCAAATACAAATTTCAGGCCGCTGGCAATTGGTTAAGAAGTTATAGGCCTCCAAAGTTGCAAAATGGGCTAAATGTTTCTGTTGTTTTTTAGTGTTCCGCGTTATGGGTATCAAAAGAAAGGGTAATGCTAGTACCTATTCAACGAGTTATGTGTCAAACATGAAAATCCATTCATAACTCTTTAAGATATACCTATTATTATATTTACAATTTGTCTGGAAAACTAGTGGTTTCCCTTTTACGAAAGCACGACACTAAAAATGTGTATATCTTTGAATAGGTACCTTGCTGAATAGGTACTTAAATTACCTTTCTTATGATACCCATAGAGTGTAGTTTTGTTGAAAAATTTAGAAAAAAACAATATTTGTAGGCTATTTTTTCCAACTTTGGAGGCCTATAACTTCTAAACCAATTGCGAGCGGACTGCAATTTTTTCAGATTTGGAGTAAGGAGGCCAAAATCCATATAATCAGAAAAAAAATTCAAAATTACAGTTGTCGCTATTCTTGAAATGTTCCGAAATTTTTACCAAAAGTTTCGGCTAGTTTCGGTTATTCGGCCATATTGAGGCCGAATAGCCGAAACCAGCCGAAACTGCCAAAAAGGGCCGAAACTGGCCGTAACCGAAACCGAATATTCGGTTGGACACTAGTTGTAAAGTACTCGGCTTGCAAAGCTTGGCCATTAGCCGCAATACGCAGAGTGTCTAATTTATTAAAGATATTGTAGATAACAAGGTTGACAGTCCGGAATTGCTTGCTCTCATTCCATTTTATGCTCCAACAAGATCTCTAAGAGAAACAAGTTTATTTTATGTTTCATATGAGTTTTCATAGAACGAAATATGGTAGCAATTAACCAATATCTAAATGCTTATCTCGATGTAATATAGTTGCTAAATATGTTGATTTTAGTTCTAATAGAACGATTTTTATGAAGAATTTATTTGAATATTATTTAAGGGATTAGGTTAAGTGATATCTGTTTTAGGGCTGGGCCCAGTAGATATATATATGAATAAATAATTGTTTTGTTTTTAAGAATATGCATACTTTTTTGTATATCTTAAATAATAACAATGAGATTGTCTATGTTAAGAATTTTACTTTAAGGTTGTTTATATTTTAAGGTTAAGTTATTGAGCCAAATAAAATCTCGGCCAAGAATGGAGAATTGTAACTTAGAGTTAAGAAAATGAAGAAGAAGAAAGCGAGATCAGATTTTTTTATAAATATCTGATCTCTGCTAATAAAGAAGAGAGTTGTTTTTTCAATATTATATATTTACGAGCGTGGCTCGAGAACAAATATAAAATGACTTTCGCATAAGAAAAAAAGAACCCGAAATCTTTCAATTTTTGAAGCTACAGGAAAAATCGTAAAAAATCCCTATGAACCTAAACCTATCTCGGCAACCTCACGGCTGCCTAGTGATTGGCACAAACCACCGTGCCTACTAAACAAAGAGGTGGTTAGTTTTATAACAAAAGTTAGGTAGAATGTCGCTCCGCGACAGGTAGAACTTACGTGTATCCTCAGCGGAGGATACAGCAGTACAGTAAAGAGACTTGTATCTAAGGCTAGTCTCCAACGTAAAGATATCCAAACTGTTCCTCAGATGCACGAGGTAGAAAACTAAATTTTTGTAAACATTGATAATGGTATTCGATTAAGCGCTTAATTTTATGTTGGAATCGGTATGTCCCGTAATTTTTCACGCAAATTATGATGTATGAAAGATGCTATAAAAAGTTACAATAAAAATGGTTTTTTGGCTTGAGCGCACTCGGTCTAAGAGATATTACACTCAAAATTTCACATTTCTTATAATAAGAAATAAAATTTGAAAAAAAAATTTATTTAATATGCAATATATTGAATTAGTTTTTAACCCATTTTTAAAAACGCATTTTTTCGAAAACAAGTCAAAACACACTCTCAAAATTTTATCAGTGTATTGCAAAGTAGTGATACTAAAAATATAAAAAATAAAGATTTTTAAAATTTGCATCTTCGGATATACAGGGTCCGATAGTTGACACATTTTTCGAAAATTCATATTTTTAAAGCATAATATCTGCAAACCTGCTATTGTGTTTTGCAGTTTTTTACGTAATTTAATTAAAGAGTGTTTAAATAAAAATTAAGAAAAAACAATCAGTTTTGAAAAACTTTAACTTCTAAAAACAGGGTGGTTCAAGCCGAAAAAATTTAAAATTTTTACAAAAGTTTAAGTAATTTTTTCAAACCTTATGCTTAGTTCAGTAAAGTAAATTTTTATAGTTGCCAAAAGAACGGCCAATTCTCTTTGAAACTGTTAAACTTTAAATGAAGTCAAAACCTATCTTAGAAGTAAAGATATATTGTATATCGTATACGCCTGAAACATGTTTTTGGGGCGGCCTCGAAGAGTTTCGGGTGGCACCACGGGCTAACGGTAAAAGAAAAAAATTAAAAAAAGTTGTTTTTTTTGTTCAATAACGGGGCATTCACGTATATTTTTTACAATTTTTTTCTAGATGGTGAGGCGCCCACCCTTGTCGAAATCTGATGGAATGAGCCACATTTTACCAAATAAAAAATTCCAATAGATATTAAGCTATACAAAGAATTCCCTCAAACGACGTTCAGTGTCAAATTGACACTAAGTTAAGAACTGAGCACAAAGAAAAAATAAAAATTATAACTGTAAATATTTTTGTCCGTATAAATGTAGATTCTGTCGAATCTCTACAGAACACGATGTGATAACTGCGATCCCCATGTTTGTCCAATTCATCTTTTTAGCCTATGTAAGAAATGTGCTCAAACTTAGTGTGGTTAGTGAATAAGAATCAAATTTTTATTTTTAAGATTTAATGTATTATTTTCATTTTATATTTCTAATGTGGCAAACGATTTCTTTTTGAGTTTTTTGATATAAGCTGAAAAACTTGGAATTTCAGTGGTATAAAACTTAAATCTTCGGCTGAAATGCATAGTGTCAAATTGACACTAAACGTCTTTTACTTTACTAAAAATAAAAGGCGTTTGAAGGTTAAACTGCTGAATTTTGGTTTCTTAATTAGTCTTGTGGATATGTGTGTCTTGCACTTGTCGATTCAGTAGTTATTCTCCGTAGAGTAAAATGGTCGAAATCAATATCTCGATCGTTTTGCAAAAACATAAAAATAATTGTTTAATTATAAAACTAAGTACACAATAAAATAAATGAAGGTGAGAGAGTTATAAACATAAAAAAAATTATGAAAAATGTGTTTAGTTCGTTCGATAATTGCACAACGTTACAAATAAGCAACACCCTGTAACTAACGAGTCCGGGCACCAAGGACTTTAAAATTTTTGTTACTTCATATTTGAGTAAAGACTAACACATATGTGACCTCAGAAAATGTGTAGCCCCACCCATTTCAATTCGGTTATCAAAAGGTTAAATAAACATGAGACGATCCCTTTTCCAGCGTTTCCATACTTGGTTATGTGTGTCGCTAGAAAGGGATCAAATTGGCTTATGAGTTCCAGCAAGCCTAATATAATGGCTATGGCAATGTCGCTGATGCAGAAAATATTTTCAATAATATACAATTTTATGTGCCGTTGTCATTGCTCTGTCGATAATTTCAAGGAGTACATTATTTCATGCAAGATTTTTGAAGAAAATTACCGAATCTTTGTTTTTTTAGAAAAATAGTATTTGTTAACCGAAGTTATAGCAAATTGTCATTATTATAATAAGGTATCCTTCAACAAGTAATGTAGCAAACAGTAGTAGTGGCAAATATTTTTCGGTGATGTTTATGGTGCCCCCCGAGATGTGATTCCCTAAGCAATTGCTTAATTTGCTTATGGGTTTATCCGGAATTGCCCCCCTCTCTGAAGAACTTGTTCATTAACTTTAAAAACAATGCTTCATTGAATCAATGTACGCGTGCAAAGGTCCAATTTTAATGAATGATGAACCTTTTTTTTCAGTGCAGGGATTATTATTTCAAGCTCTGAAAAGATCAGCAAAACCTGCAAAATATATTTAGAAAATTTTATGATATATTCTAATTAATGAAATTAACAGTGCTTCTAGTTTCTAATTTTCAATTTTTTTTTAGTTTTTTAGGTTTAAAAAAAATCTCTCAATCAATAGAAATTTATTTTGGTTTCACGTATTTGGTTAAAGGCTCAACTTGAATTAAATTTTAGCTTTTTCGTAAAATATAATAAGATTGCACAATTTCACTCGTGTCTGTTTCGTCAAATGTGAAGTATGGAGTTGGGGGTTTTTTGATGTTATGGCAGGAAAATTATTTCGGTTTGCAAGACCCTCAGTTAAATGTTTGCGCCACAGGCAAAAAATGGTTATAAAAAATAGTGTAATTTTTTATTTATGCTATAAAAATTATTTGTAACGATTCAAGCAATTTTTTATAACAATTTTTCATTCACTTAGAAATCATGATTAAAAGAGTTTCAAAAACAAAATATCGCACAAGTGAGATCTAATTTTATTTTTATAGTTTTATTATAAAAAAAAGTATAGCAGTGAGGTGACTGCCGACCGAAGTAAATACCTATATATAAAATATTAGTATTCCCTGGAAGACTTTGTCCTGCCAATGACCGCCTTACTGCTATATAAGAATTTTCATGCTAATCGGGAAAAATTTTTATATTTTCACCCCCTCAGCCTTTGAATATTTATTTCAAAATATTTTTTATTCAGATAGCATTTTTATTTTATAATTACACCAAACTATATTATTACATTTAAATTTAATATTGTTGATATAAAAATAAAATACAGCGAGCACTATTGAATGAAAAATAATCCTCATAAAGGATATTTAGTTTTTTCTATCAATGTAATGTAGAGCTGCAGCTAAAATAAAATAAATTTTCTTTTTTAATGTATGATACTTTGATTGGTCTTGAAGTCTCTTTTAGTGCCTGCATTTGAAATTTTGCTACAAGGAAAACAGAAAACATAGCAAGCAAAGTGCAATTTATTTTCTGCCCCCGATTCGGTTCATCCGTACATCCGGTTCATCATTAATGCACGTTATTTCCATCTTCTATCATTTCATTATATTTTAAATTATGGGTTTTAATATAAAAACAAAGTAAAACATAAACAAAAATATTAATTAAAATTATTGAAATAATATACACTTAAAATACGTATATGTACATAGAATTTATATTTACATAAATTTCATTGAATTTCATTTACATTATTTTCACTGTTTGCGTCATTAATCATTGCATTATATTCTTAAAAAGATACTATAGGCTTATGGTAGCTGCAATAAGAAACAAAAAAATTTTGGACGATGCAGTCCCAGTAATGATAAAATTATTATTAGGTAGCCTTGATAACTACTTATGTTCTCACGAGCTGGGACCATCGAATTTCACACAAAAGAAAACAATATAAGGTGCGTGTGTCACACAAATTGGCAGCTTTCAGCGGAGTCAATAGTTGGCAACTGTTTTTTTAAAATTGGAGTGAGAAACCTTTGGATATGAAATGATCCATTCACAACAGGTGACTCCTCTGAATGCGGCCGATGTGTGTGACACACGTTCTCTTTTTGTTTTCTTTTGTTTGACATTCGATGGTCGAAACCTATTACTTATTATACCATGGTCTCAGTCAGAGAATATGCGGGCAACATTTATAAAACTAGAAATGTTTTTTATGTTGGTCATTAAACTTAAATACACGCTCTTGGATCTTGTCTACCAGGCGCTCAGCAAACGCGGCAAGCCACCATCAATAAGTTTATCTGCTGACAAATCGTTGTCATAAAATAATCATTAGGGATATTCACTGTTTTTCTTTCAATGTATATGTAGATCTGTAGCTGAAATAAAATACATTTTTAACAACAATTACAAAGCAAATCAGCAACAAAGACGAACAAAGAAGAGCAGTTTCACATAGGTTCCACAGTGTTAGAGGGGCGGAGGAAAATAAACAGCACTTTTCTTGGTATGTTTTTTGTTTGCCTGGTAGATAGATCTCAAGTGGAGGCATTAAAAGAGACTTCACGACCAGTCAAATAAAATATCTTTCAGAGCTAGCTGCTGAAATAAAATGAAATATCAATTTTTCATATTTGTTTTTAGTTTGACTGCAATTGGATAGCTACAGTCTGCTTATCACAAGCGTTCTGTTTCTTACCGCCTAGTGTTGTAAATCGAAAACGCAAACAAACGACAAGTAAGAAATTCTATTACTTCTCGTGTCTTGCTTGTCGTTGGTTTGCGTTTTCGATTTACAACACTAGGCGGTTTAACTGTCTACGTAAATTTATTATATTGAATTATATATATTTTATATATACTATAAATAGCTATGTCTATTATAAATAATAGCTAAAAGCTATATATAATAGCTATTCTTATTTTAATACACAACACAATCTATATATAGCGTGCATGTATATTGTATTATTATATAAAAAGATAAAAAAAAAATTTACATTTTTTATTAATAATATATTTTTAATTCAATAATGAACTAATTTTAATAAATGATATGAATTATATGTATATATTTTTGATATTTTTGATAGTTTCAGCAATATATACAAAAATTAAATAAATAAAAAGTAAAAAATTATTCTAAAAATAAGCTTTTATTTAAAAAAGACGTGAACTAAAAAGAAAAAAATAAAGTTAAGTAACATTTGTCATATATGTATACATAAGGTATATTCTAGGTGCAGAAGAACCCCTCTCTTGGTTACTCATCATCAAGTGTACGTAAATTGGTAAGTTCTAAGGACTTTTATAAATTTAGAATTTTTCAAATACATTTATATTTAAAAGCTTAATGCACTGATATTGTGTAGTAAGCCTGTATAATGGATCGCAGTTTATATACAGGTAAGCTAACTAAAAGATTCAATGCCACTGATAATGTGTAGTAAACCTGTATAACGGATCGCGGACAGCGGTGCCTCAAGCTCTTATATATAAATGTACTAGCTGAACCCGGTGTGCTTCGCTACCCCCTCGTATAAAATAAAATTAAAAGTATTTATATATTTACAAAAATTTATTTATTTAATTTAATTATTGCAATGCTTCGCCTCTTTTTTTGTTGTAAGCCAATTAGAATTCAGCACTGAATCCAGTGGTGGAAGAAAGAGAATGGGGCTACCCCACTATTTTAATTAATATGTATTTAAAATTTGTGGTAAAGCCGTTAATAAACGTAGTAAAAAAGTAGGTGCAGAAGTGTGCATGGTCGGAAAATATTATCATGTAATAAGTATTCCTGAGTCAAAGCTGAACGCTGTGAAAATTTAAGATCGGTTATCAGGTCCAGCCTCCAATATATCACAAACAAAGGGGCGTGCTCCGCCAACTTTTCTTTTGGTACGTATTTCTATTCATGCCAATACCATATATAGCAAATACTGCTGCCGTTGGTCAAAAAATGCTTAAGATATGACGATTTTAAATTTTGGGTTATATGGGCGAGGCCACGCTCCTTCGTCCACTCACAACTTTATATAGTCAAGAATTTATTATTTCGTAAGAATATCCTATTGTGAAAATTTAATGACGATCGGTCCAGTAGTTAAGACTATATTGCGATTTTTAATTTTCCTAAAAAGGGGCGTGGTCCCACCCTTTTTTTTCCTGGTACGTATTCCTAACTATGCCAATACCATATGTACCAAATAGCATCAACGTAGGTCAAAAAATGCCCAAAATATGGCAATTTAAATTTTTGGGTTATATGGGCAGTGCCACGCCCCTTTGTCCAATAAAAACTTCATATAGCCTATTATTCTTTCCAGAGTCATAGTAAAATGCTGTGAAAGTTTCAGGAAGATCGGTCCAAGGGTTTGGCCTCCTATAAAGCACAAACAAACAGACGGACTGACATTCATTTTTATATATAAAGATTGAAAGCAGATTAATTATAATTAAAGTAAAATGGGGCGAAAAAGGGGTAATAAAATAATCTATGGCTACCTTACCTGTAGATAAAAAGTATATAAAACTTTAGGTAAATACATATTACAAAAAAGTATTTTGTATAGCAAACATTGTTAGTGGTATAAGTAAGTATCTGTAAGTATTAATCATGCCAGAGTCCCATTTAAATGCTGTGAAAATTTCAGGAAGATCGGTCCAGAGGTTTGGTCTCCTATAAGGTACAAACAAACAAATAAACAAACACACATTCCATTTTATATATATAGATTTGAAAAATTCTAAATTTATATGAGTCCTTAGAACTTACCAATTTATGTACGCTTATATTATGATGATGAGTAACCAAGAGAGGGGTTCTTCTGCACCTAGAATATACCTTAAATATACATATATGACAAATGTCACTTAACTGTATTTTTTTTCTTTTTAGTTCGAAAAAGTTTATTGAATTGTGGGCGGTAAAAGGGGGTGTGGCAAATTTTTTTATCATAATATTGTATTGTCACCGGACTTACATATGTATGCTAAGTTTCAGCTTAATCGGATACCAACAAGTTGTAGAAAAATGGCTTGCAAATTTTGAGGAAATACATACATACATACATGCAACGAGCCAGTCACCTTCTAGAAACTCATTTCCCGGGCAGTACACCGGTAACTGAGTATGAGACAGCAGACAGACAGATCACTCCAAATCAAGAAGAATGGAAACTTGCAACGAGCATTTGTACTAAGGCTCGTCTAGATTGGGCACTCAGAACCTTTCAACCATTCAAATCAGCAGGTGTAGACGGCATCTTTCCTGCACTTCTACAAAAAGGTGCAGAAACTATATTGCCTCACCTAGTCAAAATAACTAGAAGCAGCCTTGCGCTGGGCTATATCCCAAGGAAATGGAGAAGGGCGATAGTCACCTTCATACCAAAAGTAGGGAAAATAGACTACACGCTACCAAAGTCGTTTAGACCCATTAGCCTTACCTCATTTGTACTTAAAACAATGGAAAAGGTAATAGATAACTATATAAGAACTGAGATTCTGGAGAAGGCACCAATGCACCCCTGTCAACACGCGTATAGGGCGGGCAGGTCTACAGAATCTGCTCTATACCAGTTGACTAGCAACATCCAGTCAGCTTTCAAAAACAAAGAAACCGTACTCTGTGCCTTTCTAGACATAGAGGGAGCCTTTGATAATACTTCTCACGAGGCTGTGAAGAAGTCTTTACACAAAAAAGGAGTAAATGATACGCTCAGCAGATGGATATGCCAAATGCTTAGCACTAGAACTGCAGAAACAAAAGTGGGCAACACCACTATAAGAATCAAAACAACAAAAGGCTGCCCACAAGGCGGAGTCCTTTCTCCACTGCTGTGGAGTCTTGTTGTGGACGAATTATTAACGATGCTAACCGAGAATGGCATAAAATGTCAGGGTTACGCAGACGACATCGCCTTAATAGCGAGAGGGAAGTTCGAGGATACACTCTGTAACCTGATACAGAGAGGACTGTCAGTAACAAAGGAGTGGTGCAACACAGTGGGATTAAGTATCAACCCAGCGAAAACCACCATAGTACCTTTCACTAACAAAAGAAGCCTGCCAAACCTCCGAACAATGAGAATGGATGGCACTGAAATTCCCTTCAAAGGAGAAGTAAAGTATCTGGGACTTACACTAGATTCAAAGCTTCTCTGGAGAAGACATGCAGAGGTAACTATAAACAAAGCAACGCGAGCACTCATGGTATGTAGGAGCCTGGCGGGGAAAAGCTGGGGTTGTAACCCAACAATTCTCCGCTGGATGTATACCATGATGGTGAGACCCATCCTCACCTATGGTGCAATAGCATGGGCTGAGAGAACCAAGCTAACCACAATGAGGAATATGCTAACACGGGTGCAGAGACTGGCCTGTGTATGCATCACAGGGGCCATGAGAACATGCCCTACAGCAGCACTAGAAGTAATTCTGGACCTAACACCCTTACACCTTGTCATAGAGGGAGTAGCCAAGCGAACTCTGTTATGCATTGCAAAAGAGGGGACAGGTTCAGGTAAAACTATCAGCAGTAGAGAGAAGGAGGATATTGCAAAGCACACTCCCTACATCGATCTACCAAGAGACGATATAGTAAAAAGGTATAACTTCGAAAAACACTTCGGAATTAAGCTTAGTACCAAGAAAGAGTGGGACAGCGAGATGATATCGCAGGTCAAGAAACCACACAGTATAGCATGGTATACAGATGGGTCCAAGACATTGGAAGGTATAGGCGCAGGTGTGTACGGGCCAAGAACCAAGCACTTTGAACCTATGGGGACAACACCCAGTATCTTCCAAGCGGAGATCCTAGCAATACAGCTGTGTGCACAATTCAATCTGGACCGTAAATACAAAGGTCAGGATATAGTTGTGATGTCAGACAGCCAAGCAGCAATCAAAGCATTAGTTTCCTGTGAGATATCATCGAGAATAACATGGGAATGCCTAACAAAACTCAACGAACTAGGCAAGAATAACACTGTTACTATACTTTGGGTCCCAGGACACAAAGGAATACAGGGTAACGAAGAAGCCGATGGACTAGCACGACAGGGTGCAGCCACAAAATTTATAGGGCCAGAACCATTCTGCGGATTGGGCACACATTCTATAAAAGAAGAACTAAGAAGGGAGGAGAGGCATAAACGATCAAACCTTTGGAAAAGCCTCCCAAAGCTAAGACAATCCAAATTGCTCCTCAGAGATTTTAACACTCGGAGAGCAAAATTGTGCATAAGCTTAGGCAAACCGAATCTTAGGATTCTAACGGGGTTCCTTACAGGACACTGTAAACTCAAATACCACCTGATGAAATTGGGCATAGAGACCGATAGTAACTGCCGTTTCTGTGAAGAAGCAGAGGAGACTCCAATACACCTACTTACAAACTGCGACGCCGTGGCTCGCAGACGTAAACTAGCACTGGGGAATTATGAGCTGAGTCTAGAGCAGGTTTCATCCCTTGAACCTAAGAATATTCTCAAATTCATTAGAGAAATAGGGCTGGATGAAATTCTGTAATCCGCAAACCCAGCGGAGCTTTGAGAAGGAGGTACAATAGATCTCATTTAGGTCGCAGTACGCATCTCCACCACACAACATTAACATTAACATTACATACATACATACATACATACGAACGAAGCAAGTTAAATAAAAGCTTATAAAAATTGATTTAAACTATTTCTAAAATAAATCAATTGTCATATGCCTACTGCAGCTACAAAAAAAGTCATAAAAAATTTCAGCTAACTGTACAACAACAATTATATGGCAAATCTACAACAACAACGCAATGGGAATAAAAAGGTTCACAGCGATTGCTCAACGTAAGAGGAGATGAGCCGAATCAGCGGCAGAAAATAAACCGCAGTTTGTTTTCTATATTTTTTGTTTGCCTGGTAGCAAAATCTCAAGTGGAGGCATCAAAGGAGACTTCAGGACCAGTCAAACAAAAACAAAATAGGTATCAAAAATTTTAAATTTATTTTATTTTAGCCTACAGCTAGCTCTACATATACATACATTGATATAAACAGTAATATTCAATGTTTCGCAGCGGAGCAAAGGGAGGGGGGAAAAACGATGCGTCAGCAGAGGAACTTTTTGATGGTTGCTTGCTTCATTTGCTGAGCGTCTGGTAGTCAAGATCCAAGAGCGTCATTTAAAAACCTACTCGCTGTCTGTATTGATGACTAGAGTTACTCGCTGTCTTGCTGACGGAAGCTACTCGCTGCTATGATGACGCAAACCAAAGATTTACCCTCTACCAAATCGTTCAACGCGCCTAAAGAAGTTTTTACTTCAAAAATATCGTACAAGTGAAATTTAATTGAGTTTTTTGATTAAAGGATATATCCCCAGTGGGTATTATGACCTCTTGCAGAGGTTGTCATAATTCCAAAAAAAACAATTTAGGCGTCACTGCCAAACATTTTCTGGCCCCCGTTTACAACGTAAGAAGTTGGCATGATGAGTAGGTTTTCGGAATCATTATTTTTTAGTTAATGAAAAGTAAATTCCAAGAACGGTATTTGCGAAACTCGTATTTGTCATTAATCCTAGTTTCCGGAAATATCATTAAGAGCAGCAGTTTTCTTTTTCGGAAAACAATTTGAAAAATTATTATTAATACCCTGGTTCAGTGTTTAATTATGAATGTATTTCAAAGGTGTAGTTCGGAACAAACTAAAAATCCGAACAAAAAATTTATTAAACTCACTAACTACATTGTAAAGAGGTGAAATTAATGGCTAGACCCTGTATGCCGCAGTAAATAAAATTGGAATTTAGTTCGCTTATCAGTTTTTTAAAATCAATCAAAGTAACTTATATTTACAAATAGATTAAGGAAAAAATATATTTATTCTATATTTATTAAACTATATTAGTTGGAAATATGATTCAGCCGGCTGATATGATTATGATTTTTTTTTTGCTAGCTAATACGTTGTGAAGATTATGACATGCATTTTACGACACATCGATACGACAGCGATGTTTTATTGAAACAGCACGATGTTGATAATTAATTGCAATTTTTCGCTAGATTATGCAAAATTTTATTAATGAATCGAGTCGAATAGAATACTGCCGTGATAGACAATTTAAACGGCGTGGTTGTGTTTTTGTGGTTGTCGTGTTGTTGTTGTTGTTGTTGATACCTATGTCTGATCTTTGATGTTTTAATCATGATGCAATTATGACAAAGTTTTTCTATATAGATTTTCTTTCACATATATGCGTATTAAAGAGAAAAACGAATGCAATTAGAATAAAATTAATGCGAAATAGGGAAAAACTATACCCAAGTGGCGCACAGTGTAACTATCCCTTATAGCGAGCGGCTATAAATAGAAGGAGTTACCGTAGAATCACAAAATTTTTTTGAAAATACGTTTTTTACTAGGTGAATTATTCTCACAAAAGTGCGATCAAATCGGAATAATGGCACGCCCACCTCCCATATAACCTAAATCGGTAAGGTGGTATATTTACGCAAAAAGTATCCCAGAGCAATAGCATTTTGTGCACCTAGTTCTTATCTAACAACAGCTAGTTGGTGCGAAAATAAATCGAATTGGCCAACTAATACGACCTTTCATATAACCTAAATCGGTAAGGTGGTATATTTCCCAAAAAAAGTATCTCAGAGCAATAAAATTTTGTGCAGCTAGTTATTTCATGGCAACAACTACTTTGTGTTAAAACGAACCAAATCGGCCGACTAATACGTCCACCCCTTCGATAACCTATGTCGGTAAAGTGGCATATTCCCCAAAAAAAGCATCCTAGAGCAAGGATGCTGAGATAGAGTTTTTTGATAAATTTATATTTTTAAAATGTATTGGTAATGTGTTCTTAGTTAACTTTAATAATTACCGTCAACAATTTTTTTTATGACTGTTATTCCTTTCACAGAACCTCGAAAATTTACTAAAAAGATACTTCTACAAAAATTCAGTATTTTTTAAGATTTACAGTTATTTCAAACTTATTTCTTTTGTAAATTTTATTTTTTTTTTGTTTTTCATGCTTTCAGATATAAAATATAAAAAATTTCAGAGGTTGTTTTTTTTCGAAATTAGAGAAAATTTTCACTTTTTGGTATTAAGTATTATTTCGAATTTTTTAACCCTAAATCGCGCCGTGTTGCAGATATGCAACATGTAGAAATCGCTCTAGAAAAAGAACAAAAATAGAACAAATTATGTTGGAATTCTAATAAATGAATTTCAAATAACTCTAACTTTTCAATTAGAGAGTAAATCAATCGACAGTAATTTTTTATTTTAAGTTGCAAAGATTTTAGTTTAAACGACTAAAATTGTAATAAAAAGTGTTAATAATTAAAATAAAAGTTCAAGGACTTTTTGGTGAGTTATTAAACTACATTAATTATGAATTATTATATTAAAAGCAATGTTATATTCTCTGAAGTATGTTTATATTTTTATCTGGAAAAAAATTTTTTCAAATATTTTTATAAATAAAGTATTAATTTTAGAACAAAAGTTGTTTTTATTTATTTTTAATCAGTTTGATAGATTTTTGGTAAAAAATTTCAATTGGCGTTGTTGCGCGATATAGGGTTAAATCACTTCTAAAGATGCTGAAATTTTAGTTACTAAATGTGTCCCAGACCACTTTATAAAAGTACCGTTTTCACGATCACGGTGCATGAAAAACAACAAAAAATATTTTTCCAGACAGATATAATTCCATACTTTTTTTCCTATGCATATCTACTTATATTAACAATTAATTAAGAAAACTAGATCGCCTGCGGTCGAAATTGGACCAACTGTCTGTAAAGAAGTGAGCAAAAACTAACAAATTTTTGACACCATAGACTCAAAAATTAAATAAAATATTCGATTTGATATATCTCTAAAATCTATAAAGTTTCGTGCAGATTGATGAACTTTTCGAAGTCCCGCATGAGCCCGATAGTTACAGATGCGATTTACAAGAGTTTTTCTTATCATTTATTCAAAGAAGTTATAAAATCAACGCTGGGACTATATTTTGTAACGAAGCTGCCGGTCTTCCGGCTCTATAGCTGAGGTATCCTCAGTCGTGTCCAGAATTCATCACAAAATAAGAATTTTTTGTTTCAGGTTCTTCCAAATAATTCTTTACTTATAAATGTTTTAGATTTTATTTCTTAAAATATTTAATAAATGTTTTAGATTCTATTTCTTAAAATATTTTATAAAATATTAAGGCGATTTGGTGAGCAATGCGGCGGTGATTGAGGTTGTTGATGTTCGAATCTCGTTCGAAAGTGGGTGTGGTGGTTGGCGGAAACTCTGGTGAATCGTCATTGTGGTCCTTATGTCCTAACCATGTGCTCTCTGGCTAGAATATGTCCCTTGCGATCTGGCGATGCGCCTATAAGCTATGTGGTCTCTTGCGATCTGTCGATGCGCCTATAAGATATGTGGTCCCTTGCGTTCTGACGATGCGCCTATAAGCTATGTAGTCCCTTGCGATCTGACGATGCGCCTAAAAGCTGTGTGGTCCCTTGCGATCTAACTATGCGCTTATAAGCTATGTGGTCCCTTGCGATCTGACGATGCGCCTAAAAGCTATGTGGTCCCTTGCGATCTGACGATACGCCTATAAGCTATGTGGTCCCTTGTGATCTGACGATGCACCTATAAGCTATGTTCATGTCCTTTCTCCCACCTGTTATCCTTGTCACCTTTTCTTCAGAACGTTCTTACCGCAAATACCTTCAGCAGCTTTTGTCTGAGCTTCTTCTGCTACGTCTGTCCAGATTTCTTCACAAAGTCCTATATTCCTTCTCTTTGCTTTGGTGGCTCGTCAGCAACTGCTTAGTCCGATCGACTCTTTCCTTCTCTAGTTCCTCAGCCAGTGTTTAGTAAGCGCAACCGCTCGCTTTAATTGTCTTCCAGCAACTCCTTAGTCAGCTCAACCGCTCGCTTTAATTGTCTGCCAGCAACTGACTGTCTACTCATCATAGCCGACACAGATAACCAGATAGGAAACTTCGATTTTGCAGTCAAAAATCAGCTGATCTGAGATTGGTTTTGCAATTTGTGAAACTCACGTATTGTGTACGTGAGTTCACCTTTTTTCACCTCATAGCTGTCAATGTTGTTTAATGTCGGATGCTAAAAATCGAAGTTTCCTAAATTGTAAATTTTTGTGTTTATCAGTTAAATCGTTTCATTATTAAAGAAACTTGTGTGGAAAATAACAGAAAATCTAATAATGAATTATTAATAAAGAAATGGCAAACAGAAAATTTATGTGTGTGCTGTTGTTGGCTTTGGCAACTTTCCCAGCGCAGATCCTTTGTGGTGCTGGTAAAAAGGAGGAAAACTGCAGTGGATCTACACTTTCTGATGAATATCTATGAGCGCCAAACAAATTATATCCTAGATGCATCGCACAATCAAACAAATGTTTTGGCGACCATCTATCAACGCAGCACTGAGATCTGTAAGAAGATCTATGTTAAACCTACTATTGGGCCGGATACCCATTTGGATCTGTTTCGTAAGTCAAAGCGTGTATTTGATAATCGTCAAATGTTAGCGCTGCGCCAGATTTTTGGGTTCCGCGATAATGTTGCACGTCTGGAAAATAAAAGTTACGGCTACGTGCCAATCATATGATGCAGATCTGAGAGTTTTCCAAGTGAAATGCAAGGTATTTAGTCATGATGCAGTCCGATACCTCCATTGGTGCGTCAGAATTTGCATACGTTGCATCAGACTGTGCTGCGTGCTCGAGAGCAGCATTGATATATTTCTTAGCCAATTCTTGCAACAGCCGAAGTCGTCAAGGGAAATTTTAAAAAGATAGAGCAAATTCAATTCATCAGTCCGTATGAACGCTACTTGGCTATGTTGCTTCCCATTGCGGACAAGGAAAAACGAGAAGAGGCTGCACGCATAGAGGCGACGAATAAGAAACGACAGTTGTGTCCAAATGCACCTACGCTGATGATCAAACAAGAGGTATTTTTATGAAACATTTTTGTTAGTTTAAATATAATTGTGTGCTATGTACTTTACAGCTGCCCGAATCTATGAACACAGAGGAAACTGATGAGCTATATAGCTTGCCAATTAAGGAGATGCTTAGGCGAAAATATGAAGATATTTGTGGCAAAGAACGGTTTATCAACGGTTTATCAACAAATCAGCATTAAAAATTTTCAAAATGTTTTTGAGCTTTTAATAGAAAATTATTCATAATAATGGTGATTATCTAACCATCTTATTTTTGTATAATTTTACATAAAACACAAAAGAATCATGTCTAAGTTATTTTAAAGAGGATTTTTGTGTATATCAGTGCATTGCTGGAGTTTGTGTACAAGACATCAAAAAATATGATATGTTGTGAGAGTTACTTGCTCTCACCAACAAAAAAACAATTCGACGAAAATTACTTTTACAATGAATGAATGAACCGAAAAGCCCTTAAAAAATTACTAAGTGACAAACATATCGCACACCCACTTCAAAAGTGCACAACTCAAAATTTATACATATTCAGGAGGAGCAAAAAACAATTTTTTTCTTCAAGTGACTCCATACAAAACAAAAAGAGACAAAACGATTTTTTTTAATTAAAGACTAAGAATATTACAAAATTAAGACAGCCAATGTAGATGATCACTACAAACAGTTTTACACGAAAAGGTCGAAATTTCGACATTTTGAGCTGTGCACTTCTGAAGTGGGTGTGCGATATGTTTGTCACTTATTAATTTTTTAAGGGCTTTTCGGTTCATTCATTCATTGTAAAAGTAACTTTCGTCGAATTGTTTTTGTGTTGGTGAGAGCAAGTAACTCTCACAACATATCATATTTTTTGATGTCTTGTACACAAACTCCAGCAATGCACTGATATACACAAAAATCCTCGTTAAAATAACTTAGACATGATTCTTTTATATTTTATGTAAAATGATACAAAAAGAAAATAATTAAATGCTTTCACTTTTGAAGTGGGTGTGCGATATGTGTTTATGTATATAGAAGAAATATTTTTAATCTTAGTATTTAGTATTATTGATCTAGAATCTGAACTACTCAGCATAAAATAAAAAATATTATTTTGTATTTTAAAAAATATAAGTTTTTCAATCAATATATTAACAACTATCGTGTCATGTGCTGTAGCGGAGCTAAAATTTTCAGTTTATCCAACGAAATATTAACAATTTTTGTACCTTTAGTTTTAGCAGAGCTGTAATCGTCCAAAGTTAGAATTTAGAAAACAACTGTTGATTAAGTGTATTTTTACATGAAAAACACATTTTAAATTTGGACGACTCGCGCTAAAACAAAAGATACCTGATACGGAATTTGTAGACTAGTATTATTTATCCAAACATGTCTGAATATAAGTGTACTGCTATTTCGTTCGCAGCTGTACCTATACGGCAGTTTAAAACTTAGTTATTTTTTTTATTGCCCAAATAAGATAAAGAGTCTGTTAGGAAATGAATCATGATGCGCCAACTGCTTTTGCAGCACATGCAAAATGTTTGAAAAATTCCAATTTTGCAGCATTGGTCAACGCAGACTTTATGGGCTACGTGTATATGGCAACAGCCAATTTGACTATTAAGATAGAAAGCTAAGATGAACATGTTCTAAGAGATTGTTTATTATTTATAATAGTACTAGCAGACTACTGTTGTCCGCGGCTTCGCCAAGGACGTTTTTTTATCAATCTTCTTAACGCCTCAAATATGGGACAATTTTTTATATATATGGGCTAATTTTTACCTAATTTTTATGTGATACGATTAGTTTTCCGAGATCCGGCTTAGTGATGCGATATGGCATCATCGCCTTTATTGGCTTAAGACAATACATATCACAGAAATAAAAAATTTTATTGTTTTCTTTTGTTTCATTTTTTGGAGCGAATAAGGCAAAAACGAATTTTGGGCAAATACGAATAAGCATACGTGGCAGCTGAGACGATTTCTTAAAAAACTTAATACCTTAATTAAATATTCTTATTATTAAAATTTCGAAAGAAAAAGAACTCTCAATAAATCTGTAGCACAACTATATTTTAATAAAAATCGGACCAGTACCTTTGCTATAAAGTCGTAACTTTTAATTTTCACTTCAATTTTATATAATAATATAGATAAACATTAAAGACCACTCCCACGAATTAAGCCTCAGCTTCGGTCTTAAGCTTGGTGATGTAGGCGGCCTTTTGCTCTGCTTAGACTTCCTTTCAGGGTTGGTAAGTTTCTTAGGGCTAATTTTTCAGTGCGAGTTTAAACTCTAGTCAAATTAAACCTAGCTTAACTCACCAAAAGTGGACGTTTAAACTCGGTTTATCTAGATATTTTAGCATTCGTTGATGTTAAATTGACTTAAAATATCATAGGTATAATGTTTCTTTTTTGCCTAAACGGAGTTCAAACGTCCAATTTTGGTGAGTTAACTCGTACTGACAAATTAGCCCTTAGCATTTCACCGTTTCTTGGAAACTCCTGTCCGTCTACTCCTGCTGCCTTTTAAGTAGGATCGGCACGAATTTGTTGATGAGCCTTTTTGTTTATTTCTTCAATATCATCAGCGCGGATTCCCAACTTGATGTAACGGCTGAATTGGCGTTTGAAGGCTTCTTCCTCAAAAGTGCGCATATAATCGGCAACATGTTGACCAAAGATATGTGAACGATGACCATCGGCATTGAAGCTTTTGGTCTTTGCAGAGTAGCCAGGGAAACGCTTGACGCAGTGTGGAATATTGAAACCACCATCGACAGCACCTTTCATGACACCGAATACACGGCACCAGTAGTGGTACGTTCTAAACCGACATCCAAGTAACAACGGAATGAACCTGGTCCATCATCGACAGGTTCAACATTCAAGCTAGTGCAGTAGGCGGCAGCGTAGTTGGCAAGACCGACCTTAATGCCGTATTTGGAAAGCTCATGCGAGTAGGATATGCAGACAAAACGGTCTCCTTCAATTCTGGCATAACTCTGTTGAGAGACAAATGACATAAACAATTAATAATACAATTCTTCGCATACATTATTTACAACTTACATGAAATTCATTTATTTATTTTCTTTGTTTGACACAAAACATTTTAAGTGGTGAATTTTATAAACAGTGAAGTCGAACAGTGTTGCCGCTACGAAGTTAAAAAAGTACCCTAGAAAAGGTCCCAAATGTATCCACTTTAGAAAAAAGAGCATCCACGTATCAAATTCGAAAAAGAAATAATATATTCATTTTTTTTTAACACAAAAATAAAAACAAAAATTTTTCAAACAATGAAACCCAATTTTTGATGCTTTAATACCAATTGCACTAGAAAAAACGGCATATTTAACCTTTAGCTAAAATACATTTTTTTCACTTTTTATTCGTGGAACATATGTATTAAGGCCTTCTAATTACAAATCTGAAAAATTAATGGTCGCTCTCATCTGGTTTAGAAGTTATATGGATCCAAAGTTGAAAAATGGCCTAAAAAACTTGCTATATATAAACAAAACTAAGCAAAATGGGCATTAAAAGAAAGGTAGTCCATTACCTATTCAATAAGCTATTAACAATAAATTTCCATTAATTACTTTCAAAGAAATAACTCTTTTTATGTACCAACTATTTTGCATCAAAAATTTTATCAGGTAGCCTTGACAATAACCATTTTCTTACGAGCTGCAAACAAAAGAAAACGAGCGTTCAATAACTGTTTTTTCAATACTTTTTTAAAGCAACACCTCCTCCGCTGACATCGTAAAGTGGAGTTTCAGTTTCTATCAACAAAGATAAAGATTAATTATGGAAATTATTAATTTGCATACATTATTTACAAATGAAATTTATTGATTTATTTTATTTATGTGACACAAAACATTTTTGATATCTCCATAGCAACCATAGCACGCTTTCGTTTTGATTTTATTTTGTATGACATACAGTTATCGCAGCAAAAACTGCCACTCCTACTTTATAAAAATTATACTATGGTATATTGCAACACTCCACATAAAAACCATTTTTTTATTTTGTTAAATTTTCAAAGAAAGATCTTGGACGGTGTTCTAGATTTTTCACTCTGCTATTTGTATTCAAAATAAAAACAAAGATTATTAATGGTATTCATTACATCATTTAAGCCCTGCAATTTGCTAAAATTAACGAATTTGTTAAGTCCTGTCAAAATTTTGTATGGGAAAAGATTCAGCAAGTTAACAAGCTCAGCTCCGTGCTTTTGCTTAGCCGATACCATTTCTTAAGTTGGAAATGTCAACCTTATTGAGTGAAGTGATAAATCGTTTTTGGATTGAGTTCTAATAAGTACTATATTATTTTTGATTTATTTTATTTTTTTTTTTATTTTTATTTATTTTCATATAGCATTAGTACAATTTGTAGCTTTTGTAGCTTTAAATTCTAAAAACTGCTCCTTATTAATAAAAAATAAAAACTTTGCTATGGGGTTGGTAGAGATGCAAAACATTTCAAAGATTCTGAGTGACAAATGTTTAAAAAGGGTTAACGAACTGTAATATTAAAATTTAAATACATTTTTTGTTACAGAGTACTGGTTACACGAGTTATTAAAACAACATATTTTTAGTTGTAGAAGTCTGTCTTTTGATTTTGACATATTAGTTTAGCACTTTATTGTAAAATGTCTTAGCAGGTTCATTCATATCCACAGCTGCTAACTTCAACAATTTAGCAGAACTTAACAAATTTTACTGAATTCCATTATTATTAAATAATAACAGAAGGACATGCTTTTGAAATTTAAGTTTTAAAAACAGGGTTTTAGCCGGTTTTAAGTGTAACATATACGATTTTTTTAAATAAAACTTTGCTAGCGATAGCCACTGATGCTGTGAATTACATATTTCAGATGTTTAGGTTGAATAGCTTTTGTTTTTCTACAACACATAGCCGAAAAAAGGTAGTTTTGAGATAAATAAGTGTTAAAACAGTAAGTATGGATATTTTTACCAAAAAAGTCTCAATGTCATAATTTGTCTTAACGTTATTGTCCAATTTAAGGAACTACCAACTTTTTTATATATTTGCATATAAAAACCATGATACAAAGAGCTACAAGTAAAGTATTCCCGGCGCAACAAACAAAATTTACTGCGCACCTCGTCATCGGTGCTCGTCAAATGTGACACTTGATGAATACATTCAAAAGAAAATGTCGAAAAGGGACGAAGATATCAAAATGAAAACGAACAAACAGTCAAAATTCTGTCAAGCACATCAAGCAACGTAGCCGCTTTTTGTGTAAATCGGTGAAAAGGGGAAAAGCACCCCTACAAAATATGCAAACTTTTCTTCACAAACAGTACTAAAAAATATATTTACTTTATTTTGGACATGTGCTTTATATAACAAAATTTATTTCATATCAGTAAAACAAGTTTTCATAAGAAAATGTAGGCATTTTAAAATCTTTGTACCCTATGAATAAATTGTGACTACGTTTTAACCAAGGAGCACCTTGCACGTCACAGCAAAGATGGCGGACATGCGCAATACTTTATCTGTAGTTCTTTGTATCATGTATAAAAACATATATTCATATTAAAAAAATATCCTTACAGAAGCTTAAATAAAACTATCCATCCATTTTTAAAAGAGAAAAGTATCCAAATTGATTTGCAGCCAAACGGCAACACTGAAGTCGAAGATTTTCAACATGGCTTATTCACCACTAAAAAACCAGGGAAGTTTTCCTGTGCACTTCTGATTTCTTTTTTGTCATACCTTTTATTACCCATTTTGTTCCAATAATGTAACTTTTTAAAGTATGCGGTTGTAACCTATTATAGGTGAGATTCTCTTCGATTACCAAAAACCAGGGAAGTTTTCCGGTTACAATTACGACCACAGTCAAACATTTTGCGATAGTATTGGGGCAATTTGACGTAAAATCGTACATCGTGCCATCCCTTTCTACAAGTCGCCCATCGAAGTTTCCTATCTGGTTATCTGTGATAGCCGATACACATTGACTGCGACTAGCGACGAACGCCAATTGTCAAAAAATAGAACGCATGTTTTCTTATGAAGATGTATTTTTTGAAGACGGCACGACAAAGAGATAACACGACCACAATTGTTGCTGCCGCAGACTTCAATCTATTTCTAATTTGATAGACGACAAGAGCGAACATAGCAGAGTTTGTTTATGTTTTGTATGAAATACTGATTGTCGCTGTTGCGTTCATTATAATCAAGTCGTCGAGAATACTGCGACATTTCTCTCTGATGGCAAGTTTTCATTTTGTCGGTGGACGACTGTTGCAGTCAATGTGTATCGGCTATCATTCAATTCATTGCATACCTCTGCTGGTTGATCGTAGTAGCATCGCTGTTAGTTAGTTATACTCATGTCTTCGTTAACATGTTGACACCGCTCATTAGTGTTGTCATACTCTGCTACTCATGCTCTCGTCGACATGTTGATACCGCTCAGTGGTTTTCGGGAACATACGCATCGTGTTGCTGGGTCACCCTGGTCTCCCATCGAAGTACTCGCGGTCCCGTTGGCGCTTAATCAAATGTGGCCAATTGTTGGTGGCTTCTCTGTTTCGATGTTAGCCATTCGTACTCAAGAATGATAGAATACAAAGATTGCGCCGAAGACAAGAAAATGAGTACAACAAAATTGTCGTTCTGCGCATGTATGTCATAATATCAATGCTGTTTTGGAGAGCGTTCACTTTGCATACGATTTCTACACAGAAATGAAAATTGCATACATTTTAGTGTGTATAATTAAAATTAAAGAATTAAGAAGCAATTTATTGGAACGAGAAGAAGGTAAATTTATTAAGTACTCCTTTGCAAACATTATTTTTACTATTATTTTATTACAGCCAGTAAGCAGCTTAGTCAAAAAACAAATTTGTCTGAGAAACCAACTTCAGTGAGCATTATTTTTTGACTTGGATTTTATAAAAATGTTTATTAAGAGTTTAATTGATGTAGTTTAAACATTCCCAGATATTTTATTTGCATTAATTTGCATGTGAATTGAAAGGACAAATAAATGATAGTTCCAAGTTTTTAAATAATGAAACAAATTTTGTTAAGTTAATATATTTTTGCATTTTTGTTTTCGTTTGTGTGCGTTTTTTACAATTTCTTGGTTTAATTTTTTTATTTATTGCAAACATTAGGTTTGTGAAAAATATTTGTTTGCTATTGTTACCACAATTAGCAGCTGCACACTTCATTTTTTAAATTTTAAGTTAAAAACTCGCAAATATACTTCGATATATACACAATTAAATAAAACACAACCGATCGCAGTACGTTTCACAAAGAAACAAAATATTGTGACGTAGTCAACTGAACAGTTGGTTGTCAAACTCGATTAGCAGAAGTAACGGACCTGCGCAAAGCGTAATCTCTTATTCTATCATTCTTGATTCGTACTCATGTTTTCGGTAACATGTTGACATCGCTCATTCGTGTTGCCATACTCTGCTACTCATGCTCTCGTCGACATGTTGATACCGCTCAGTGGTTTTGGAAACATACGCATCGTGTTGCTGGGTCGCCCTGGTCCCCCATCGAAGTACTCGCGGTCCCGTTGGCGCTTAATCTAATGTTGCTAATTGTTGGTACTCATGTTGCTCGTGGTTTTTAGCTTTGTGTATGCTGTTCTTGTTGTTGCTTAATTTTGTCGCATTGACCGTTGCTCACACCACATATATATAAATTATGGTTAACTATATATATTGGCACAGGGTGCTTTGCTCAAAACATATATATAGTTGTAATAGCTATTTTATTTAAGTTGTTTTAGCTTATTATAATTCATGTGCTACACTCTTGTTGATGATGATTATATTTGTGTTGTTGTTTTTTCCATTTATTTATTTAAACAAATTTATTTTATAAAACTGGTATGCACTTTGTTTTTTATTGTTCTTTAAAATGAGTCATAATTTTTTTTCTTTTTTTAATAAAAAAAAATCGTAAAAATCCAAAGTAGAAAAAATTACAATGAAATATTGTTCAAATATTTTCTGCAACAACATTTAATACAAATACAAAATATGGTGCTATTACGTTGAATAACTTGGTCGTTATAAAATTTTTAATTAAAAGTGTAACTTATTGTAAATTTAGAGTTTGAGTATTTTTCTCAAAAAAAAAAAATACCCAGTAATCCAAAAATGCAATATTTAAACAAACGACATACATATTGGGAGGCGGCCAAAGCCTAGTGGGTAGAGTGCGTGGCTCCAAAGCCCGGGTTCAATTCCAGCTCAGACAGAAAGTGTTTTCCAATTGAATTCATTTTTCTGTTCGGTCGTCACCTCTCTGCAGACAATGACAAACCTTAGAGAGTAAAAATTGCCATGTAAAGCTTCTTGAGAACATACGCCGTTCGGAGTCGGCATAAAACACGTAGGTCCAGTTCTCGGTCATTTGTGATCAAACATTTAATAACACACACAACACAATTGATCAATAGAAGCTAGGTCAAAGTCCTTCCAAGGGCTGAAATGGCCAGTTTATTTATTATATATATATATATTGGGTGGCTATGGCGAACTCTATAGCTCTTTTGTGGAAAAAATTACAAAAACCAAAGTTCGGATAAAAGGTTATAGCTGTTAAAACTTGATTTTTTTTAAATCTTCAAAGTGACTGTTTCTGGCATTTCGAGCACAAAAAAAATCATACAAAATTAAAAAATCCCTAAAAATTTTAAAATAAAAAATTTTAAAAATTAACACCATGGTTGGCTATGCTGTAGTCCTTAGCTTATCCTTAGCTTATGTTATAGTCCTTAGCTGTGCAAAAACTTACAAAGCTATTATAGCCAACTAAACTATCCATAGAGTTATTAGTAAAGTTGTCGATTCTGAAAAAAATGTTGATGCAGCTTAAATATAAATTTATTTATTTCTACAAAGTACAATAAATTCATAAAAAATGTTATTTTAACTTTTGACCTGTTTTTAAATAAATAGCCGAAAGAATATTAAAAGTAATAAGTTGTTTTAAACTTCATATTTATATCAAGAATAATAAAATTTTAAAAATATAATTTTGAAAATTCCTTAACTCGGAAATAAATTAGTGAGAAAGTAGAAAAGGTCACTTCCAGTATTTACCATAGATGGGCGCTTTGCAGTACCAGTAAAATTGCAGTTAAATAAATTTATACTGATAATAAAATTTAAATTGCATTAGCAGTAAATTTTTACTGATTACTGGAAAAAATTGCAGTAAGAATAGATTTTTACTGATTACTGGAAAAATTTTGCATGAAAAGTAAATTTTTACTGATTACTGAAAAAAATTTCAGTAAAAGTAAATTTTTACTGATTACTGGAAAAAACTGCAGTAATTATAAATTTTTACTGATTTCTTAAAACAATTTTAGTAAAAATAAGTTAAAGTATTTTCTTAATTACTTTTTATTTATTCTTTTTATTTATTATGCTGATTTTATATGATTTAAATACAAATTCTAAATGTTTGATAGTTTAAATCATAATTGATTTTAAATACAAATTCTAGTTGTTTGATAGTTTATAATCGTTTATTGAGCTTTAAGTCAAGGTTAGAGCAAATAATTGTTCTAACGAATCTTTCCAAAGAAACAACAATAACAAGGTTTTTTCAATATGAAAAGGAAAAATCACTTGCAGATTTGAAGTGTCAAAATTTCTCAGTTTTTCTCCCATTTCATATTTTCATTTTTGTTGTTGTATTTTTGAAGCGAAGCTTTTCGCCTCGTTTTGTGATTTGCTTGAGTGAAATCTGAAAAACGACAATTTTTTTATACACCTTTTTCTTTGAATTGCTGTTGTTTTTTTACTTGCTTCTATTACAACAAGAGATATAAAATTAAAAATATTTCTTTGCAAGAGTGAGGATCGAACACTCGCGCCTTCCGATTTAGAGTTCTACACACAAACCACTACTCCAAACCAATCCTTTGTGACGTGATGTGATTCATTCAATACAACGAGTTTATATCTATAAGAGTTCGGCTGCGTGCACAAGGGAGCAAAAAGATCGGTATTTTTTAATGTGCTTGCCTGTTTCTTCTTATTTGATTATCTGAAGAAATGTTGAATGAAAATAAAATTGTACCGCTTCTTATTTGCATGTGCATGGTTGCCGAATTTATTTTGTTTCCAGCTGGACATTTTTGTTGTGATTTTGTTGAAGCTATATTTTGCTTGCTGCTGCAAAGGATTTTTAGGTATTTCATTAGCTGATAGAAAGACAGAATTCTGATTTGGCTAATGAAATAATAATTGGATAATAAAAAAAATGTAGCAATAAAATAGAATTGGTTTAGCAGTATTTTATAAATTTAAAGTAATATTTTGGTTGCTACTTTGGATACACAAGCATCATTTTTAGATAATTCGTTAGCCGAATAGATAGACGGAGTTCTGATTCGGCTAATGAAATAATTATTGCTTAGTCAGGACTTGAAAAAATGTTTATTAACGGAACAAAGTTAAAAATTTGCATTTTAAAATGTTTTCTCTGATTTATTTGGAATATAAAAGAAAATACATACAAATAAAACCAAATTTATTTCAAAAAATTTGCGCTGTAGTTGTGTTCTCTGGCCTTATTTTCAAGGTTTATTTCGGCAATTTTTATTTATAAGAAAATAAAATACAATCAATTAAATTTTTTTCATGTTATTTTATATTTTTTAAAATTATTTTACGTCCAAAGTGGACACCTAAAAGAAAGTTGTGTTGCTGGCACGGGTGATTACGGCACTTGAAGTCATTTGAAGAAAACAAAATTTAAATATATTATTGTTCTGCGAGTTGTCATTCTGGCAGGTATAAGATTTAAATATTATTATAAAAAAATGAAAAATGGCGAACTTCTAAGCAGACATTTACATATATCAGGTTTTTTTCATCAGGGTAAAAAACACGAAAAAAGATTAAATATTAACAATTCTACTATCTGCTAGAGCCATTGATTGTAGAATTATGAATTGAAAATTCAGCCCAATCGGCTTGATAGATTTTTTAAACACCCTTGTCAAAAAAGTCAAAAAACTTTGTACTTTCTATAGGCGACGATTTTAAATATTTTGTAAAATGTTACTTTTGAAAACAATTTTCGATAAATATAATTTATATAATTGTATAAAAGTATATATTGAAACTAGGCTATTTTTTGGATAAACATTAGGGCGGAATAGGGATGTCAACTTTTTTAGTTTTGTCTTTGGACGTAAAATAATTTTAAAAAATATAAAATAACATGAAAAAAATTTAAATGATTGTATTTTATTTTCAATATTTTATAAGAATTCCGTCTATCTATTCGGCTAATGAAGTATCTAAAAATTATTCTTGTGTATCCAAAGTAGCAACCAAAATATTACTTTAAATTTATAAAATACTGCTAAACCATTTCTATTTTATTGTTACATTTTTTTTATTATCCAATAATTATTTCATTAGCCGAATCAGAATTCTGTCTTTCTATTTAGCTAATGAAATACCTAAAAATCCTTTGCAGCAGCAAGCAAAATATAGCTACAACAAAATCACAACAAAAATGTCCTGCTGGAAACAAAATAAATTCGGCAACCATGCACATGCAAATAAGAAGCTGTAAAATTTTATTTTCATTCAATATTTTTTCAGATATTCAAATAAGAAGAAACAGGCAAGCACATTAAAAAATACCAATCTTTTTGCTCCCTTGTGCACGCAGCCAAAATGATCAAAATATAGAAAACAAAATGTAAACCAAAGAAGTAAAATATAAGGAAATGGTGTTGCTTACACATACACTGTACGTGAACTGTCGCACCATTCGTAAATTGTGCGAGCGAGAAAGAGTGTGTTTTTTGACAGTTTTGAGAACCCTGGCATCTGATTAGAAGTCTCCTCAGCAAAATATTCGAAAATAATTTAATTAAAAGCATTTTTCACTGCTAAAAAAGCTCCAATTTAAAAAAAAACAACCACAAAAATAATTGCAACATGAGTTGTGCGGTTAAAAACTGTAAAAGTTCCCGAAAACTAAAGAACAGTGCGATTTCATTCCACAGGTAAATATGCCCACATAGTTTGGATTTCTTACACAGTAGTGCTTTATTTATTTACTAGCAATATTTTTTAAACTTATTTGTGTTCGAAATTTATATATTTCTTATTAGAAATGCTTTAAAACTACAAATTAGACCACGGGTATTTCGCGCCATTTTGATCAAACCACATCTGTCAAAACAGAAACACTGCTTCAGGGGCGCAGTGATTTTTCACTGTTGAATACATTTTTGGGGCGCTCTTGTTTTCAGCATAGTTAATGAGATTTAATAAATTTTTTTGATATAATTTTACTTTTTCTTATTTTTATTAAATGTATTTGGGTCTCTAAACCTAAATCTGAAAACAAAAATTGTCGCACTCGTTTGGTTTAGGAAATAAATTGGTTTAGTTTGAAAATTCAGTGCAAATTTTAAATGTTGTTGAAGCTATTTTAATTTACACTGAACTTTCAAACGAGAACGACAATTTTTGTTTTCATATTTAGGTTAAGGAGGCCTTAGTACATTTAATAAAAATAAGAAAATTAATATTCGTGTCCGGACCCTAAAGTAAAATGATGCCATTTTTCAGATTTCCGCACATTCCGCAAATTAAAATATTATGGATTCGTTCCTTAGGGTTGGAACCCAATGATATAAATGAAGGATCGCGTGTTTGCTCTAAACATTTTTATGAATATGATTTCATCGGCAATTCATGTTCTAGCCACAGACTATTTCCATCAGCGGTACCTTACATTGATCCTGTCGGTAGTAAAATGTGAGTATTTATTTTTTTATTATTTCAAATCAATAAACATTATATAACTACATAGAGAAAACGATGCGCTGCCTACCTGTAGTTGCCAGCTTGCTACAGAAGAAGGGCACTCCAATAAAGAAAACTTAAAAATATTGGCAAATATTCAAATAACGCCACCTAGCGCAGCAACTTTGGCATCACAAAAGAATGAAATAAAAAATGTTGCCCAAAATAAAAACAAGGTATTTTTATATAACTAAAAAAACTAATGAAAAACCAACAATTAGGCAAAAATTACATAAAACTATTCATTTCAAAGGAGTTTAAAAATAATTTATTTCATTTGTGTTCATTTATTTTTTCTATTAATTTATTTATATAATTATTATAATTTATAAATTTTTCAATTTTTATACTTTAAAAAATTTAATGCATGCATTTTTTCTATAAATGAAAATAAATCAAGTAGATAACTTTTATCATATTTATTTTCTTGCTAATTCACACCTTTTTATAATTTTACTAATATTATTTTTTGCTTTCGGGTGAAATAGGCCTACTGGGGAACCGAACACCCAAAAAAAAATCGGTAACGCACCAATTTATATACCTCAAGGGTGGTGTGGAAATACAATTTAATATTTTAATGTATAAGAAAAAACATTAACAGTTTGGGCCTTCTTTCACGATGTAACCGAATACGGCCCCGTGTAAATGTTTCTGTATTTGTTGTATATATATTTTGTTTCGGCTCTAGGTCTGTTATTCAATAATAATAATAAGAAAAACCTTTTCTTTTAGATTTTTTTATTTATTAATTATATTTTGAAAACTTTTTGTTTCCCTTTTCTCAATATTTCGAACAGCTTCGCTGTTCATCTTCAGGAGAATTTTACGAATCAAACAATAATTTTTCACAGGCAGCACCACCAATCTAAAAAATACCACACTTTTGTGCTATTACACCACTTCCTTATATCTTACTTCTTTGATGTAAACAAACTTGCACTTTTGAAGGGGTATAAAATAAATGTCCCATCAAAATAGCGTGTTCTGTCGATGGATGGCTAATATTAGCGAGCAAAAAATAACGAGCGACGAGTGAAAACTCTTATAAACTTACACTTTTGAAGGAGTATAAAATAAATGTCCCATCAAAATATCCTGTTCTGTCGATAGATGGCTAATATCAGCGAGAAAAAACTAACGATCGACGTGTGAAACCTTTTCAATAAATTTCAACAAAAAGACGTAGTTTCCATTAAAAGGCCAAAGGCAATTGAAATATTTTTCAAAAAGCTTCCCAATATAACTGTGGGAAACTTCCCAATATAACTTCCATCAGGGGCGGACTAAAGTAAATAAAATTGGAGTTATGTCGCATTTTGGTGGCACTAGATGGCGTTCATCAGGGAAAAGAACAATCTGAATTTTAATATGAGAGTCATTCACGATGTTGCGTATTTGCCCTGGTATAGAGCATTTTGGTAAATTATGTTATGTTTCCTCAATTTCTAAGGGTTTTTACAAGCTCACATTTCGTCACATGTCGCATTGCGTTTTCCTACAACATATAACTAATAGAGAACATGCTCTAAAGGTAAAATTGTTGTGTGCCGTAATTATATACAGTGTTGCGCAAAACAATAGCAACAAAATCGGTACGTTGCTACAAAATCGTGTATCTTTTTAAATATTAGGGACACACAAATATGATTACAGGAACCAAAGCATATATTAATACATCATATTAAAAACACATCATATTCAAATTTAGTTTTGTTTTCTTTATTAAATTTAAAATTAATGTGACTACATTCAGTTTGTCTGAAAGCAAAACAAAAGCAACATAACTAATATTTGGTGTAAGATCCATTATTCTAGATAACCGCTGCACATCTGAGCGGCATCGACTCTATTAAATTAGATATGTTGGTATTAGGTACAGTTGCGGTCAAAATAATAGTAGCGCCCTTATATTCATACATGTTTGGATAAATAATACTAGTATACGAATTTCGGATCCGGTAAGTCCATTTTCATTCCTATATGTACTTTCAACACTCGTTCCAACTCCGTACTCAGTTTCCTCCTATATTGTAAAACTTTCAAGATACAGGGTGTTTTACGGTTTTGGTACGTGTTTAGTGTTATTGATCTAGAATCTAAACTACTCACCATAAAATAAAAAATAATATTTTGTATTCTAGAAAAAATATCAGATTTTTCATAAGTATATCAATCGCTTTCGTGTCATGTGCTGTAGCGGAGAAAAAATTTTGAGATTATCCAAAAAAATGTCTACAAATTTTCTATCTTTTGTTTTAGCGGAGCTGTTACTGTCCAAAGTTAGAATTTAAAAAAATACTGTTGATTAAGTGTATTTTTACATGAAAAAAAAACATTTTAAATTTGGACGGTTACAGTTCCAAATGTGTCAATTCAAATGGTTACAGTTCAAATGTGTCATTATTGCGGTCCACATTTGAATTCGAATTCAAATTCAACTTGAAGTATGGAAGCCAAAACTTTACTTCCGCCATTCTGTCAACTGAAGAACAAAAAACTTAAACCGGTTGCGTTTTTAACAGACCACCATATTCCAATCTGAACCCGAATTCGAATTCAAACTCGCCTAAATTAAACAAAGAATATATAACATAGCGAAGTGAAGAAGTGAAAAGCTATTGAGTAGAGAAAAATGAAAAGATAGATTTCCTCCCAGTGACCTCCCTAAGCCATCGTGGTAAAGCATTCCACAACCTAATGGCGTTAATGAAAAACAGGTGGGAAGAGTTTAATGAGTTGTGCTTTGGAACTATCAGAACATGGCTTCTACTTGACATACAAAACTGAAGTTTTTCATGCAGGTAGCAAGGAGTTTTCCCATGGATTAGTTTGTGCAGGAAAATACAGAGTCTAGCATTTAGGTAAGCAGTTATGTCGCATCCAAGTATTGCATTTCGGAAACGAGACAAACGATCGTATTTTCGTAGACCATACACATAGCGCGTGGCGTAATTAAATGCAATTTGAATTTTTAACTGGGAAGATGCGCCAAGTTTACTATAAACTATGCTTGAATAAGAAATGATTGGTAAAATTAGCTGTATGACTGATCTACGTTTAATTTCAGTAGGAGTGACACAAGTAGACATTCTTAAGTTTCGTAGGACATAATAAACTTTTTGGACTACACTATTAACATGGTCTACACAGGACAAAGAAGAATTAATGTAGAAACCTAGATTTACTCCTTTCGACACCACAGTAAGTTTGCTATTGCCAATAAACAGATCAGGGACATCAACGACACAAGTTTTACTTTTACATATAGGGAGAACATACGATTTGGCAGCGTTTAGTTGAAGGCCATTACTTTTGGACCACTCATTGATGCTACTGAGATCCTCATTTAACCTGCAACACAGATCATCAAGAAGCCCAGTTCGTCGCGAAAGATAAAGCTGGATATCACCCGCATAAGCATGAACAGATGCATTCCGGCATACAATAAAGATGTCGTTTATAAAAATTGAAAATAACAGAGGACCTAGTATAGAGCCTAGTGAAACACCACTTACTACTAATTTGTATGACGAGGATACCTGACCAACCGTAACTCTTTGCATTCTATTACACAAATAACTAGACATTAGATTAACAACACTATCACAGAACCCAAAAAGATACCTAAGCTTTTGACACAAATAACTATGATTGACTTCATCAAGAACCTTTACTACCGCTGAGGAACACCCATGCCCTGCCCTAAACCCAGACTGATAGCGGGATAGCAGTTTTTTCTCAGAAAGATATTTGCTAATTTGTTGAGCCATAAGTTTTTCACATACCTTTGACAATGGTGACGGTATACTTATAGGCCTATAATCATTCGCACCAGATGGATTTTGCTTTTTAGCTATAGGTGTAATGATGGCAATTTTCCACATGTCGGGAAAGGAGGATGCTATAAAGCAATGATTTATAATGTGCGTAAGAGAACTTATTATGTGAGGTAGTAAAAGTTTAAAGATTATGACGGGAATGCCATATTCTGCAACTGCATTTGATTTTATCTGCATAACACAGTTTCCAACATCAATTTCACTAACCATTTCAAACTTAAAAGACTGTGGTATAGTCAAGTTGTCACAGGAAAGCGTAGAGGTATCATTAGAGGTAGAAAAAATGTCAACAAAAAAATTATTTAAAATCTCAGGATCTTCATTGCATTCATTACGATTTTATTACATAACCCAAGTCTTTTTATGTTGTTCCACAACGTTTTCGAATTAAGGGATAAATCTAGTTTCTCAGAAAAAAATCGTGTTTTGGCCTGTCTTACTAACAGAACAGCTTCATTTCTAGCCAAGCGAAAAAATTCCCAGTTTTCAGGAGATGGTCTGATTTTCCATATTTTCTGTAATTTGTTTCTTTTTTAATGCTATTAGACACGTATTGGGTGAACCAGGGACAAGACACATTTTTCACGGTTGTCGTACGTAGCGGTACATGTTTGTCAAAAAGATATGTAATCGGTGCTAAAAGAGACCTAAGCTTATCGTTTATATTATGATGAAGCCAACATTCATTGAAAGATAACATTGCACGGAATGAAAAATTATTAGAAATTGCATTACGAGACAAATTAACATTTAACGAACAAAAGATTAAGTCGTGGTCAGATAAAAAATAGAGTTGATCGAATAGAGAAACTACTGAAAGATCAGAAACAATAAAATAATCAAGTAGACTTGGAGTGAAATTATTGCAGTACCCCGTGGGTACAGTATCATTTACAACTGATAGCCCTACTGTCGATAAATAAGCATACAGTAAAAACTTACTAGTTTCATTGGATATAATATTGATGTTGAAATCTCCACACAACATGTAAAATAAAAATAATTATTTAAACCATCATACAGCAATTTTTATTGCGTAACTTCATTCATACACTCAAAGAAATATTCTTGGTAAAATTGATACATAACTTTTGTTAATCCCTAACAAAACCAAATTGTTCAATCAATTTAATTTTATCAACAATGCATTATTTTTTCGTCAATTCAAAAGAAACTTTATCCATTTGATTAAAAACAGCAACAAATTCAATGCGTTGTTTTGAAGAAATTGTTTTACTAGCTTGAAATATAAGTTTGTTGACTTGATTTAAGCTCATTCACGCTGACAGACTCGTCAATCAATCGGAATAAAATTTCATAATTTTAATTAATAATTTTAACAAACTACTTTGTTGGCTTGATAAATAGATTTGTTATACTGAAGAAATAATTAATGTTATTGATAATCGATTGAGTCAAATGGACAAAATTTTCATTTCATAATGATAAAATAAATTTTTAACTTCAAAAAACCTTTAATCATGACAACAGAAAGAAATGCTTGGTATTTCGGTGGCGTCATTTGCCTTCAAGTAAAAAATAAAGTAGAGGAGATAAAATTCGGGAAAGCTTAAAAGTCCAGTGCAATTTTTCAAGTGTGTGGAAGCTAATTACCCTAAAAAGTAAATAAATAAATATGATCTTGTGAAATACATTTTTCTTGTTTTCAAGTGCGCCAATTAAGCCATATTGCAACTTCGGCATATGAGGAACTTCTACATTTTTGGCTGAGTTTCTAAATGCATTTATCATTAGCGGTGATTACAAATTGAGTTATTTTCCAATGAATTCGGCATGAGTTTTGGTTATTTATTTATTTGCTTTATACTATGTTCACACTGAGTTAAAATTAAGTAATTTCGTGAGATAATTTCGAAATTGTACAAAAGCGTTCACACCGGGTTTTGATAATTTCGTTTGAGGTTTAATTTTTTTATTGGGAATTAATTGTTATCATATAATTTTTTAACAAAATACAGCAGCATGAATCCAGAAGAACTTTCAAGAGTTGTTTTATTTAATATAAATGAGCTTGAAGATACAGTAAAATGAGTAGATTCTATGATAAAAGATATAAAACATATGAAAAAAAAACGCCAAGATTTGATATTGAAAATCAACAACCGACAAAGCAAACAGCAAATAAGTTCAAAGTGATAACAAGATTATTAATATGTCAAAAACAGATGTATTCAATGCACAGAATTTTGTGATTTCAGGGTTGCAAGTGAATTGTAGCCTAATTTCGTGATTAATTTAAACGAAATTAGTTTAATAGAGGTAATTTACGAAATTAAGCAATTGTATGGGAAATTACCATTTTTATTATATAATTTCAGACGAAATTACACAAAAGCTCGAAATTACGTAATTTAGGCTCAGTGTAAACATAGTATTACATTATTATTTCCATTATTTGTTCAGACTATCCGTGCTATTCGTTATTAGTGCTGTTTACACTATAACAATTCACAATGTGAGCAGCAATGTTAACAATACTGTGATTTATAATAATGTAAACAGCGCTAATAATAAATAGCATCCCTGCAAGACACTCCTAACCGAAACTTTAACACATTCACAAAAAAATTTTAGTATTCACTAACACATATACATGGTATTTTGTTGTTTAAATGGCGGTACAAAATACTATTAGCTATTAAACCTATTATTTAACAGGCAGCAATTCAGTTGTACATCCCTTATTTCTGCAAAGAAGTAAACTATTAGGAAATGGTGTTGCTAACACACACACTGTACGTGAACTGTCGCACCATTCTTAAATTGTGCGAGCGAGAAAGAGAGTGTTTTTTGACATTTTTGAGAACCCTGGCATTTGATTGGAAGAAACCTCAGCAAAATAGTTGAAAATTATTTAATTTTCAGCATTTTTCACTGCTTAAAAAGTGACAATATCAAAGAAAAAACCCACAAAAATAAATGCAACATGAGTTGTCCAATTAAAAATTGTAAAAGTTCCCGAAAACTTACAAACAATGCGCTTTCGTTCCACAGGTAAATATGTCCATACGGTTTGAATGCTTTTAACAAAAGTACTTACGACTGCTGTCGTTAGTACTACAAAAGTACTAACGACATTTTTTTATCTTATTTGTTTTAGAAAGATATATATTTCTAATTAAAAACTGTTTAAAATGCAAATTAGACCCCGTTGATTTTGCGCCAGTTTGCTCAAACCACATCTGTCAAAACACAAACACTGCTTCAGGGGCGCAGTCATTTTTCACAGTTGAATATATTTTTGGGGCGCTCCTATTTTTAGCATAGTGAATGAGACTTTTTCTGATTTCTGCACGACAACTAGGCTAGGCTAGGATTTTAAAATAGTAATATAATTTAATTTGTAATTAAAATTCAAGTTTAGAATTTATAGGCCTTCAAATTTAAAAAAATTACTTAAAAATCTTGCTGTTTTTCTCGTTTTTCAACAAAACTAAGCTTTATGGGTATTAAAACAAAAATAATGCGCGTATTTATTCAACAAGGTGTCAAACATAAAATTCCATGCATAACTTTTTAAGATATAGTTCTTTTTATAATTAGAATTTGTCTGAAAAACTAGTGGTTTACCTTTTACGAAAGCAATCCATTAAAAAGAGAATTATTTAAAAGATAACTACATCCAGAAGTACTGTAGAGAGCGAAGCCTGTGTTGGACTTACTGAGGTTTGTAGTGCCTAAGCAGCGGCCGAAGGCCTCCTGCTAAAAAGAGACATCTAAATACATTTTAGCGATTTTAAGTAAAAAAATTACTGTATCTTAAATGCATGTTTAATATCTTGTTGAATAGATACTTGTATTATATACCCATACCCATAAAATTCAGTTTTGTTGGAAAAATTAAAAAATCAGCTAGATTTTTACTCCACTTTTTCCAACGTTGGATGCCTATAACTTCTAAGCCAATTGCAAACGATCTGAATTTTTTTAAATAATTAGAGTTGTTGCTATTCTTGAAATATTCCTTAAATTTTAATGCAATAAGAACAAACTTTAACAGTTTGGGCCTTCTTTTACGATACAACCGAATACGACCCTTTGTGATTGTTTCTGTGTTTGTGTGAACCAACACCAATATAAAAAATACCACACTTTTCTGCTATTACACCACTTCCTTATATTTTACTTCTTTGTATTTCTGTTATTGGAATGGTAGACAGAGACAAATGATTTTCGTTGTGTTCTACTTGTCTTTGTCTAGTTCTTTCTTATGAGAAAAATAAATTTGATGTACACACAATTTAGAAAATTTTAAAATGAACGATTTATATCGTGTAACATTACGTAGGTAATTTTAATTGAATAAATAAAATATTATATATTGTAAAAATAATGATATTTTAACACTTTTCTAATTAAATAGACGAAGCTGGTGGTCGTCAAGTGCAGGTGATAGCTGCTGCTCCGAGTGCTACTGGCAAAAAATCAAAGTAAAAGAAAAGAAAGCTCGCATGTGGCCAAACGACATGCCATCACTTCAGTCTACGGGTAATATGAACAAAAACATGGGTAATTTTTAACGCAACAATATGAACAGCGGAGGTCCAGTCTCACGTTCATTATCTATCTCTGGTAGCATGATGAAAAACAACATCAACACTAGCGTGAACAGCATGCAGCGTGGCTCCAGTAGTGGGCCAAGAATTGGCCGTGGTGGTTTCAACTACAATGACAATCGAGGGACACTACCAATTGGTGGACCACAAACACTTCGTCTTTTTAATGTATTTGTATTGCATTGAATAATGTTATAATAATTTCAATATTCAATTTTAATGTATGATACTAACTTTAATATTCAATAATAAAAATGTGTTCATTTAGTTAAAAAATAAAAGGAAATTAACCAGGCATTTAAATGGTAGATATAACTGGTGTACTTGGCATAACAAATGGTTAATTACTTAGTTATTTCACTGGTAGCTGCGACTGGTATTTTTGCCATATAAATAATTTATTTAACCCACTATTTAACTAATTGCTTTAACTGGCAAGTTTGATAGATATTTTCAGTTATTTAACTTATTATTTAACTGATTGTAATAACAGCCATAAAAAATGTGTGAGCCAGATGACTATACAATTTAAACTTCTGAAAAAGTATATGCAAGAAAAGGACACAAAATCACTCGTACACAAATATTTCGGTAAGATTTTTCACATGGCCCTTAAGAAACTGGTAGAAAATACTGACCGAAACTTCCGTATTGCTTCTCTTTATATGACCAGCAATATAACCGGTTGTGTTCTTGCAGGGATGGATAATATCAACCTTTGTGAATTTCAGAATTATATTTATAACTAATGTGCTTATTATATGTCAAATGTAATATGTTTATTTTATATAAAATGTAATAAAATCTTTTTATCAGAACAACAAAACATTTAATTGATATATTCAGTATTAGAAAACATATGTTCTTAACAGAAAATAATTTTTCTATCCAATAAACCATTTTTTTCATGTTGAAATATTTTGTATTCATGTTGCCATCAATATGAATACAAATCAACTGTTTTATCAAATCAACAATTAAAACGCGATATTTGTGATAAAGGCTTATATCAAATTGAAGCATCCATTTATTAAATCAACAAAATACAATTTCGTCAATATGATTTAAACTTATTTCTTTAAATCCAATTGACAAAAGCTTTTGTTGACTGTATATTGACAAAATAATTATCGACCAAACCTAGGAATTAGTCAATATGAACAAATATTTCTTTGAGTGTATACATTGCAGAGCATCCAAATTTCGTTTATACATTCTCTAAACCACTCCGATCACATATAATAACACAAACATTTTTTATACACAAGGAGAAAAGTCATGTAATGAAGGGTTAATTTCTCTTCTTATACTTTCTACAACTGAAGATATGTCACTTTTATTCTTCATTTTGTATGGGCGGTGGGCAAAGGGCGTGGTAGATCTTGATGAAATTTGTATATGATAATTATGTAAATCAAGTAAATAAAAAGTTAATTAATTTTGTTCCTTACACTTTCTACACCTGGAGATATTGCACTCGTATTCTTCATTTTGTATGGGAGGTGGGCAAAGGGCGTGGCCGATCTTGTTGAAAATTGTGAGGAGTTTTATATTTATGAAATAATGATACATGCTTAATTTCATGTACCTACAATGATTCCTTCAATTTTTGTCCTTCATCCCATAGACCTCGTTACACTGTGCGCCGTACAAAACAACTCCAATGCAATCCTGGTACATGACCTTAACCTCTGTTTCAGTCTGCGGCAGATAAGCCTACCATGGAAATAGAATGGAACAAGTAATAATAAGCGGAAAACAACAAAATCTTAAAAATATAAATAAGTTAAAACCTAAAAATAGGCGCGAAAAAACTAAATGAGCACTGCTTCTTTTTGTGTGCTTTTACGGTTTCTTTAATTGAATTGCTTCTTCTTCACAGCCAGGGTCCACAGCCAGAAGAGGGGAACAATTGACAAAACACTTTTTATCAACAATAATCTTATTATAATATAGAATTTTTTGTAAAAATATAGATGCTCTCTTAATAGGAGCGCATAATTTAATACCAAACCATATACATATGATTTTCAATATTTATGATTTAACTTAGAGATGCACAACTAGGCTGAAATCAGTGATGAGAACTGCGGCGAGTATTTTTGGGGACTGCGCGAGTATCATGGCGTTTGTAATGTGTGTGATGTGTCGAATTGAAAGAAAAAAATTCTATAGAATTCTTTGAGCAAGCATTGCAAACCTAATCGGATATATTATTGGATGTCACTGCCTGCATTCAGCGGAAAGAACTGTTCCACAACTTTCGGGCTGAATGGTATGCTCTCACAGAACATGTTCCTTGAGATGTCACAATTTATATAGCGAAAATATTTTATGCTACTTCGCTACTTGAGCACTTTTTCGGCTAGAATGCGGCCACTGTCAACAAAAATTTGGTTGTTGTGTCACCAAGCAAGCAATCACGCAAAATTCAATTTTTTTGGATGCACTGACTGTTCATTGATCACTGATTCATTTAGGGCCAGTTTTTCAGTGTTAGTTAACTCTGTTGGAAGTTTAAACTAAGTTTCAGCCATGAATCTAGTTTTTCAGTGAATTTTAATCGAAGTTTAAGCTACCGATGTTGGTGAGTTAAGCTCTAGTTAACTTTCTGTTTGACATATGATTGATATGACATATGAACGATGATATACTTCTGAACGATGAACCTAACTGCGAATGAAATATCTCCTTCCAGGCCTTGCTTTTTTCTTCACTGCTGGTTCTATCTGTCTGCTTGCATTCAATTATATGTTTAAAATCTGCAACCAGCGTCAGCAAGTATTCTACTTCTTCTGTATTAAAGTTGTCACTTCTTTTATTATTTTGTACTCTCATTTTTCATAAAAATACTTTTTCTTATTTAAGCTTTTTTCTATTTTGCTTCCTTTTTTATGGCAAATTTCATTGTCAGCTGTTAGAAATTCTCAGTAACTATTTGACGTTTGTAATTGTTGCCATATTATTTATACCTAATCTGCATGTTATTAAACCAGCACTGAAAAACTGATTGCTTAGTTAAGCTCAGATCAATTTTAATCTACGATTAACTAATCTCAAGTTAAACAATGTTAAACCAGCACTGAAAAACTGGCCCTTATTCAAACAATAATTGCACATAAAGATACGCTAAACTTTAAATAGCACGTATGTGAGCATGGTGTAAGAAAACCTGTTAGTGAGTTTTGACAACATGAATTTCTTTGCTTCTGTCAAAAAATTGTGAGCGAAAGAGCGGACCTGCTGATAGTTTTCAAATTGTGTTATTTGTTTGAGTTGTTAGATGATATGCTATAGTTTTTACTGTGCAAACTAACAGCCCTATTCTGGTTGTTAGCTTAACAAGAAATAGTTAAGGAGCTCTTGTTAAGCTGATTGTTATATTATGTAAATGTTGGTATTCTTAAAAATCATTAACAACATAAAAGCTTAAAAAGCTTTTAAAGTTCACCATGCATGGTGAAAATCGATATGCCTATTGAAAGAAGAGATGCGCTATATAAACAGATGCTTCGAGTGCAGCCTGTGGCTTTGCAAGCGCTTGAAAAATATGCCACGGCTGCTGATAGATTTCATTATCAACACTTAAAATAAGTAAAAAATTCTTCCATTTTTCAGTTTAATGTATTTAAACTCAATATTATATTATAATTTGTATTTTTTTATTATTTTCACAACAATTTTCTATCTAAGCACATACATTTCATTCGTTGTTAAGACTCTTTCTGTTATTAACCAAATTGTAAGGAAAAGAGCTTTCAAATTTGCAGCAGAATACGAAACCTTAACAAATTGTTAATATTAACTATTTTGTTAATGTGGTGAGCTTAGTTAAGCTGCCAGAATAGGGCTGTAAGTATAAATAAATATTAAATGCAAATAATTGTGCCGTGTTGTGTTGACAAAAAGTTATTGCAGTAGTCTTTGCCGATTTGCCAAGTTTGTCATTGAATGTTTTGGCCATTTTATCAGAAACATGCGCTGGAAGGTGCCGCCGACTTTGGCCAGCATGCAAATTGTCTTGCATTTACATCGTTTTTTTTTTTGCATTACGCACAGCGTCTCATATATTTTTTATTGTTTTCCATATCACTTTATTCTCACTTTAATCTCAGTAAAAATCTTATAAACTTGCAGAAAAACACGAATTTAACAAAATTTGTTTTCATTGCACTTTACATCAGCTGTTTTTGACAAGAACGGGGAAACATAATTTTATAATTTTGAGAGAGAAGTGTCAAACTCACTAACACCTCTATTTCTTACACCATGTATGTGAGCATATGGCGTAATCACAATTTTTTTCTACTGGATAGATGTATGTTTAATTTTTGCGCATAGTGAAACAAATTTATACAACATCTTTCACTTTTTTAATTATAATATTATATTATTCTTATAGTTAATGCTTACTGCTCGTTGCCTTTTTAATTTGCAAAAACGTTTAAGTGACCGTCAACATTCAGTTTAAACTCTTTTATAGTGCAGTCATGTGTTCTTTAGTTGACAAAATAGTTTTTTTTATATTTTATTAACATTCAACATAACTAATATTTAAAATTAGTTTGTAGCTTATTTTTGTTTTAACGCACAATTTTATATTAATTTGTCTGCCCTAAAAATACACATGTTAAATTATTGCAACCTATTTGAGTACTTTTTACTAGTGTCCAGTGCTTTTAATACTCACACACTCAGATACTATTTTGTTTGTGTTTTAAGCAGGGATGATATTTGTAGTTGATAAGGACTTTTTACCTCCTTTCTATTTGTAAAAGTCCCCAACCCCTTTTGGCCCAATAAAAGTACTTTCAGATATAGTTCACCACCAAAAAAGTACTCTCGGATTTAATCCACCGAATTTTATTTAATTAGTAAATATAACACATCAACGCATTTTGAATTTTTGTGTGCCTCTTTTTTGCTTTTTCCTTTGACATGACAAACATACTCAAAAGTGCTGGTTTACACTAGCTTCACTCAACAGACTCACTTTGACGTCTACAGAAGAGATGAGGAAGTGAGAAGGTGAATAAAGTGAGCCAAATTTTTAAAAATTTTATAAATTTTGCGACTCACTTTGATTTGACCTTCGGTGAGTCGGATGAGTGAAGCTAGTAGCACAAAAGTCCAAAACACATAGGAGGCATGCATCAAGCATCTGACATTTGAGATTACATAGGTTTTCACAGCATACATATTCTTGTGGAGTAGCCCACATCAAAAGCATGCTTACATGCATTATGCTTGAGGCGTGCCTGAAGTTGCTCAACTTTTAACTTTTTGCAGGCATGAAAGCTTTGACAGACATAAGCATCAGTTAGCTTTGCTTAAAAAGCTTTATTAACACATCCAGTTGCATTTTATTTATTTTATTTTAATTATTTATTTAAATTATTTTAAATTTTATTCAATGTATTTTCTCAACTTTTTGTTAAAACATTTTTGTTAAGTTTTAACATTTTTGGCATTTTTTACATATTCGATGTATGCTTGCTATGTGTTTTAATGAAGCATGTATTACAGATATGATACATGCTTGATGCATGCATGTTTTTTATGTGTTTTGGCGTGTAGAAGGCATAAGGCTAAGTTTGCTTTGTTTGAGTGTTCTATTTCCAGGTTTAATATTCTTCTGATTGTGAATATAACATTACAACAACCAATGTCATATGGGGTAGTGGACGTGCAGTGCAGGGATGAAAGTATTGTTATTTGTTTTGTTAAAGCAGTGTACCTTGAATATATTATTAATTTGTCATACGGTACCCAGTATTATCTCGATAACACCGTTCGGGCCGATATCATGATGCGTAAATTGTTGCCTTGACCTAGTTTGTCTTGATACCACGATACTGCAATGTTGCCAACTGTTATTTATATATTTGCATGTACTTTATTAAACAATAATATATTTTTAATGTTAATATTTCTTAACTGTAAACATTTCTAAACTGTGCGTAAAATTGTATTTAATAATGTAATTTATAATTGTAATGAATTGCTATAAAGCAGGGCTGGGCATTCTAACACAGTCACATTTTATTTTGGCTTGTTTGTATTAGTGCGCTTTCGAATAGCGCACACTGAGCGAAATAGTTGTCACAATTATCTAGATTTACAAGTTTGTATGTTTATACCCCTACACACACTGTAATATGTGTTAATTTTTTATTTTTAGTCAACGGTATTGTTCACTATTTATTGTGTCATTATTGCTCCAGCATTTTCTTTTAAGTAAATAAATTATATAAGTTTGCTTGTAGTGGAAAATTACACATTTTGCTTCCCAAGAAAGGTATTCTGCAGAACAGAAATCGCATTCCGATTCAGAGTCAAACATTGTTTTTTAGGTGTTTTATTTTTGTTTTAATATTATTAAATCCTAATATATACAAATCATTAAAATTATAATCAAAAACTCATAAAATTACGTATCAAAAACTAAATTAATACAAATGATATGGAAAAATAATGCAAAGAATCAATATGTATGAATTATATTAAACCTTAATATTTACGAATAATATAAAATTCTACGAAATAAAAAATATATGCATAAGAATTATGAATCTACAAACCAAAAAGTTGGTTTTTTAAGAGCGTACATAAAATTTCCGACATAAGTTTTCACAGCATCACCGTGAACGAACGACTGATTTATATTCTCTTCTATTGTGAGTTTTGTGTACATGTGAAAAGTTACGCTCAGAGAGCGCTCAGTGATCTATGGAGCGCCCAGCGCTGCTATAAAGCCTATATCAGGCTTAGCAAATTAATAAATAAATAAAAATAAGCACCAACATACAAAAATTCGAAATCTTTTAGTCTAAGTTATATATTTTAAATATAACTTTGAATAAATTTATAAATCTATTAAAAGTACGGATGGTTCGTAAAGCTTCCTGGATTTTCGACTCCATTTCAAGCAGACCAGTCTGAAGCATTGACGGAAACATTGACCGTGATGAATGTACTACGAGCAGCACTCCATAGGGAACGGTTTCAAGTATCGAGTATATTTAATTGTTTAGTTATGTATTGAGTATAAAATTTACATTACTTTTTTCATATGTATGTGCCTTAGCATGGTCGTTCACAGGGGCAAGCGCCCCACCCCCTAGGCGGTGAAAGTTTTTTATATATCTTTCTATGAATTTAAAAAAGCCGTCATTTTAAATTTACAAATTTTTAGAGAGAAGCAAAAAGCTTTCTAAATTGTAAGTTGCTCTTAAACTAAGGGCTTTGAGAACTTTGTGAATAAAAACGTCGTTTTAAGTTGTAGAAGTGTAAAATTCTGCGAAACATGTATTTTGATAAGGTAAATAACCTACAGCTTGTATTATTTCATATGAAGATATATTTATTATGTATATAATATATTTTGAAGAGAATACAAAAATAAATTTTTTTAGGTTAATTTATAAATAAAGCTGAGCTAAACTATTCATTTTTAAATAGTATGTTGTATCCGTTGCTGTAAGGCCGTGTTCATACTATGCGTTTTTGTCGCGATTGCGACACCTCTCTAACGTTTTTTTCGCAGAAACGGCTAAAAAATATTGAATTTTGTGTGTATTTAAATACATTTATTTATTCAATATTTAATATTCAGCATTTTTCAGCCGCGTTCGGAAAAAATAACGTGAGAGCGCTGTCGCAATCGCGACAAAAACGCGTAATACTAACAACGCCTAATAAGTTGCGATACCATTTAATTTACCCTTGTTTCACTAACACTTTTCAATACGTATTCTTTAATTAAAAAATTTGTTCTAAGCATTTTATTCAGCCACGAATAGAATTCGTACAATGGAAGTAGTTTAGTACACATTTCGAATATTTTATTCGTATTCGTACAAAAACAAATGGATATTGTACGAATACATTTACTAATGATCCTAATCCCTAGTTACGAAAAAAACCTTCAGTTCAACTGGGGTTTGAACCACGGTTCTTTAGCTTATGGGCCACGTACTCTTCCAGCAGGCTACGGCCACCTTGCAATCACACATTTCCGTATATTCAGTAATTGTTCGACAAACCAGTCTGAACGATTTCAGTTGTAAATTTTTTTAAACTCAACTAAAACTTCGTACCTTCTACAAATAATGAGTACGGTCAACCTAAGAATGAACTCAAAAGCGAAAAAGCAAATTAGGAAAATTAAAAAGCAGGCCAATTTTAGATCAAGGACTAATTTTTGAAGAAATCTTATATCATAGTAAGCAAACGATTTTACTTTAGAATTTGTTATAGTCAAAAGTTTTTTATGTAATAAACGTAAATAAGAAACTCGATTTGAAACAACCATTTTTTTACTTCTTAAAACTCAAGTTATTTAGCGGCGCCCACCCAGTTTGAGAATTTTCTGGACTTTTTTTCGTGTCACGTGCTTATATTAAACCATTGTTCATAATCAAGCCTTGAAGGGAGGTTCTGGAATATGTTAAGAAAATGTATGAAAACCAAAACAAATATAATATATATGAACCTCTTTATTTATTTATTCATACGTTTTGAAAAAAATACATTTTTTTAAATCACTCAGATAATAGGTATGTTTCCATACTCAATTATAGGAACTTGCAAGCTGCTAGAACTGATTCATATTGGAAAAATAAATAAGTAGATTGTGAGATCCGGTGAAAAAGATCTCCCTTTGCATGCCGGGAACGTTTCGAGAATAGCGACAACTCAAATTTTTAATTTTTCGAATGATATGGATTTTGACCTCCTAATCCAAATCTGAAAAATTTCAGTCCACTCGAAATTGGTTTAGGAGTTAAAGGCTTCCAAAGTTTAAAAGTTTCCTACAAATTTGGTTTTTTTTTTTAGTTTTACAACAAAAAAAAAATATTCTTTATTAGGAAATTTTTGTATTCTTATTTTAAAATTTGAAAACCTGGGGGGCTCAATAGAAATTATTGCGATTTTATTTAAGAATATAGGCCTCACATTATATAATTTATTAAAATTACTGAAAGTATTACATGAAAAACAAATTAAATAAAATTTTTAAATATTTCGAACATGATACGAGAAATATTTTTACACGATCTTTAAAATTTATTAGATTTTCTTATGTGTAATAGCGTGTGTCTACCAGTGTAACGTGCGTATAATGTTTACAAAATTAGTACCAAAAATCCGAGTAAATAAAGGGTTTTTTTATAGAGTGATACAACTTTGAGTTGGCATCATTGCTTTATTTGACTACCCATTTAACAGCTGATAGTTGCTTTTTGTTTAGTTTGCTTTGACATTTCATTATGGATTGACTTATACTAGAGCAACGCATGCAAATTGTGGAAATTTTTAATCAAAATAATGGTTCTGTTCGTCAAACTTATCGTGCACTTCGTCCATTTTATGGCGTACATAATCGTCCTTCAGAGCTGCTTATTCGAAGAACAATAGATCGTTTTCGGACCACATTTACTGCTACTGATAATGTGCATTCCGTGAAACGCCAAACAGTGCGCACTGAAGAATATGTAGCCGCTGTACAGGAAAGCATTGAAGATGATCCTAATCAATCAATTCGTCGCCGTTCTCAGCAACTGGGGTTGTGTCCTTCCACTTCATGGAAGATTTTACGAAAATATCTTGGCTTAAAACCTTTCAAGATTCAACTTGTGCAGGAATTAAAGCCAAACGACCATCGTATGCGCCGCCAATTTGGCGAATGGGCTGAAGCACAAATTGATATTGATTTTGAATTTCCATCGAAAATGTTATTTTCCGATGAAGCCCATTTTTGGTTGAATGGGTACGTAAATAAACAGAATTGTCATATTTGGAGTGAGGAGAATCCACAAGCTTTTGTCGAAACACCATTACATCCTCAGAAAATTACTGTTTGGTGCGCTTTATGGGCTGGCTGAGTCATTGGCCCATATGTCTTCAAAAACGATGATGGTCAGAATGTTACTGTCAATGGTGAACGGTATAGGAACATGATTCGAAGGTTTTTCGTACCTCAATTAGCTGGCATTAATCTTGCTGATATGTGGTTCCAACAGGACGGAGCCACATGCCACACAGCGGGCGCTACAATTAATTGACTCAGGAAAACTTTTGACGAAAAAATAATTTCACGAAGTGGCCCAATTAATTGGCCCCCTAGATCGTGTGACTTAACCCCATTGGATTATTTTCTTTGGGGTTATGTAAAGTCACTTGTCTACGTCGATAAACCACAAACAATTGAAAACCTGGAAATCAACATTCGAAGAGTTATCGGCGAGATACGGCCTCAAATGCTGCGAAAAGTTTGTGAAAATTGGTGTTCCAGATTGCGCCTTGTACGCGCCAGCTGTGGCGGCCACATGGCCGAAATCATATTTCAACATTAATGTCATCAAATTTTCTATTCAATAAAGCCCGTTTTATTGATATTAAAAATATATTACTATGCTTTAACATATGATTTAAACTTGTATGACTCTATAAAAAACACCCTTTAGCATTATATAGGTTACATTTTGTTTATGTTCATTCTGGATTCCTTTATGCCTTTGCCTCGCCCTAGAACAAATCCGGCGGACGCCCTCAGTAAGAAAACAAAACCTTATTTAATGATATAAGTAAAAAGTACTCTTGCGTCCGAAAAAGTCCTATCTGAGAAGCAAACAAAAGTCCCCTTCAAAATTATAAAATATCATCACTGGTTTTAAATGATCAGTTGCTGAGTGCTAGCCGTCACTTGCAACGTTGACGTCTAGGGCACTCGTTGAGCATCCCTAATTTAAGTTATTATATTGACTGCACTTTTTCGTTGCAGATGCTGAAGGGTGCAAAAATACCTGACAGCATTCCCTACAATGCGTACGTATCAATTAACACAAATTTCAAATATACCCAGTAAGAACATTATGCATACAGCGTTGATGATGTATGCATACGTTTAACGTTTTGTGTGCATGCCAACAAAAATGCAAGCTCATTTCCATTTTACACGGCGATGTCATACAAGAGCATATGTACTGTACCCGCACAATTCCTAATACTGTATGCATTGGGAATTAGTAGTCCGGCTGCAGCGCGTTCTGTAGCCGCACGACTAACTCGGCGTGTGATGTGGTTTGTCTAGATAACAAAAGTAATATATTGTTCTTTATTGACAGGCTACACGCCACCCGCCTGCAGCCCCAATTGTGTTTATAACATAAAATTGTATTTTGCTGTTATCTATATCTACAACTATACTAAAGAGTTGCACAAGCACTATACAAATGACTTGCAAGCCATAAGCTCTGCTTTCAAATACTTCCGGTCTTCTACTCTCTCATTTCAAAATAAGCACTGCAGTGAAGAGAGTTTCTGATATATAAACAAATACTGTAGAAATAGACTATTCATAGACTATTCAATCTATAGAACAACATAACAAAACTGAAGTAGAACAAAACTACAGTAGAACAACTGCATTGACACTAAACACTTACAGGTATAAAATATGATTAATTTATTTTATTTGTTTTTATCAGAATTAACAAACTTCAAAAGTTATTTGACAATAGGGTTGCCATCTTTATTTTTGCGATTTAGATAGTGTGGCAATTACTAGATAAAAATAGGTCGCTGAATTCGAATCAGCTGTCAGAATTTCAAAATTATGTAAGTTTTTTATAATAGGGTTTTATTTAGAAATTCACCACCTAATAATATCGCTCATTTCGTGCAAGACTGTCACAACTTAAAATTTGCGAATTTTCAGGAGGCCACTTTAAACATTTGAAAATCATATTTCTTCCATAAATGTAGATGTTTCATTTATATTTTTGCACATTCTGGTAGAATAATATTTTATAAACATTATTCTGAAGTTAAATAGCTTTTATGATAACTATTAGTATTTTAAAAAATATTTTTTTTCACACTGTTAGTTTTATGACGTTATTGCTGCAAAAATGCAAAGAATAAAATGTTATATGCAGTGTTGTGATGGTATTGCTAAAAAAAAAATAAATAATTCAATTGGAATTTTCAATTAACATTTCATTTATTCATTTGACAAAAAAATATGTAATCTTATTAACATAAAAGATAATTAAATAAGATATAATTTCGCATGTATAATGGATTTTTGTTTTTAAATAACATAAATTAAAATTAATTTTTATAACGAATCATAAAAAGTTTTGTAGTATTTAGGTATGATACCCTTATTTATTAAATCTAAGAGATCAATTTTCTTTCTCTCGGTTATACCAGGCTTGGACGAGAAAGCTTGTATAAAATGAATGTCTTTTTTAGAAACTCGCCTTAAGACTTTTGCTTCTTCAAATCGTTCATGAGAGTATGATGTCTTGTAAAATAAGGAAGTTGGTGACTCCTTACTTACTTTTGCGATTTTAATATCCGATAGTTTTGCATTAGCCATATTCAGAGGGCCTATATCAGCATGTAATTGTTTCATATCGTAAACATCATCGAAGCATAATTCTGTCACTTTGTATGGTTTGCCACTTTTTTTTGCACTTCTTATAATGGAAATAAAAGTTTCAGGAGTATAAATTGGACCACATCTAAGCTGACGCTTCACTTTCCTTTCAATAAGAGAATGCACGGAGTCTCCCTCGTTTTGTGTATGCCCCTTAATTAAGTATTTATGAGTTATACTTTCGATATTTAAAAACTGTACTGCATAAAAATAAACTGAAATCATAAATTTATTTTTTTGTTGGCCTGCGCAGTTATCTGAATAAAAAATAAAGTGTTTCGTGTTGTTTTGAAGAGACTTTTCCCTCATATAGCGAAGGATGCATGTTCCCAATTCATTTGCACCTCTATTTGCGTTACTTTCATCCCACACATAACACTCGCAGGTGTTGTCTTTCATGTTAAAAATTGTAAAATTCAAAACGTTTAATTTTGACTTGTAATAAAAAACTGAAACATCCCCTTTTGGGAGCTGCATAACTGCTTGCATATCATAAACAGCTACCAACGTATCTGGGGAATTATTCTCTTTGTCAGACTTTTTCTCAATTCTTGAAATCTCTTTTTCCAAAATGTGTTGGTCATATTTCTCTTGCGGCTCTCCTTTCTTATCCCCTTCTAAGTTCTCATAAGCAACACAGAGCTCGCATTGATCTCTTTTGGGTACAAAAAATGAAACGTTAAATTCCGTATTGAATATGCGATAAAATAATGGGTAATTTCCATAATCAATGCTTTGTTCTCGGCAGCGAATTATATAATCTCTATGAAGTTCTGCAACAGTTTTGCTACCATCAATATACAGTTTTGTTGTATGCGCTCGTGTATAATGGCTCTCAATTTTAGGTATGGAGTCTATGAATGTTTTAATTCCCTCTCTAATTCCAGGATTCACTCTTGGTTGCTTGCCATGTCTGCCTCGTTTGTCTTCTTCTAACAAATTTTGAGTATATTTTTTGCTCTTCTCTAATGCTGTTCGAATTGGTCTATTGTTTATGTCGAGTGTACTCATTAGAAATTTTTTGCAAACTTGTGTTATGTTTTCATTTCTCTTAAAAAAGTATTTAATGTTTTTTTGTCTTGGTGGTCGCGTTCCCCCTTGTCTAATATATCGATATCGAGGCTCGTTTTCAGCCATGCAGTTTAACAAAAATTGCCTTTGCTTCTCAATATTTCCTAGAGACCAATATAAATTAAAAATGTTTAAGCGATCATTATCACTAAAATTCTTAGAGCACTGTAGTCTACGTTTCTCAGTACAAGGAGGCTTAATACTTCTACATCGTTGAATTCTCTTCTCCTTCGTCCACATTTCATATTCTTTGCCTGAATTTCTCAATTTTTTTTTATATTGCGACGCCATTTTTCTGGATTCTTCTGTCGCTTCTTACCTTTCTTAGTCGTACTACTTGAATACGCAGCGATAGCGACATCACCTACTACAACAGATTCATAAACTTCGTCTACAACGGAGTTGTTGCTTATGGTATCACTTTCTATTGCAGTGTTGTCGGCTGGTTTATATGTTAAATCTTTCTGAGAGTCGTCTGAATCGAACTCATAGCAACAAGTAGAATCACTCGAGGTAAAAGAAAGTGAACAAGAAGCTTGTTGTTGGTGTTCCATGAGTTTTTAATATAAGAAGAGCCTTTAAAGAAAAATGAAAAGTTCTCCTATGTATTCATAAAAATTATCAGGAATAACGGCACAATTTAAAATGTGACAAGTTTCTTTAAAATTGTTAACTATATATTAACAGCAATGTGATAACTTCAATTGTTCCAAGTTGTGGTTGAAATTTAAAGAGTTAAGTTTGCTGACAATAACGGTTTAAGTCGAAATGATTTATAAAACAAAAAAAAAAAATTAGCAACAACAACATAACATCTTGTCTTATTACATTTATATTTATAAAAAATGTACTCAAAAAATCAAACACAAAACATCAAAACCGTCACATTTCGAAATAGGCCACTTTTGTTGTTAAAACCATATGAATTTTAACTCACACTTTATAAATTAAATCGTTATAAGATAAAATACAGCGTTTTTACTAAAAAAATGTTGAACGAATTTAAAGAAGATCACGCACAGACTAAAATGTGACGTTGTTGTAACTAATAAAACTGCCTGAGTGCAAAGAGCAAAAACGACAAAAGTCTCCATAAAACCGTTATTTGAGCGCAAATCTTTCTGATTTTGGAATATATTACAGAGATTCTTATAACGGATATTCCTGTATACTTAACTCAAAAATCTCAGATTTTGAGTTGTGACAGTCTTGCACGAAATGAGCGATATGTATTTTTCAAAGTTTTAAACATAGTTTAACAGTGTTTGTTGGTTTAACATAATTTAACAGATTCACTGATTTCGAATCTGAAGTCAGAATTTTAAAATTAAAAATTTTTAATAGGGTTGCCACCTCAATTTTTTTATTTTTACGAATTCGATGGTGGCGCGAACACTAAGTAAAAATGAGTAGCTGAATCCGTTGTCAGAATTTCATAATTATGTAGTTTTTTAAAATATGGTTGCCACCTAATAATATGTAATTTTTAAAAGTTTTAAACATCATTTAACAGTGTTAGGGGATCGCTGATTTCGCATCTGATGTCAGAGTTTTAAAATTTAAGATGGTTGATAGGGTTGCCACCTTAATTTTTTTATTTTTACGAATTTGAGCCTGGTGCGAGCACAAGATAAAAATGGGTCGCTGTCTCCGAATCCGTGTTCAGAATTTCAAAATTACAAGAATTCGCAAAAATATAAAAAACTTTAGGTGTCAGCTTAGATGGAATTTTAAAATTATGACTTCAGATTCGAAATCAGCGACTCCCTAATACTGATAAATGATGTTTTAAACTCTTAAAAATACATATTATTAGGTGGCAACCCTATTATTTCAAAATTTTATAATTTTGAAATTCTGACAAAGGATTTGGATTCAGCGACCCATTTTTACCCTTTAGTTCGCGGCAGATCCGAATTCGTAAAAATTAAAAAAATTCAAGTGGTAACCCTATCATCCATCTTGAATTTTAAAATTCTGACTTCAGAATTGAAATCAGCGACCTCCTAACACTGATAAATGATGTTTAAAAATCTTAAAAATACATATTATTAGGTGGCAATACTGTGGTAAAATTTAGGTGGCAACTCTAACTTCCATCTTAAGTTTTAAAACTGTTACATTATATTCGAAATCAAATCCCTTGTCAAAATTTCAAAATTAAAAGAATTCGCAAAAGTACAAAAAAAAATCTAGGTGGCAAGTCTATCCGCCATCTTTCCAAATTCTTAAATTTATTTAAATATAGGACTGCCACCTTTATTTTTGCGATTTTTAAGCTGGGGCAAACACTAGATAAAAATGGATCACTGATGCCAAATCCGTTATCAGAATTTACAAATTCCAAAATTTATTTGACAATAGGGTTGCCACCTTAAAATTTTTTATTTTTGCGATTTTGAAGCTGGGATAAACACTACTTCAAGTAAAAGTGGGTCGCTTATTCGAATTAAGCGACCAGCGCATCAACAAAGAATGAATAAGATTGCTTCTAGCTGATCGATACTGAAGCAAGCACTCGCTGTGCATGCTATGATTTCCCGTTACTTTGCTGTACTGTCGCATTATGCTTGATATTCTGTTTCACAACATAACATAAGTGCTGTTGTTACTGTATCGAAAATCAGTTTAAATTATGAAGCGTTTATTTCGTTTCTAAGCATCACCATAGAACATGTGTATTTCATGTCAACGCTACCAGAGATAAAGAGATGGGAAACTCCGTTGGAGAGGGATAGCATTCTGTTCAATTTTATTTTAATTGGCTCCAATACTAGCACAAAACACTTATATTATGTCGTAAAATCACCGGAAACAACCCTGGCTTATGGTAGATTGAAGAAATTCACCAGTTACGTTTGAGGTCCGATAACTGTAAAACAGCATATTATTGCAACAAAATGGGTAACAAAAGGTATGCCACAAAAGACGTCGGAAAAGCAATGGAAAACATCCCTGAAAAATCATGGTGAAATTTTCTTAGAATAATAACACCATAGGAATCTGTTCAAGCAGTGTTGCACTCGCATGCAACACTTGGAAAAATACATGGATACTTTTTTAAGCCTCAGTTTAAGATTAAATACTTTTTTAAAAAATAATTTTGATATGAACATATGTTTTTATTTGCAAAAATATAAAAAAGTAGGCATTTCCTTAAATTCGACAAAAACTTTAAGAAAAACTATGACATTGAAACATTTTTGAACAGTACTTTCTTATCAAAAAGTGCATTAACGCAACCTCTTAACCAGTGATGTTCCTCGACGCGTCGTCTTTAATTGTCGACATTTTGGTGTCGACAATGCAGAATGTGTCGACAATGTAGACAATGTCGAGAATTGTGTAAACAATGTCACTAAAATGCAACACTGTGAAAATGCAAGTTCCATTTAGATTATGCTGATTCTTAAAACCTTTTGAAAAGTCGTTTAATTAACAAAAAGTAACAAATTTTACAATTAAACAAACAAAAGCCATTCCCAGAAGGCGTAAAAATAAGGAATAATTAAATATTACAATAAACATTCAGCCTCTTACATTAATTATCTACACGTCGTTAAAAGCAATTGTCTACACGACATTGTCGACACCGTCGACAATAGTATTGTCGACATCATGTTCTCTACGCCGCACATCACTGCTCTTAACAAAGAACTTTAAAATTTTGTGATAAATATATTAAGTCTGCCTCATAGCTCAGCTGCTGCTGAATGAATTTTTTCTAATTTAAAACTTGCTATAAACGATAAGACTAGTCGATATTTTTTTTTTTGAGAATAGGTAAAGATATATTGTTTTGCAAAATACTTAAAAACTAATAATTTTTAACTTAAATTTAATTTAAATATAGGGGAAAAGCAACCCATTTTATTTATACACTTAACTGAATAAGCTATTAAATTACTTTTTAATGTAATTATATATTATTTTGTATCATAGCTGTTAAATAATTATTATTAATCGTATTCATTAGCAATTCGATTATTTTTTTAGAAATGTGAAATAATTGATTCAGTACAATTATTTTCTGTTTGTAATTGTAATATAATAATAACATTCATAAAATAATTACGATTTCTTCAGATGACGAAAATAATCAAAAAGAATTAAAAATAATCAAGAAAAATAATCAGACTACTTTTAGAAATTTTGTTTGGTTCTTTTTGATTATTTCAAAAATTTCAGTCTAAAATACTAAAATTGTTGTTGCATTTTTTGATTAATTAACATAGATATGTTTAATGGTTAAACAAAGATTTTCAAAAAACAAGAACGAAAAAAATGCATTACAACATTTGCTCCGTTAGTTTTGTCAAGCACTTTTTTCATCTATCTTATTTTTTTAAAATCTTTTTTAATGATTTTTGGAAACAGATATCTAGTAGTTTAATTATAAATTAAATTTTACAAAATATTCTTTACTTTAAAATAAAATTCTTAAAATAATCAAACAGAATCAAAAATAATTTCTAAAAGTAGTCGGATTATTTTTTCTTGATTACTTTTTCTTTTTGATTATTTTCGTAATTCCAAGTAGTCGTAATTATTTTTTGATTATTTTTAATCGAAATCAATTACTTATCAAACACATCTCCTTTAAGAATTATATGATTATAATTATTTTTACAATATAATAATATAATCTAATTGTTTATTAATCGTAATCGCAATTTAACAGCTATGTTTTGTATATAGTTTTTTGTATAAATATCAAACCTTTAAAATTTATGTAATTAACATATTTTATAAAAAATATTAAAATAACACAAAATATAACAGACTGAAGTACTGAAATGTACATATGTTATTTTTTAAGGCAGGCGCCGGTTGTCTAAAATTTGTATCTTTTTTTTTCTTCTTAATCTTTCAAAAGTAGAGTTTTTAAGAATTTACTTAAAATTTTTTGTAAGAATACTGACGTTATCTCCGCTTCTACAGCCGTTTTAGCAGGTGTGGAGCGCACAGTAGAAATATACATACTCACTCTCTTTTCACTCATTTATCTCAAAACTACTTTTTTCGGCAACGTATTGTATCGAAAACAAAAGCTATTCAGCCGAATCATCTGAAATTTTAATATGTTATTCTTATCAGTGGCTTTTGCTATCAAGATTTAAAAAAATCGTATATTTTACACTGAATAACCAGTAAAAACCCTGTTTTTAGAACATAAATACTAAAAGCGCGTCATACTGTCAATTTTTTTTTTTCTAGTCCTGGCCATAGCTGAACTCATAGTAATTAATTGGTTTTAATTTTTAAGATTTATAGAAGAGCAAATATCAACAACAGCGACGAAGCTCTTTCTTCGAAAGGCTCTAATTTAGCACCATTTTGAACATAATTAAAAAAATTTTATGAGTGTTTCAATATACCTTTAAAGCTTAAATATCGTTGTTCATTATTTTAACTTTTAAAAAAATAAATCCTAAAAATATTTAAAATATTCAAGCACTAGGTCTTAATATTATTATTTTATATACGTACATTAGGGCGGGTTGATTTGTATGGATGAAAAAAAATTGAAAAATCGTATAGCAAAAACGTAATCTACATAAAATTCTAAGAAAATTCTCTGAAGAAACCATGCGTCTAAAATCAAACCCTAATCCGCGCCTCTCGACTTGAAATTTTTTTTCCTCTTCTTTTGCTAAAAATTTTTTTTTTAAATATATTATGTTTTATTATATTATAGTTTATGCAATACAGGTTTAGTTTTGAGGCTAATCAAAATATTCAATTATCAAAAAAGCAGTTGAACCCCAATTTGCATCTCCTCTTATTTGCGTTCTATATGAAAACTAATTAGAACACGTTTTACCTAAACTGCGTTTTGCAAAAAACAAAGAATAATTAAAAAAATATTTTTTTTTTGTAATTAAATATGCAAAACATACTTCTTAAAACAGGAAAAAACATGACCTCTAATCCAGTTTGTTTGATCTATAGAAATATAGATCAAATAGTAGTAACTATAGAAAGTCATGCCAAAGTACCTAGATTGGAGAGTAAAAAAGACTTAACAAAATTAACATATAACCAATAAGTAAAGTTTTCTTTGTATTCTATAATTGCTTCTTTGTATGTATTAAAGACCACATTTGTTTTAATGACACAAAATTTGTTTATGGTAAAAAAATGACTGAAAAATTACTGAAATATTGTTTGAGTGAAAACACTTCTTTTGTTTGTTTTTATTTGCATTATAAAATAAGAATTGTTTATCTATGTTTCTTATAAAAATATTAAATATAAAATTATATACAAACTTTTTTCTTGGGTGAATATTTTTTTAATGTAAAAAATTTTGAGTGTAGAAAAGAGGGCACATAAATTTTCAAGTCGAAAGGCGCGGATTAGGATTTTATTTTAAATACATGGTTTCTTCGGAGAATTTTCTTAGAATTTTATGTAGTTTACGTTTTTGCTATACGATTTACAAATTGAAAAATCAACCCGCCCATTTCGGGATCACGGGATTTTCGTGATCACAAATTTCAAATCCCAAAATCCATAATTGAAAGACCTAATATGTATGTATAAAACTGCATAATGAAGACTTCCTAAATACGAAATAAATTCTTAAGTTTTTTTGATTTTATTACAATCTCTAGGTGCAGTATGCCTAATTAATTTTTTGTCATGTAAGTTCTTCCTATTATAATAATGTACCTATGAGTCGACCTTTCGGCACTGCTAAACTTGCTATTCAACTGTCCCGATGATGCAGAAGCAACAAATTCCTAAAACTTTTCAACAAATGCCAATAAGCATACAAAATAAAAATTAAGGCCGTATAACTGTATTCTACAAACTTTTATCGACTTTTATCGAAATACTTTATTTTTCTACAACGTAACTTTTTGCTTATTTTTATGTAATTTTATTTTTAAAAACATAAAGAACAATTTTTACAGCACAAGAGTGCATATAAAACGTTATTATTAAAGCAATGTGTTAATTTCTCATACATACAAAATCTTTTCATTTCACATTACTGTTTAACACATTTCCTCACACTTTGACCAAATTTGCTGGAAACTATATTGTAACTAATATTAGAGGCGTAGAATAGTTTAGAAAAAAACAATTTTAAAATCGGTCAACCCGCTTAGAAGTTATGCTCTTACATACATTTTTCAAAAAAGCTGTTCCAATAAAAAGCATAATTCAATACAAAGGTTCTTGTTTCTGTATTGAGAAGAAAAAGATGAAATATAATAAAAATATTGCTTGAAAAAGTCTAAAAAAAATATTTAGAATTCTTTTTTTTTGAAAAAGAAAAAATAATAAGTAAAATATGGTTGAATTATTGTTTTAAAATTTTTAAAATAAACATTTAGAATTATTTTTTTGTATTAAGGGAAAAAAAGATAAAATATAATTAAAATATATTAAAAATATTGGTTAAAAAATGTGTAAAATAAATTTTTACAATTTTTTTTTTATTGAGAAGAAATAGATAAAATATTGGTTTAAAAATTATTCGAAATAAATTTTTACAGTTCTTCCAAAAATTATGATCAAATATTTGCCATAATTAAATCTAATATAAGAGAGAAAAAATTTGTAACAAATAAATGCAGTAATAAATGTTAAATATATGTAAACAATTTAATTTTTTATGAAAATTGTATTAATTGTTTAGTATATTTAAAAAATCTGGTGTTCTATTTAATTGGCTAAGATTTCCAATAATAAAGAATCTTAGCCGGTTAGATAGATTTTAGTTTTCTATCTAATCAGCTAAGATTTTCAATAAGGAAGAAGCTAGAAAAAAAGACACATTCCGGTAAGATACAAATATTTCAAAACTTACATTTCTTTCATTTCAGCCAAATAATAAAAAAGCAAAGTGAAGCTACAACAAAGGCACAACAACAACGTAAAGCTAATAACAAAACAAAACCCTTTCAACATAAGGAGATCGCAGAAAAAGCACACATACATCCAAATAAATGCTGTACAAGTTGTGGCAATTGACAACTTTTTATCTCATTCATAACCAGGGTTGCCAACACATACCTTTTCGCCCGGAGACTTCGGGCCTGAGGGCCGATCTCCGGGCTCCGGGCCTGGCACATTTTCTCCGGCTTTCGCTCTAATTTATATTTAAATCAAGTTTTTCTTACAAAAAATTTGTTTAACTTATTTATTAGTGTTGATTTACCCTTTTTTAGTGAATGTTTGAACCATTTGTCTTAATGAACGCTAACTTAACTTTGACGTTCTTTCTATTTCTTGAACTTCGTTTTTGAAGGAACGTCGTAACCAGTCGTAACTTTTCTTTTGGTAACTTGACGAACTCGTTTCTGTTTTTCTTTTTCTTTTGAGTTCTGCGGCCAAGGCTCATTTATAAGGTTCTGGCACTTGAGAGCGAACTCGGTCGAACTGTCAGAATGGATGAAAAGAAATGAAGAAAATGAATGCTTAGAACAAAGAAAAGCACAATGACAGTTCGAGCAAAGGCGGGAAAAAGAGTGCATTTTCTCAAGTGCCACAACCTTATAAATTAACCTTGTCTGCGGCTGAATTTTTAATTAATGTTTGCAGTTCAATTTGTGTAAGTTCGGTCAATAATTTGTGTTTTGTGTATTAACTGATACAAAACTATTTCAGAGAACAGCATAATGGAATCTAGTTGCAAGAGGAAACATTACTTAACATCTTTTAACAACGATTGGCTCTCGATACCAAGCTACAAAGTAAAGTTGGGTCGTTCCGGACCTGCATAGTTCATGGAACTATGTTCACTCTCAAGTAAGCCAATTATGCATGTAAAAGAGAGTGAAAGAAATAATAGATAAAATAAAAAATGATATATCGTCATTCCAGTTGTGTGCATTGTTCAGCATTGCTGTTTATTTTTGCTTTTAACCTATGAAACAAAACAATCACGAAATGACATTGAACATGCTTTTGTTACTTTCATTATTATAAATAGAACTGCTGGAACTATATAGTTCCACGAACATGCTTAAAGCTGATGAACTATATAGTTCCGCGAATATGCTTAAAGCTGATGAACTATAAGATGCAACTGAGTTTCGAGCTCATGAGGAACTGTTTGCAAATAATGTTTGCTCGCTTTTCAGCAACTTTATAAATTTACTTCGTGAACTTTATTTACTAAATGAAATTATTTACTAAATGATAGAAGTTCCTTTTTTTTATATAAACTAAAGAAATGTTTTTCTTTAAGTTAAAAATATTGAAATAAAAAGCAAAAATTCTGTTCAATTGATTTAAGACTGAGTGATGTGTTGAAAATCTACATGGACCTTTACACATTTTCTCAGCAGTTCAACAAGCACTTCATTCAAATGCTTCAAATAGTTCTGCAGTTCAAATAAACAAAGGAACTAGATAGTTCCGCGGACATGCTTCAAATTCCCTTTGTAGTTCAACAAGCAGACAGTCCAAATATTCTATACAGTTCAAATAAGCAAAGGAACTAGATAGTTCTGCGGACATGTTTCCGTGAACTAGTTCCTTTCTTCAAAAGAATCGTTCCATGTCCGTTCCGTCTCTGGAAAGCACAAGCACAAGCCTACTACAAAGATTGGTTGCTGATAAAAAAAAACGAGTTCACGGGAAAATGCAAGTTGTGTTGTGTCACATTTGTTGTAAACATGATGGTTAAACATGACTATGTATGAAAAAACCAAAGAAAAAATTAATCTATATATATAAAAATGGATGTATGTATGTGGGTATGTGGGTATGTGGGTGGGTATGTGGGTGGGTATGTGGGTGGGTATGTGGCTATATCACGTATAGACTCCAAAACCGCTGAACCGATCTTTATGAAATTTTCAGGGAAAATAAAGCCACATCTTGAGAGTGTTCCTGTGAGGTTTCGTAACGATTGGAGAAGGGGGCATGGTACCTCCCATACAAGCCAAATTTGCTCCATCGATCACAAACAAAAAAAAAAGAAAAATATCTCACGGTTTCAATCGTAAAAAACTAAGATTTGGTGATTTTGTTCAGATGGTTACTGTCGGTAACTGTACAAAAAATGGGCGTGGTCGTTATATAAATACGCCCACTTTTTCGAAATCATGGCAATTCCGGAGTTCTGCACATTTTTACAGTGAAACTTGCTGTTTAGGTGCTCCAAGAGATGAACACAATTTATAAATGTTTTCACGCCCACTTTTAACGCCCACAAATCAATATCTATATATATATAAAGCAAAACGATGTGTGTCTGGCTGTGTGATGTCTATAGACTCCAAAACTACTGAACCGATTGACCTGAAATTTTGGCAGTCGATTTGTTTCAGGTATGAGATGGTTGAGGAAAAAACTTTGCCACACCCCCTTTTACCGCCCCCAAATCAATAAAAATTTTATATTTCAGTCGGCTTGGGTTGTATATGGCTAAAATTTTGTAATTTAGTATGTACGGTTACTGTTGACAACTGTCCTTAAAATGGGTTTCCACGCCCCCTTTTACCGCCCACAAATAAATGAAAATGGTTTATTTCAGACGGTTTTGGTCGTATAAGACTTAAATTTGGTACTTTGGTTTGTGAAGTTACTGACAGTAACTGTACGAAAAATTGGTTTCCACGCCCCCTTTTGCGCCCACAAATCAGTGAAAATGCTATATTTCATGCAGTTTTGGCCGTATGAGGCTAACATATGATACTAAAGTTTGTATGGTTATTTTCGGAAATTGTACTAAAAAAGGGCGTCATCGCTATATAGCCACACCCACTTTTTAAGAAACCATCGAAATTGACTACTGGGTCGATTGAGCTAAAATGTTGGCTTAGTTTGTACGGTTACTGTTAGCAACTGTACTAAAAATTGGTCTCCACGCCCCCCTTTTACCGCCCACAAACCAATGAAAACGTTTTATTTCAACGGTTTGGGTCGTATTAGACAAAAATTTTGTAATTCAGTACATATGGTTACTCTCGGCAAGTGCATTTAAAATAGGCCTGCCCTACTTTAGTTAAACTCACTTTTCGATGAGTTAGCTTCCAGTGAAGTAAAGTGCGCCAGGCTTAACCTAAATTGAGCTGAAATTTGGGCAGTCGATTTGTTTCGATTACGAGATGGCTCAAGGGAAATATTTTACCGCACCCCTTTTTACCGCTTTCAAAACAACAAAAAAGCTATATTTCGCACGGTTTTGATCGTATTAGACTAAAATGTGGTTATTTAGTGCACATGGCTACTTTCGGCAGCTTTACTGAAAATGGTGAATATATTTGATATTTCTTGACATTTTCGTGTATGGTAGTAAGGCGGTCTGTGGCAGAACAACGTTTGCCGAGGAGATAGATTGTTCCTGTGAGGTTTGGTAACGTTCGGACGAGGGGGCGTGGTTCCTCCCATACAAGCCAAATTTGCGCTATCAACCACAAACCAAATAAGGGATATATATCAGACGGTTTCGATCGTAAAAACCAAGATATTATCATTTTGTTCAGATGGTAACTGTCAGTAACTGTACAAAAATCACTTTTTCGTCGCAATATATATACGCTCACTTTTTCGAAATCATGGCAATTCCGGAGTTCTACTCATTTTTTTACTGAAACTTGCTGTGTAGGTGCTCCAAGAGGCAGTCACGATACATAAATGTTTTCACGCCCACTTTTAGCGCCCACAAATCAATATCTGTACATATAAAAATGAATCGTGATTTGTTCGGATGCTTAAAACTTGAAAACGACTAGACCAAATAGGATACTTCCTTCTACTGGTTTGTTCGTAACTGCTACGCAAAGGTTTAGGAAAAAGTAATGCCACACCCCTTTTATCGCCCACAAATTAATAAAAATGCTATATTTAAGAAGGTTTTGGTCGTATTAAATTAAAATTTGGTAAATAAGTTCTTATGATGACTGTCACTAACTTTTATAAAAACGGGCGTTGTACACTTCATCTACGCCTACTTTTGGAAATTTTACAATACTCCGAAACTATTGGTCCGATTGAGCTCAAATTTTGTAAGTGGCTTTGCTTTGAGTACGAGATGGTTTAAGAAGAAATGCCACACCTTCTTTTACCTCCCATTAATATAAAAACAATTTGTGTTATCGAATAGCGTTATGGGTTGCACAGCTTAGAAATTCGGTATTCGACCACAATTTAGACGTACCGTTTCAGTAATGAAATTTTATGGGAGTCGGACAAGGGGGAGGGGCACCTCTCATACAACCCAAATTGGTGATATCGAATAGCTTTGAATTTATAGGAATTCAGCTTTGGAATTCAGTTTTTGACCTCAATTTACACATGCAGTTTCAATGATTTTTTTTATGGGCGTTGGACAGGGAGGCCAGACATCTCCCTTACATCCCAAATTTGCAATATCGAATTGCTTTGAAGTTATAGGTTGACACCGTAAGAAATCAGTATTCGACCTAAATTTATACATGCACTTTAATTTCTTACATTTTATGGGCGTACGGAAAAGGGGAGTGACACTTCCCATACAACCCAACTTTGTGCTATCAAATAGCTTTGGAGTTATAGGTCGCACAGCATCGGAATTCAGTATTTGACCAAAATTTACGCATGCAGATTTACTGATAAAAATTTTTAGAGTTTGTCGGGGGGCGTGGCACCTCCAACTTAACCCAAATTTGCGATATCGAATAGCTTTGGAGTTATAGGTAACTCAGCCTCGGAATTCAGTATTCGACCTCAATTTACACATGCAGTTTCATTGGTTAAATTTTATGGGCGTAAGGAAAAGGGCAGTGGCACCTCCCATACATACTAAATTTGTGCTATCGAATAGTTTTGGAGATATATGTCGCACAGTTTTGGAATTCGGTATTCAACCTCCATGTACACATGCAGTTTAATTGATTACATTCTATGAGCGGTGATCAAGAGGGCGTGGCACTTCCTATACAACCCTAATTTGTTATATCGAATGGCTTTGTGGATATAGGTCGCACAGTCTCGGAATTCAGTATTCTACCTCAATTTAGACATGCTGTTTAACTGATAACATTTTATGGGCGTTTGAATAGGGAGAGTGGCAGCAACGCGCCGGGTTTCAGCTAGTTTTTTAATAAAAAGCAAGCAGACCATAAAAAAATTATTAAATAAAAAAAGCTCCGGGCCTGGGCTTTTCAAAAGTTGGCAACCCTGTTCATAACTGCAATTCGAAACTTCCATAGTTTCCGCCATATCGTCTGTGCCTTTGGTTTTGTTTTGTTCTTGCTTTATTTGGCTGATGTTTTCAATCTTTTCCTTCAGCCACTCATCAACTGAACACTTCGTCATTAGCAAGACGGTTGAGTGTGAATTGAAAAACTCTCTGAGTACGAGTTCAATTCAATTTATAGCCGCCGATACACATTGACTGCAACAGTCGTCACCGACAAAACAAAAACTTGCCATCAGAGAGAAATGTCGCAGTATTCTCGACGACTTGATTATAATGAACGCAACAGCGACAATCAGTATTTCATACAAAACATAAACAAACTCTGCTATGTTCGCTCTTGCCGACTATCAAATTAGAAATAGATTGAAGTCTGATGATAAATATATACTTTTTGAACAACGCTTCCTGTGGCGAGTAGTAGAAGCAACAATTTAAGCTAGGCGATTTGAAACTCAGAATCGCATTTTAGCGAAATCGCTAAGGAAATGAACGAAGCATTTTTTACCATTTTAGCGATAGAGATTTAGCTTTCGCTAGGCGATTTTCAGAATCCGGCCTCAGGACCATTATTGTACCCAACATTAGAGATTTTAATTTTATCATTTATAATAAAACTACCAGCATTATACAGATCTAATAGCTTTGGCATGTATTCATAAGATTGGTTATTTCCAAATCTGCGCATTTAAGAATTAAATTTAGTACCATCAAAATCATAACATTTACCATAAAAACCAACATGCGAGAGAGCCGCAAAGCGATTAATCCTCATGCATGAAGAAGTGGCATAAGTTTGAGAAGCACTTATGTGTTTAAAGAAACGTACATGAGCTTTGGTCGGATATACATCTTGAGCATACTAGTTTTGATCTTACAGCCCTATTCTGGTTGTTAGCTTAACAAGAAATAGTTAAGGAGCTCTTGTTAAGATGGTTGTTATGTTATGTAAATGTTGGTATTCTTAAAAATCATTAACAACATAAAAGCTAAAAAAGCTTTTAAAGTTCACCATGCATGGTGAAAATCGATATGCCTATTGAAAGAAGAGATGCGCTATATAAACAGATGCTTCGAGTGCAGCTTGTGACTTTGCAAGCGCTTGAAAAATTTGCCACGGCTACTGAAAGATTTCATTATCAATACTTCAAATAAGTGAAAAATTCTTCCATTTTCCAGTTTAATGTATTTAAACTCAATAGTATATTATAATTTGTATTTTTTATTATTTCACAACAATTTTCTATCTAAGCACTTACATTTCATTCGTTGTTAAGACTTTTTCTGTTATTAACAAAATTTTAAGGAAAAGAGCTTTTAAATTTGCAGCAGAATACGAAACCTTAACAAATTGTTAATATTAACTATTTTGTTAATATGGTGAGCTTAGTTAAGCTGCCAGAATAGGGCTGTTAGTATCAATTTTTGAATTTTTAAAAATGTGATTTAGATGAAATTTTGCTCTTCTGGCCTTATTTAATCTAATTTTAATATGTTTGGTAAATCTATTACTAGTTTGCAATTGTATTCCAAGCAATCTTATGTCATTTTTTACTGGCAGTAAAAGCCCATTTAAACTAACTTTCATATTACAAGCTAATTTTCTAAGTCTTCGATTGGTATCACGTACAAAGCCCATGATGTGTAATAATTCAGTCTTATCATTATTTAAAACCAATTTCCAATTTTTAAAATATCTAGAAACAACAATTAAGAAATTATTTAAGAAATATAACCACGTGAAGCGTGGTGTCATCAGCAAATTGTGTGATTTTAATAGTGTTATGTATAGGAATGTCATAAGCATTAAAAAAAATAATAAAGGCGCAAGCACAGACCCCTGAGGGACACCAGCCCCCATATTAAAAACCTAAGAAAAATGCCCATTTAGCCGAACTTTTTGAAACTAAGCATTGACTTTATGATCTTAACGATATGTATTGGGAATTTAAGGATGAACAACTTATGTATGATGCCATCGTGCCAAATGGTATCAAAAGCCGCCTTTAAATCCACCCAATAAAGCCACAATAGTAGTAATTTTATTTTCATTAAAACCCTCATTAATGTCCGCCTGCAATCTAGCAAGAGCGTGATTTGTTGAGTGCCCGCCAAGAAACCCAAACTGATTTTGATATCAGCGACATCACAGTCTTATCCACGATGCAACCAACTGCTGTACAATCGCTTGTTGCATACCAGTCGGTACAATACATTAAAGGAAGTCACGACTCAGTGCACTTGCGAGTGCAGTTAAGAACTTGTGCAGTTAGGCTTTCGAAAACTCACCACTATAACTTTTTCCAAGCTGTCAAATTTTGTAGAGCTCACGAGTTAAAGAAAGCAGTAAAAATTATACGACGACAATGAACCATCATACAGCTCTTCGGATTTACAATTCCTTAGCAATTCCGTTGCTTTATATCTATCGAATTCTTTTAAATCTCTTGGCTTTCTGCAAATTCTCGACATATTTGCCCTTTTAATTCTAAAATACCTTCATTCAGCATAACAAGGTTTTTATTACTAAGAGAAAACTCTTTATGTTTAGTTGTAAACCAAGAAGTTATAAGAGTTTTAACAACATCTAGACAAATGAAATGCATGTAGTCAAATGGAAAAGTTTTTAAAATATTTATTGGCAACATTTCTATAGTAGTAGGATTCTTTACGTTGTGATGCTCTTCATCAGTACGCGCTCTAAAATCTAAATCAGTGCGAAGACAATTTTCTACATACGGGAAAAGCATTCGATGATTTCGCTATTTACCTTTTTGTTTGCATTTGTGTCAGCAATAGTATCCAGTGTGACCTTTAATTCCTAAAACTAATGACCTGGCTGGTGCATCACATACAAATGCTCGACAGGTAATTTTGTATTTTTTTGTTTTTAAAGACAAAGTCGTTGTCTAAAAGTTTTCCAAATTCTGTTATAAAATGCGACAACAATTCATTTACGTTATATGGTTTGCTGGTACCGCTGTAAATTCTAACAGTGTGTACAGATTCAGTACCATTAACATTAACAAGTATTGGCCACACTTGCTGTAGTGAACTTTTTGCAACCGGTAGTACATCTATATTTACATTTAAATTAGTTTCACTTGACTTGAAATTATTTGTCATGAAAAAGTCAGTTAGGCAATCTTTTAGACCATAATGAATATATTCACCACTTTCCGATTTAATAAGTTTTACATCCCTAGGTGTTCCCTTCAAAGTTCTTGCATCTTTTGGGAAATCTGGGATTGCACCTTTTAGTATTTCCAGGAGACCATTCAGAGCAACGTGGGTTATAATATGCTTAAAAGTTCATGTTGCTAATTTTTTCTTAACATCGCAATGCGAAAGTTCATCGCATGACGACGTGTTTTCCGTGGAGCTGGAACAACACACATCCATATTGCTTATATTATTGCTCACTTCAACATTTTCGCTGCTCATTATCCTTATTCAAAAGTAAATCCACAACTTCCTAGCTCTGATTCCGTACTTTTTGTTAAATTTATATGGCATGTTTTTTTTAAAATCTTAAATAAAAACTTATGTACTCAATTTAGGAATCTTATAACTTTTTAATTTATTCACTGAGGAGAAGCCACTGACATCAAAATTACTAGTAATGGTACTTCGTTTTTTATTGCAATTGTAATTTTCAATGATTGGGAATTCCCTTATAATGCGAAAGTTTTGAAACTATTACATCTGAAAGTATTTTGCAATCATGCTTTGAAAACGCTTGTAAATAAAACTTCAAGTAAACTAACTACAAGTAATATTATAAAAAGCTTACTGTTTTCCCGTTTCGATACAATTTTACAACACAACTAGTAAATTCAATACGTAGACAATTATTAAAAGAAGCTTACTTTTATCATGTTTCGATACCATTTTACAACACAACTCGTAAATTTATTACGTACGCAAATGTTTTCAAAGCATGTTTGCAAAAGGCTTTTATTATTCCATTGTAGGGAAGCTTACTCCAAACACTATTACGCAATGGTTGATTGGGTTGGTTTCAGTGCTGCCGTTTTACTAACTTACTTACTTAGTTGGCACTACAACCGTATGTCAGTCTTGGCCTCATCTAAGAATTTGCGCCAGCCATTTCTGTCTTTCGCTTGCTGGCACCAGTTGGAAATTCCAAGCTTCGTCGGGTTGTCCTCTACTTGGTCTTTCGAACGAAGATGCGGTCGTCCTCTTCTGCGTTGACCACCGCTGGGTACCGAATCGAATGTTTTCTTCACTGGAGCATCGTCTTTCATGCACTGAGCACGACCTAGCCAGCGAAGTCGCTCAATTTAAATGCGCTTGACTATGTCGATGTCAGAGTACAGCTCATACAGTTCATCATTCCACAGTATTCGGTACTTGCCATTGACGCAGATTGGTCCGTAGATCTTACGAAGAATCTTTCTCTCGAATGCTCCTAAAGTTTTTTCATAGAACTGCTCAGCGTCCAGGTTTGTGATGCATAAAGTAGGACGTGCATGATGAGCGATTTATAGAGCGTGATTTTCGTTCATCGAGAGGGCTTTGCTTCTCAATTGCCTACTGAGCCCAAAAAAAGTGACACCTGTTGGCAAGAGTTATTCTTCGTTTGATCTCAATACTGATGCCGTTGGTTGGGTTTACGCGGGATCCCAGATAAACGAAGTCCTTCACAACCTCGAAGGAGATATTGTAAACGGTAACGTGGGTTCCAAGACGCTGGAACTGTTTATTTGTTGACACCAATTATTTCGTCTTATCTGCATTCACTGCCAGACCAATTCAACTTGTCTCTCTTTCTAATCTGCAGAATGCTGCACTGACTTCGCGCGTATTATGGCCAATGATATCGATATCATCAGCATACGCAAGCAGCATAACACTCTTGTAGAATATTGTGCCACTACGTTTCAAATCAGCAGCTCGGATGATCTTTTCCATCATTAGGTTGAAAAAGTCGCACGATAAGGAATCATCTTGTCTGAACCTCGTTTGGTAACAAATGGTGGTCCTTCCCGATTTTAACTGCGCTGCTGGTGTTGCTCAGTGTCATCCTACAAAGTCGTATTAGTTTTGCAGGAATACCAAATTCAGATATGGTGGAGTACAGGTGCTTCCTTATTGGGCTGTCGAAGGCGACTTTGTAGTCGACAAAAATATGGTGGGTGTCGACTTGTTTTTCTTGAGTGTTCTCCAAGATTTACCGTAGCGTGAAACTCTGTTCGATGGTGGACTTTCCAGGTCTGAAGCCATACTGATAAGGTCCGATCAGTTCGTTAACAATGGACTTCAATCTTTCACATAAAACTCTCGACAGGACCTTATATGCGATATTAAGAAGGCTTATCCCACGGTAATTGGCACAGATAGTGGGATCGCCTTTCTTGTGGATTGGGCAGAGCACACTGAGATTCCAATCATTCGGAATGCATTCTTCCGACCATAGTCTGCATAGAAGCTCGTGAATGCATTTACGTAGAGCTTCGCCTCCATTCTTAAACAGCTCAGCAGGTAAGCCATCAGCTCCCGTGGCTTTGTTATTTTTAAGCCGACAGAACTTCATCATAGTCGGGCAACGGAACCTCCACGCTGTCATCCGTAATTGGGGTTTCCGGGATATCATCTCTATTGGCGGGATTGTTGTCAGCGTCGCCATTTAAAAGCTTAGAGAAGTGTTCCAAATAAGTGGCAAGGCGTCTTATTTTTTCGAAAAATTTTCGGGCCTCATTCCTGTCACCATACATCTCAATCTTCTCCTGCTCACGCTTTTTTGTATCTCTTTTTTCCGCCTGAAAATACATCTCTCTTCCCTCCTCTTTTTTTTTGTATCGCTCTTTAGCAGCGCGCGTTACAACCGGCTGCAGGGTTGCTTTGTAGGCGGCATCTTTCTCTGCAGTGGCGTCGCGACACTCCTGGTCGTACCATTGGTTTCGGCGAGGGCGGTGGTAGCCAATCACCTCTTCAGCAGCCGCACGCAAGGAGTTAAAAATGTGTGTCCACTGCGCGTATATATCATCGATTGGAGGAGTGCTTTGAAGCAGGCGTGAGAGTCGATTGGCGAAAGCTTCGGCTGTCTGTTTCGATTGCAGCTTCTCTACGTCTAGCTTTCTCTGTATAGGGTTGCGTGTATTCTTAGCTGCGCAAAGACGTGTACGGATCTTGGCTCAACAAGATCAACAAGATAGTGATCCGAGTAAATGTTTGCACAACGGATCCAATACACTGGAAGAGTGCCTTCCGTCGATCAAAACGTGATCAATTTGATTTTTGGTTTTTTGATCAGGGGACATCCAGGTGGCTTTATGAATATTGAGATGCTTGAATCTAGTGCTACTTACGACCATGTTTCGTGCTGCGGCGAAGCCAATCAGCCTCATTTCGTTATCGGAGGTGTTGTCGTGGAGGCTGAACTTTCCGACTGTTGGACCAAATATATTTTCCTTGCTCACCTTAGCGTTGAAGTCACCAAGCACGATTTTGACGTCGTAACGGGGGCAGAGCACGTAAGCATTTTCAAGGTGCTCGTAGAAAATTTCCTTGATCTCATCATCCTTGTTCTTTTTAAAAGTAGTAAAATTTCAGTTTTTGGGGAGTATTTTTGCAGTTTTAGGAGTACTTTTGTAGTTGAAAATAAAAACAAAGTAGTACTTTATCACAAAACACACTAAGGCTATTCACAGTCTAAGCGTACATTTAACAAATCGTTTTTATAGCATTTATTATTGTTGAAACTGTGAGCACTCCGCCATGTGACTGTCGTATTCAAAAATCATGCAACCCTGTTATGTGTGTAATATTGCGGCCGTAGACAAAGCATAAAAATACGAGGTAAAAAAAACACGTCCAAGGGTTAGCTTAATTTACGCGTGTTTGCGTATTTTCGTTTGCATGCAAAACAACAAAGAAGCAAAATACGCTTACGTAAATTGGAGTACAAATAAAAAATCGTACAAATAGCAGACCAGCGCATTAATGATATGAAATGTAATTATTTTTTTCTTCTCTTAATTTTCTTTCTTTTTTCAATTAATGAATTCATTTTATAAAAAAACTTATTTTGAATATGTGAAACTATTCTAACATTACAATTCAATATTTAAATTATAACATTCCAAAAAATAAATCATAAAAACTTGTAGAATTATTGAATATATGGTGCATTCCATACAAAATTTGCCAAAATTTATTTTATGGTTCATTAGTCAAAAATATTTTATTGAAAATTTTTTATTTCAAAATAAATGAGGAGTTTTCGAAAAACGAATTTTTTACTACGTTTTATTACGTTTTTAAAAAAGGACCTTTTTCAATCGCTTATACTGCAATAACTGATCAAAATAAAAAAAAAAGGTGTTCCGAAGAAGACATGTGTGCCTTTTTGTTAGCATTCGAATGATGTTTACTAAAACTTAATCATATTATTGCGAAAAAATAGAGATTTACATCAAATTTGCTTTTTTTTTAATTTGGATCTCATTTTTTTATTTTTTCATTTATTAGTATTCGTCGTCCTTCGTCTAAGGCCTTATCTGCCTCTTTAATAAAATTTGGAATAACTGTCATTAATTAAAACTTCACCATTGAATTTTAATCGAGATACAATTTGTCTACAAAGCTCCATGAAATATTGTCGACATATTTATTTCGTTTAAGATGTTTCTGTTTGAATATTCTGTGCTCCTTTTTTTAGAATTGGTGAATTTGATCTAATATATTTTTAATTTAAATCTAAATAAATTTCTTCATCATTAAAATCCAGTTTTTTAAAAAAGTATTGAAGCAGCACTTTATTTGACAAAATTTTGTAATATTATATTACTTTAAATAACCAATTTGTAATTGGAACTAAAGTTTATATTGCAAAACATAATCTTGTTTGAGCCTATTTTTTGTTCAAGCCAGTTTAATTCTTTTCATTTCAGATGATTCAGAAAGATTCAAGGGAATCAGTTGTAGATGAACACGGAAATTTCTGCAATAGCCGAAATAGCAGTTTACTGCTATTTAGAAATAGTAGTACTTTTTATATTTGGGGATTGCAGTAGTATTCAAGACTCAATAGGAGTAAAATACTACAATTGTAGTACTTTCGACAGCGCTGGTTGGTTTATAAGCTAATTAACCGGTTATAGTTATCACGCCACGTTTGGGATACCTGATATCGGGGTTGATATTTTCGGTACAATTGTACTTTTTTGGTACAATTTTATATTTTTCTTACTTTCCTACTACCAAAGCGTTTTCGGTACATTTTATTTCACTCTATAATAAACACAGAATTTAGGACTCTAAGTAAGCAAATGATTAAAAAGAATTAAAAAATTTATCTAGTTCTGAATTTTGGTACTCTGTACACTTTCTTGAATACATAAAAAATGATTTTAGAGAGTCGATTTTCTCCAATTTATATTAAATTGCTTAAGTAATACTTTCAACTTTTTATTCGACAGCAAATGTTAAAAAATATTTTATTTGGTTGATTTTCTATGATTTAAATACAAATTCTAAATATATGATAGTTTAAACCATTCTTGATTTTAAATACTTATCCTAGTTGTTTGATAGTTTAATATCGTTTATTGAGCTTTGAGTCAGGTTAGAACAATTAATTGCTCTAACGATTTTTTTCCAAAAAAACAACAACAACATTTTCAACATGAAAAGGAAAACATCACTAGCTGATTTTATTGCAATTTCGGCCCTGCTAAAGGCTTCATCAGAACTCTTTGTGATGTCGGCGGGAATTGATCCCGGGCTGTTCTTGCCTCGTGCAAGCGCATCAGAAAAGGGAAAAAACTGAAAAATTTAAACTGAAATCTCACTGCCTCTGTTGGTGTATTGCGCTAAGATGCGCTTGCATGAGGAAAGCTCGGCCCGGGATCAATTCCCACCGGCATCACAAAGATTTCTGATGGAGCCTTTAGCAGGGCCCAAATTGCAATAAAATAAGCTAGTGATGCTTTTATTTCATATTGAAAATGTTGTTGTTGGTGTTTCTTTGGAAAAAAATCGTTAGAGTAATTAATTGTTCTAACCTGACCTAAAGCTCAAAAAACGATTTTAAACTTAAAATCAAGAATGCTTTAAACTATGAAACATTTAGAATTTGTACTTAAATCATAGAAAATCAACATAATAAATAACAAGGTCATATAGAAAACTTTAAGAATATATTATTTTCAAAGTTTAAAAAAAAACCAATTACAGAAACATACTGCAGATTGTAACAATTTATTTAATTTAATCTAAGCAAAATATTTTTTAAAATCTAGTGAACTAAATGCCACAATATTGATTTCAGAAGTAATATATCAAATGAAAAATTTCTAAAGTTTAACTGAAAGTGAAGAATTGCTTGACTGAAAGATTTTCCCATGAACTTCTTATCTTAAGGCCCAGTTTAAATTTTTTTTGAAAATTTTTTAATTTTTTTTTTGTTTTTATTATTTTGAAAAACATCTTAAGAATGTGTAAAAAATTTCAGAATAAAATTCAAAGCCGTTTAAGAGATATTTTAGTTTTTATAAGTAGTAAATGCTCTGTGATTGGGAACGCCTCTCGGCGACCTTGGATTATATGTATACCTGTTGTCGTTGTCATTGCTGTTATTGTTATCCTTGTCGTTGTTGTTGTTATTGCTGCCGTTGTCGTTGTTGTTGTTCTTCTTCTTCTTTTTATTGTTGTTGTTTCACATCTACCAGGCGTCCCACGATGGATCACTTTTTATATAGTATTTATTTATATATAAGTGAAATTATTTATTAAAACACATTTTTTAATGCTTAGAAACAAGTAGAAGTTTATTTTTATTAACTTGATTAATCAAAAGTGATCTTTACTGATCGCATCGTGTTCTTCTACTGAATCGGTAAGTATATAGTTTTATGAGCTTAAAACTTCTTATACATTGAAGTATAAGAGTTCAAGCTTTAGATATAGCTTTAACAATGGGACTATGTCACTCCTCCCCTTACTAAACAAGGCAATGTCCATATTGCAATTTTAATTTACAATGTTTAAATCTTATTAAAGTTAAGAAAAGTGGAATACTGCTGCAAAGTATTCTTGAGATACGTTTGCAATATGTTTAGACTTTAGAATATTCGAGTACCTTTCAGTACAATTAATTTCTTTGCTTCTACTATTCAATACAGGTATATTCAAGCATGGTATACAGTTTTATCAATTCATAAAAATTATCTTATATAATTTTACATATTTATCAAAATTGTCTTAACATAGCTACTTAATATCACAAAATAAATCTCAACTTAATACAAAAAATATTGAAGAGTCAATTTAATTATATTTATTTTTTCTTTCTTTTGAATTGGTTCTTATATTTCCTTACCCTTTGGTTTTTAAATTTTACAATATGATGTTCTCCATCTTCTTCTGTTTGGAGTAGCTGTACTTTTCTAAAAGGGTTACTTATTTTATTTAATCTTTTCCTTGATTTTTCTGCGTTTACAAAGTTTGTGTCGATATCTTTCTCTTGTCTGTTCTTATTTATATTATTTATTCTTTTTTCTTTAATAAATTGAGGATTATATTTTGGAGGATGTTTATTAATAAAAATATTGTATGGAATTTCACCAGTAGTAGAGTGAGCGATGACATGATTGTAAACATAAAGTGTTTGTTCTACGTCCATATGTTTTAGCTCTATATCATCTGAAGTATTAATTATTCTTAGTTTTTCATTTAACGTTTTATGTAATCGCTCAATATCTCCAATACCGGTTTTTCCAGTAGTTATTTCTACCTGTATTTTTAATTGGTCGCACCATTGCTTAATATTTACATTATTTAATCCTTGGTCTTGATCAATTTTCAAAATTGTAGGAGGACCCATAAAATTAAAAACTTTTAGTAATGCTTTTTTTGTTTCAAGCCAATTAAGAGCATTTACTTTTACTGCTGCAGCAAATTTTGAGAATAAGTCGATGCATGTTAAATAGTTATCACTATTCCAACTCCAAAAGTCTATAACAAATTTCTCTCTGATTTCATAAACGGGAGGCGTAACTTTAAATGGCATTTTACAGGATATATGGTCATTTTTACAATGATTACACAGTTCACATACATTTATTATCTTAGTGATTTCTTTAAGGTAATTGGGATAATAAAATTTCTGCTTGAATAATTTCGAAACTTTTTCTATGCCCTGGTGAAGACCACTTAAGTGAATTTCAGTTACTTTAGTTTTAAAAGTTGAATAATCTTCAATATTTTCTAATTCTTTCATCGATCGATAAACTTTATTTCGATTTGTTGTAATTATTGTTCTAAAAACATTTTGAAAATGAAGAAAGTCATTATCATCGGGCATAAATATTGCTATGTTTTTATTTAGTAAATAAGTTTTGATTAGTTGCTTAATGTACTCTGTAGACAGTTCGTTATAGGTTATAGTCGTAAGGTTATTTGAAAAAATTCTGCTTGTATTAGCAGAGTGTTGACTACCCCTAATTAACTTAATTTGATTTTTAAATAAATTCAATGGCCGTTCAGAAATGCTAATAAAGCTTTCGCCGTCTTCGTCAGCTGAGTGAATTGTGGCTACGACTGACGAGATTTCCTCATGGGCATTACATTCTAAAATCTTAACACGAGAAAGGGCGTCTGCCACATGGTTTTCCTTCCCTGGTATATACTTCACGTCAAAGTCGTATTCATTAAGTCTAACTTTCCACCTTTGCAATTTGGCATTTGGTTCTTTGAGATTGTGTAACCATTGCAAAGGTCTATGGTCGCTATTTATTGAAAATTTCCTGCCGTATAGATACGGTCTGAAGTATTTTGTAGCATATACCATTGCCAACAGCTCTTTCTCTGTTGTCGAATAGTGCAACTCATGTTCGTTGAGTGTACGACTGGCAAAGCAAATAGGATGACCGAGTTGACTTAACACTGCTCCTAAAGCCACATTTGAAGCGTCCGTGGTCAATGTAAATGTCTTCTTGAAATCGGGGTACGCTAAAATGGGTTCGTTGGTCAACAAAATTTTTAAAGTATTTACGGCTTCTACATATTTCTTATCGGAACTATCTATTTTGTTACCTTTCTTTAGACAGTTGGTCAAAGGTTTAGTAACTTGTGCAAAATTTTTAATAAATTTTCTGTAAAACCCCGTCATTCCTAGAAACTGCTTAATTTCTTTTTTTGTTTTAGGAATTGGATAATTCAAAACTGCTCGAACCTTATTTGGGTTGGGTTTAATACCTGCAGGTGTTATAACATGGCCAAGGAATTCAGTTTCACGCTTTAAAAACTCGCTTTTATCCAATTGGATTTTTAAATTTGCTTCTGAAAGTCTTTGCAGAACTCTATCGAGCGATTCGATGTGTTCTTGGAGTGATGTACTGTAAACTACAATATCGTCCAAATAAACCATACAATCCTTTCCAATTAAGCCGTCCAAAACTGTATTCATCAGTCTTTGGAATGTGGCTGGTGCATTTTTGAGCCCAAATGGCATTCGTAAAAACTCAAAATGGCCATTTTGAGTTGAAAAGGCAGTTTTTTGTCTATCAAGTGGGTCCATTTCGATTTGGTGAAAACCCTGTGCCAAATCTATGGTGGAGAAGTACATACACCTACCTAGTTTATCCAGTATATCATCCATGTTAGGGATTGGGTACCTGTCATCTATGGTAATGGTATTAAGCTTACGAAAATCTATGACAATTCTCCATTTTTCCGTTCCCGAAGCATCAGGTTTTTTTGGAACAACCCAAATCGGTGCAGAGTATGGAGATTGACTTTGGCAGATAATTTATTTCTCAAGCATTTCTTTTATTTGCCTTTCCACTTCCTTTTTATGGATTTCAGGATATCTGTAGGCCCTGACGTAGATTGGATCTTCATGAATAGTTTTAATTTTGTGTTTTATTTTATGCGTGAAGGTGAGATTTCCTCCTTCTTTATAAAAAGTATCTTGATATTTACTAAAACAAATTGTTAATTTTCTCGATTCTTCTTTATTTAAATGATCTAGCCTGAACTTATTTTCCTTTGAATCACTAATACTTAGTTCTGTAAGTAGATTAAAGAAACTATCTATTCTAGGTTTTTGAGTTAAGAGTTCGTAAGAAATTCCGTTTAAAATAATGGTTTTGCTTATTAGATCAATTTTAGAATTAAGTCTTTGAAGTAAATCGAAACCTATCAGTCCGTCATAATTATTCGAAAAGTTGTACACAAAAAAAGTTAATTTATGCTCATTACTAAAGCCAAAAATTTCTTGAATTTCATTGAGCACAACTTTTCCGGTAGCTGTTGTTAATGTAATAGGTTCAACTTGAGTAGTTTTTTCGTTAATAATTGTTGGTCTAATTAGGCTAACAGTCGAGCCTGTGTCAATCAGAAATTTTATAGATTTATTATTTATTTTTAATTCTATTGTGGGTAATACTCCGAGGCTTCTAATTGAAAATTTGACGGTTCTTGATCCATTGGCTCCGGATGTCCAAAACGCCTTATTCTTGACTGGTTCGAATTGGTTTCATTTTGTGGTCTAATATGCTGCGAGTTTATACCTCGCGTGTTGGTAAAGTTAGGGTAATTATTAGTATAGTTGAATCGCGTATTATGATTAAGTTGAGGGTTATAGAGGGGAACATTGTTATTTTGCCAATCTATATATATAAAAATGGATGTATGTATGTGGGTATGTGGGTGGGTATGTGGGTGGGTATGTGGCTATATCACGTATAGACTCCAAAACCGCTGAACCGATCTTTATGAAATTTTCAGGGAAAATAAAGCCACATCTTGAGAGTGTTCCTGTGAGGTTTCGTAACGATTGGAGAAGGGGGCGTTGTACCTCCCATACAAGCCAAATTTGCTCCATCGATCACAAACAAAAAAAAAGAAATATATCTCACGGCTTCAATCGTAAAAAACTAATATTTGGGGATTTTGTTCAGATGGTTACTGTCAGTAACTGTACAAAAAATGGGCGTGGTCGTTATATAAATACGCCCACTTTTTCAAAATCATGGCAATTCCGGAGTTCTGCACATTTTTACAGTGAAACTTGCTCTTTAGGTGCTCCAAGAGACGAACACAATTTATAAATGTTTTCACGCCCAATTTCAACGCCCACAAATCAATATCTATATATATATAAAGCAAAACGATGTGTGTCTGGCTGTGTGATGTCTATAGACTCCAAAACTACTGAACCGATTGACCTGAAATTTTAGCAGTCGATTTGTTTCAGGTACGAGATGGTTGAGGAAAAAAATTTGCCACACCCCCCTTTTACCGCCCCCAAATCAATAAAAATGTTATATTTCAGTCGGTTTGGGTCGTATATGGCTAAAATTTTGTAATTTAGTATGTACGGTTACTGTCGACAACTGTCCTAAAAATGGGTTTCCACGCCCCCTTTTACCGCCCACAAATAAATGAAAATGGTTTATTTCAGACGGTTTTGGTCGTATAAGACTTAAATTTGTTACTTTGGTTTGTGAAGTTACTGACAGTAACTGTACGAAAAATTGGTTTCCACGCCCCCTTTTGCGCCCACAAATCAGTGAAAATGCTATATTTCATGCAGTTTTGGCCGTATGAGACTAACATATGATACTTTAGTTTGTATGGTTACTTTCGGCAATTGTACTAAAAAAGGGCTTCAGCGCCATATAGCCACACCCACTTTTTAAGAAACCATCAAAATTGACTACTGGGTCGATTGAGCTAAAATGTTGGCTTAGTTTGTACGGTTACTGTTAGCAACTGTACTAAAAATTGGTCTCCACGCCTCCCTTTTACCGCCCACAAACCAATGAAAACGTTTTATTTCAACGGTTTGGGTCGTATTAGACAAAAATTTTGTAATTCAGTACATATGGTTACTCTCGGCAAGTGCACTAAAAATAGGCCTGCCCTACTTTAGTTAAACTCACTTTTCGGGGAGTTAGCGTCCAGTGAAGTAAAGTACGCCAGGCTTAACCTAAATTGAGCTGAAATTTGGGCAGTCGATTTGTTTCGATTACGAGATGGCTCAAGGGAAACATTTTACCGCACCCCTTTTTACCGCTTGCACAACAACAAAAATGCTATATTTCGCACGGTTTTGATCGTATTAGACTAAAATGTGGTTATTTAGTGCACATGGCTACTTTCGGCAGCTGTACTGAAAATGGTGAATATATTTGACATTTCTTGACATTTTTGTGTATAGCAGTAAGGCGGTCTGTGGCAGAACAACGTTTGCCGAGGAGATAGAATGTTCCTGTGAGGTTTGGTAACGTTTGGACGAGGGGGCGTGGTTCCTCCCATACAAGCCAAATTTGCGCTATCGACCACAAACCAAATAAGGGATATATATCAGACGGTTTCGATCGTAAAAACTAAGATATTATCATTTTGTTCAGATGGTAACTGTCAGTAACTGTACAAAAATAACTTTTTCGTCGCAATTATATACGCTCACTTTTTCGAAATCATGGCAATTCTGGAGTTCTACACATTTTTATACTGAAACTTGCTGTGTAGGTGCTCCAAGAGGCAGTCAAGATACATAAATGTTTTCACGCCCACTTTTAGCGCCCACAAATCAATATCTGTACATATAAAAATGAATCGTGATTTGTTCGGATGCTTAAAACTTGAAAACGACTAGACCAAATAGTATACTTCCTTCTACTGGTTTGTTCGTAACTGCTACGCAAAGGTTTAGGAAAAAAGTAATGCCACACCCCTTTTATCGTCCACAAATCAATAAAAATGCTATATTTAAGAAGGTTTTGGTCGTATTAAATTAAAATTTGGTAAATAAGTTCTTATGATGACTGTCACTAACTTAATAAAAACGGGCGTTGTCACACTTCATCTACGCCTACTTTTAGAAATATCACAATACTCCGAAACTATTGGTCCGATTGAGCTCAAATTTTGTAAGTGGCTTTGCTTTGAGTACGAGATGGTTTAAGAAGAAATGGTTTAAGAAGAAACCTTCTTTTACCTCCCATTAATATAAAAACAATTTGTGTTATCGAATAGCGTTATGGGTTGCACAGCTTGGAAATTCGGTATTCGACCACAATTTAGACGTACCGTTTCAGTGATGAAATTTTATGGGAGTTGGACAAGGGGGAGGGGCACCTCTCATACAACCCAAATTGGTGATATCGAATAGCTTTGAATTTATAGGAATTCCGCTTTGGAATTCAGTTTTGGACCTCAATTTACACATGCAGTTTCAATGATTTTTTTTTATGGGCGTTGGACAGGGAGGCCTGACATCTCCCTTACATCCCAAATTTGCAATATCGAATTGCTTTGAAGTTATAGGTTGACAGCGTAAGAAATCGGTATTCGACCTAAATTTATACATGAACTTTCATTTCTTACATTTTATGGGCGTAGGGAAAAGGGGAGTGACACTTTCCATACAACCCAACTTTGTGCTATCAAATAGCTTTGGAGTTATAGGTCGCACAGCATCGGAATTCAGTATTTGACCAAAATTTACGCATGCAGATTTACTGATAAAATTTTTTAGAGTTTGTCGGGGGGCGTGGCACCTCCAACTTAACCCAAATTTGCGATATCGAATAGCTTTGGAGTTATAGGTAACTCAGCCTCGGAATTCAGTATTCGACCTCTATTTACACATGCAGTTTCATTGGTTAAATTTTATGGGCGTAAGGAAAAGGACAGTGGCACCTCCCATACAACCTAAATTTGTGCTATCGAATAATTTTGGAGATATATGTCGCACAGTTTTGCAATTCGGTATTCAACCTGCATGTACACATGCAGTTTAATTGATTACATTCTATGAGAGGTGATCAAGAGGGCGTGGCACTTCCTATACAACCCTAATTTGTTATATCGAATGGCTTTGTGGATATAGGTCGCACAGTCTCGGAATTCAGTATTCTACCTCAATTTAGACATGCTGTTTAACTGATAACATTTTATGGGCGTTTGAATAGGGAGAGTGGCAGCAACGCGCCGGGTTTCAGCTAGTTTATTTATAAAAATTAAAAATTAAAGGCTTACATCAGTACACTTAGAACCATAGGCGTCCACAGGGGGGGAAAACAAGTGTTTGCGCACTCTATTCGACAATGTATTTGGCTGTTTTTAGGTTTGTGCCTATGTCTGCTATAAAATATTTTATTTTTTGGTTGTGTTTGCGCAAACTTGCCATAATACCGAAAGTTTTATAGAGTGAAGACGTACAGTGGCTCACAGCTTATTTTATGCAGTGCATACTTTAAACTTTAGGGCTTTATAAAAACGAAACTAACAGGAATACAAACGATAATATGGTGTCATTTAAAAGAGAAAAAAATCTAGTTAAATAAAGGTTTTCCATTAATTGTGAATACATATATTTAGATGCTTAAAAAATAAGAGAACAGAAAATACTGCTTAATTTCATCTCGCAGCTTATTTTATGCAGTCACTTCTCTCTGTTATGGTACTATAATGCTGCGCTGTCTAACGGTAATTTCGTTAGCTATGCCATCGTTCTATTTCTATAACTGCTTTGTGTTAGCTTTTTAGTCTGATTTTTTTGCTTCAAGTGTCTGCTTCTATGATTATTTCAAATAGGAGCGCGCACAACGCTACAACAACGAGAATTGGTTATATACAATTTTAAAAACAGCAGCTCGGAGTGAAAAATGGCTGAAATGGTTAATAGCAATTCATCTACAGTGCAAAAAATCAACGAGCGCTTCGTTCATAAGAATCGATGCACAATAAGAGCAAAGAAGCACCAAACAAAATGTTTAATGCAACCGACGAGCGTCATATTGTACGGAAGATAAAGGCTAATCCGAGACTCTCAGCTCCGAAAATGGCTTTTGAAGATCAAACTGACCTGAGCAAACAGAGTAGTGCTAAAACTATTCGACGTCTCTTGCGCAAAAAGAACTTTCATGGCCGAGTAACACGAAACAAGCCGTTTATTATCCCCAAAAACAGATTATGCAGACTCAACTACGACAAAGAACATATGTCCAAGGCTCCAGAATACTGGAATTCAAATATTTTTGCAGATAAATCGAATATCAATTTATTCGGTTCAGATGGTATGTGCTATATGTGGCGAAAACCGAATACCGAGGTCAACAAAAAAAACTTAAAACAAACCGTGAAACATGGCGGTGGCAGCGTCATGGTTTGGGCCTGAATGTCAGCTGCTGGTACTGGGAAGTTGCCGTTTATTAAAACAGCAATAGACAAATCTAAGTACCTACAGATCCTAAAGAACAATTTGTTGCAGAGTGCAAAGGTTCTGGGTATAAAATTGAATTTCCGATTTTAACAGGATGACGATCGAAAGCACAAAGCGGGTATTGTGCAAACCAGGCTAATATACAACTGCCCACAATTGATGACGCCGCCAGCACAGTCGCCAGGCCTTAATGTTATTGAAAATGTGTGGTCTTTATTGGAAAATAAAATTCGAAAACATCAAATTTCAAACAAAAACCACCTGAAAGAGATATTGAAAACGAAGTGGGCGAATATTTTGCCAACTATCACTTAAAAACTGGTCGCATCAATGCCAAACCACCTCAGATCTGTTATGGACAACAAGGGCTATCATACCAAATAATAAAAATATCAAATATCATTAATTTATACGAAAAATGTATAAATGACAAGTGACTGCATAAAATAAGCTGTGATATAAAATTAAGCAGTATTTTCTGGTTTCTTAATTTTAAGCCAACTTAATATATATTTTTACAATAAATTAAGTTAATTTATTAAACTAAACATCTCTTTCTTTTAAATGATACTATATTATTTTTTCTATTCCTGTTAGTTTCGTTGTTATAAAGCCCTAAAATTGAAAGTATGCACTGCATAGAATAAGCTGTGAATCACTGTTTGTGAAGGAAAATATATAAAAATGAAAGCAGAAAAGAAAAAATTAATAGAAATTAAAAGTCTGCGAAAAAATGTGAAAAATAAATTCTGTGAAGTGTATGGTCGTCGCTATGACGAGAAAAAAGTCTTGTTTGCGCAAACAGTCTGTGCAGTCTATATGGCCCTTAAGCAGCCCTGATCAGCGATTAACGATTAACAATAGATTTTTTTCTATTTTTCGTCTGTTGTGCATCTATTGTTTTTATTAATATGTTGCATATGTGGAGTGCATTAACGTGCAGTGTTCACAAAATTTTCACCGAAAATCTCAGACAATAAAATTACATAGGTAACATTTCACGTTCATTCTCATATATGTGCACACCTTTCCCCCCCCCCCCCTAGAAAAAGTTCTGCGGACGCCCTTGCTTAGAACTATGTTCTTTTATAGTACAAAAATCATTTAGTTTAGTTGAAGAAGAATTTAATTAGATTAACATTATAACAACCGGGCTTTTAAATGTAATTACAGACGTTTAACAATACTTTAAATTAAAAGAATATTATATAAATATCATATATTAAATAAGAAAAAGAGTAAATCTCTATATATAAAAATGGATGTATGTATGTGGGTATGTGGGTATGTGGGTGGGTATGTGGGTGGGTATGTGGGTGGGTATGTGGCTATATCACGTATAGACTCCAAAACCGCTGAACCGATCTTTATGAAATTTTCAGGGAAAATAAAGCCACATCTTGAGAGTGTTCCTGTGAGGTTTCGTAACGATTGGAGAAGGGGGCGTTGTACCTCCCATACAAGCCAAATTTGCTCCATCGATCACAAACAAAAAAAAAGAAATATATCTCACGGCTTCAATCGTAAAAAACTAATATTTGGGGATTTTGTTCAGATGGTTACTGTCAGTAACTGTACAAAAAATGGGCGTGGTCGTTATATAAATACGCCCACTTTTTCAAAATCATGGCAATTCCGGAGTTCTGCACATTTTTACAGTGAAACTTGCTCTTTAGGTGCTCCAAGAGACGAACACAATTTATAAATGTTTTCACGCCCAATTTCAGCGCCCACAAATCAATATCTATATATATATAAAGCAAAACGATGTGTGTCTGGCTGTGTGATGTCTATAGACTCCAAAACTACTGAACCGATTGACCTGAAATTTTAGCAGTCGATTTGTTTCAGGTACGAGATGGTTGAGGAAAAAAATTTGCCACACCCCCCTTTTACCGCCCCCAAATCAATAAAAATGTTATATTTCAGTCGGTTTGGGTCGTATATGGCTAAAATTTTGTAATTTAGTATGTACGGTTACTGTCGACAACTGTCCTAAAAATGGGTTTCCACGCCCCCTTTTACCGCCCACAAATAAATGAAAATGGTTTATTTCAGACGGTTTTGGTCGTATAAGACTTAAATTTGTTACTTTGGTTTGTGAAGTTACTGACAGTAACTGTACGAAAAATTGGTTTCCACGCCCCCTTTTGCGCCCACAAATCAGTGAAAATGCTATATTTCATGCAGTTTTGGCCGTATGAGACTAACATATGATACTTTAGTTTGTATGGTTACTTTCGGCAATTGTACTAAAAAAGGGCTTCAGCGCCATATAGCCACACCCACTTTTTAAGAAACCATCAAAATTGACTACTGGGTCGATTGAGCTAAAATGTTGGCTTAGTTTGTACGGTTACTGTTAGCAACTGTACTAAAAATTGGTCTCCACGCCTCCCTTTTACCGCCCACAAACCAATGAAAACGTTTTATTTCAACGGTTTGGGTCGTATTAGACAAAAATTTTGTAATTCAGTACATATGGTTACTCTCGGCAAGTGCACTAAAAATAGGCCTGCCCTACTTTAGTTAAACTCACTTTTCGGGGAGTTAGCGTCCAGTGAAGTAAAGTACGCCAGGCTTAACCTAAATTGAGCTGAAATTTGGGCAGTCGATTTGTTTCGATTACGAGATGGCTCAAGGGAAACATTTTACCGCACCCCTTTTTACCGCTTGCACAACAACAAAAATGCTATATTTCGCACGGTTTTGATCGTATTAGACTAAAATGTGGTTATTTAGTGCACATGGCTACTTTCGGCAGCTGTACTGAAAATGGTGAATATATTTGACATTTCTTGACATTTTTGTGTATAGCAGTAAGGCGGTCTGTGGCAGAACAACGTTTGCCGAGGAGATAGAATGTTCCTGTGAGGTTTGGTAACGTTTGGACGAGGGGGCGTGGTTCCTCCCATACAAGCCAAATATGCGCTATCGACCACAAACCAAATAAGGGATATATATCAGACGGTTTCGATCGTAAAAACTAAGATATTATCATTTTGTTCAGATGGTAACTGTCAGTAACTGTACAAAAATAACTTTTTCGTCGCAATTATATACGCTCACTTTTTCGAAATCATGGCAATTCTGGAGTTCTACACATTTTTATACTGAAACTTGCTGTGTAGGTGCTCCAAGAGGCAGTCAAGATACATAAATGTTTTCACGCCCACTTTTAGCGCCCACAAATCAATATCTGTACATATAAAAATGAATCGTGATTTGTTCGGATGCTTAAAACTTGAAAACGACTAGACCAAATAGTATACTTCCTTCTACTGGTTTGTTCGTAACTGCTACGCAAAGGTTTAGGAAAAAAGTAATGCCACACCCCTTTTATCGTCCACAAATCAATAAAAATGCTATATTTAAGAAGGTTTTGGTCGTATTAAATTAAAATTTGGTAAATAAGTTCTTATGATGACTGTCACTAACTTAATAAAAACGGGCGTTGTCACACTTCATCTACGCCTACTTTTAGAAATATCACAATACTCCGAAACTATTGGTCCGATTGAGCTCAAATTTTGTAAGTGGCTTTGCTTTGAGTACGAGATGGTTTAAGAAGAAATGGTTTAAGAAGAAACCTTCTTTTACCTCCCATTAATATAAAAACAATTTGTGTTATCGAATAGCGTTATGGGTTGCACAGCTTGGAAATTCGGTATTCGACCACAATTTAGACGTACCGTTTCAGTGATGAAATTTTATGGGAGTTGGACAAGGGGGAGGGGCACCTCTCATACAACCCAAATTGGTGATATCGAATAGCTTTGAATTTATAGGAATTCCGCTTTGGAATTCAGTTTTGGACCTCAATTTACACATGCAGTTTCAATGATTTTTTTTTATGGGCGTTGGACAGGGAGGCCTGACATCTCCCTTACATCCCAAATTTGCAATATCGAATTGCTTTGAAGTTATAGGTTGACAGCGTAAGAAATCGGTATTCGACCTAAATTTATACATGAACTTTCATTTCTTACATTTTATGGGCGTAGGGAAAAGGGGAGTGACACTTTCCATACAACCCAACTTTGTGCTATCAAATAGCTTTGGAGTTATAGGTCGCACAGCATCGGAATTCAGTATTTGACCAAAATTTACGCATGCAGATTTACTGATAAAATTTTTTAGAGTTTGTCGGGGGGCGTGGCACCTCCAACTTAACCCAAATTTGCGATATCGAATAGCTTTGGAGTTATAGGTAACTCAGCCTCGGAATTCAGTATTCGACCTCTATTTACACATGCAGTTTCATTGGTTAAATTTTATGGGCGTAAGGAAAAGGACAGTGGCACCTCCCATACAACCTAAATTTGTGCTATCGAATAATTTTGGAGATATATGTCGCACAGTTTTGCAATTCGGTATTCAACCTGCATGTACACATGCAGTTTAATTGATTACATTCTATGAGAGGTGATCAAGAGGGCGTGGCACTTCCTATACAACCCTAATTTGTTATATCGAATGGCTTTGTGGATATAGGTCGCACAGTCTCGGAATTCAGTATTCTACCTCAATTTAGACATGCTGTTTAACTGATAACATTTTATGGGCGTTTGAATAGGGAGAGTGGCAGCAACGCGCCGGGTTTCAGCTAGTTTATTTATAAAAATTAAAAATTAAAGGCTTACATCAGTACACTTAGAACCATAGGCGTCCACAGGGGGGGAAAACAAGTGTTTGCGCACTCTATTCGACAGTGTATTTGGCTGTTTTTGGGTTTGTGCCTATGTCTGCTATAAAATATTTTCTTTTTTGGTTGTGTTTGCGCAAACTTGCCATAATACCGAAAGTTTTATAGAGTGAAGACGTACAGTGGCTCACAGCTTATTTTATGCAGTGCATACTTTAAACTTTAAGGCTTTATAAAAACGAAACTAACAGGAATACAAACGATAATATGGTGTCATTTAAAAGAGAAAAAAATCTAGTTAAATAAAGGTTTTCCATTAATTGTGAATACATATATTTAGATGCTTAAAAAATAAGAGAACAGAAAATACTGCTTAATTTCATCTCGCAGCTTATTTTATGCAGTCACTTCTCTCTGTTATGGTACTATAATGCTGCGCTGTCTAACGGTAATTTCGTTAGCTATGCCATCGTTCTATTTCTATAACTGCTTTGTGTTAGCTTTTTAGTCTGATTTTTTTGCTTCAAGTGTCTGCTTCTATGATTATTTCAAATAGGAGCGCGCACAACGCTACAACAACGAGAATTGGTTATATTCAATTTTAAAAACAGCAGCTCGGAGTGAAAAATGGCTGAAATGGTTAATAGCAATTCATCTACAGTGCAAAAAATCAACGAGCGCTTCGTTCATAAGAATCGATGCACAATAAGAGCAAAGAAGCACCAAACAAAATGTTTAATGCAACCGACGAGCGTCATATTGTACGGAAGATAAAGGCTAATCCGAGACTCTCAGCTCCGAAAATGGCTTTTGAAGATCAAACTGACCTGAGCAAACAGAGTAGTGCTAAAACTATTCGACGTCTCTTGCGCAAAAAGAACTTTCATGGCCGAGTAACACGAAACAAGCCGTTTATTATCCCCAAAAACAGATTATGCAGACTCAACTACGACAAAGAACATATGTCCAAGGCTCCAGAATACTGGAATTCAAATATTTTTGCAGATAAATCGAATATCAATTTATTCGGTTCAGATGGTATGTGCTATATGTGGCGAAAACCGAATACCGAGGTCAACAAAAAAAACTTAAAACAAACCGTGAAACATGGCGGTGGCAGCGTCATGGTTTGGGCCTGAATGTCAGCTGCTGGTACTGGGAAGTTGCCGTTTATTAAAACAGCAATAGACAAATCTAAGTACCTACAGATCCTAAAGAACAATTTGTTGCAGAGTGCAAAGGTTCTGGGTATAAAATTGAATTTCCGATTTTAACAGGATGACGATCGAAAGCACAAAGCGGGTATTGTGCAAACCAGGCTAATATACAACTGCCCACAATTGATGACGCCGCCAGCACAGTCGCCAGGCCTTAATGTTATTGAAAATGTGTGGTCTTTATTGGAAAATAAAATTCGAAAACATCAAATTTCAAACAAAAACCACCTGAAAGAGATATTGAAAACGAAGTGGGCGAATATTTTGCCAACTATCACTTAAAAACTGGTCGCATCAATGCCAAACCACCTCAGATCTGTTATGGACAACAAGGGCTATCATACCAAATAATAAAAATATCAAATATCATTAATTTATACGAAAAATGTATAAATGACAAGTGACTGCATAAAATAAGCTGTGATATAAAATTAAGCAGTATTTTCTGGTTTCTTAATTTTAAGCCAACTTAATATATATTTTTACAATAAATTAAGTTAATTTATTAAACTAAACATCTCTTTCTTTTAAATGATACTATATTATTTTTTCTATTCCTGTTAGTTTCGTTGTTATAAAGCCCTAAAATTGAAAGTATGCACTGCATAGAATAAGCTGTGAATCACTGTTTGTGAAGGAAAATATATAAAAATGAAAGCAGAAAAGAAAAAATTAATAGAAATTAAAAGTCTGCGAAAAAATGTGAAAAATAAATTCTGTGAAGTGTATGGTCGTCGCTATGACGAGAAAAAAGTCTTGTTTGCGCAAACAGTCTGTGCAGTCTATATGGCCCTTAAGCAGCCCTGATCAGCGATTAACGATTAACAATAGATTTTTTTCTATTTTTCGTCTGTTGTGCATCTATTGTTTTTATTAATATGTTGCATATGTGGAGTGCATTAACGTGCAGTGTTCACAAAATTTTCACCGAAAATCTCAGACAATAAAATTACATAGGTAACATTTCACGTTCATTCTCATATATGTGCACACCTTTCCCCCCCCCCCCTAGAAAAAGTTCTGCGGACGCCCTTGCTTAGAACTATGTTCTTTTATAGTACAAAAATCATTTAGTTTAGTTGAAGAAGAATTTAATTAGATTAACATTATAACAACCGGGCTTTTAAATGTAATTACAGACGTTTAACAATACTTTAAATTAAAAGAATATTATATAAATATCATATATTAAATAAGAAAAAGAGTAAATACATTAATAAAGAAGAAAAGAAAGAAGAAAAAAAAGAGAAAAGAAATAAAAATAGCCTTTGAAATAGTTTGAGCAAATTTCAGATACTATAGGGTAGAGAAGAAAGTTAAGATAGATTACCTAAAAGTACCTCTCCTAGTTATTTCTCTTAACCATCTAGGTAGTGCATTCCAGAGTATAATGGCGTTAATGAAAAACAAGTAAGAGGTTTTTCTAGAATTATGCCTGGGTACAATAAGAATATGACTTCTTCTGGACATACAAAAGCGTAATTTTTCATAAAGGTAACGAGGCGATTTTTCATGAATGCGTTTGTGCAGGTATATACAGTTTCTTGCTTTGATGTATGATGTTATGTCGCAACGAAGTATTGAATTTCTAAAGCTAGATAGGTGTTCATATCTTCGTAAACCATAAACATAACGTGTGGGTAATTAAAAGCTATTTGCAATTTTAATTGGGGAAGATGAGTTGAGCTTACTGTATACAGTTTTAGAGTATGTTATCAATGGTAAAATTAATTATATCACCAACTTATGTTTTTTTATATACAGGAGTTACGCTGGCAGACATTCTTAAATTACGTAGGACATAATAAACTTTTTTCACTACATTGTTCACATGATCAACACAGGACAAAGAAGAATTTATATAAAAGCCAAGATTTACAATTTTTGACACAACAGCTAGCTTACACAACAGCAGTGATATCATTTATACAGATTTTGTACTTACAAATAGGCAGGACATATGTCTTTGATGCATTTAATTGCAGACCATTTTTACTGGCCTACTCATTGATGCTGTTGATATCTTCATTCATTCTACAACAGAGTTCGTCAAGATACCCTGTACGTCGTGAAAGATAAAGCTAAACATCATCAGCATATGCATGAATAGATGCATGTTTGCAAACATTAAAAATATCATTTATAAATATTGAAAATAACAGACTTGTAAATAACTTGTACTGAGAGGACAATTGACCAACTTTAACTTTTTGAGACCTATTACACAAATAACTGGAAATTAGATTGACAACACTATTACAGAAACCAAATAACGTCTTAAGCTTATGACACAAATACTGATGACTTACTCTATCAAAAGCTTTAGAGAAGTCTAGCAGACAGAGTATAGTCATAGAACCCACATCGTATTCAGGTCTTATATCGTCAATAACTTTAACAACAGCTGAAGAGCAACAATGTCCAGCTCGAAAACCAGATTGAAAGAGGGATAACAGGTTTCTGCCGAGTATAAAATTATTGATTTACTCACAAACTTTTGGAAGAGGCGGTAAAACACTTATAGGCCTGAAATTGCTGGGACCAGATGGGTTTTGCTTTTTTGCTATCGGTAATACAGAGGCCACTTTCCACTTGTCCGGAAATGATGAGGTCGTGAAACAAAAATTGATGATATATGTTAGGGGGCTGATAATGGGGGTCAAATTGATTTTAATAAACTTTATGGGAATGCCATCTTCACCTATTGCGTTTGACATACAGCCCTATTCTGGCAGCTTAACTAAGCTCACCACATTTACAAAATAGTTAATATTAACAATTTGTTAAGGTTTCGTATTATGCTGCATATTTAAAAGCTCTTTTCCTTGCAATTTTGTTAATAACAGAAAGAGTCTTAACAACGAATGAAATGTATGTGCTTAGATAGAAAATTGTTGTGAAAATAATAAAAAAATACAAGTTATAATAAGGGTTCTCATCTAAGCATGTAGCTGACCCGTAAACATTGTAAGCCTTGTGAAATTACATGCGCGTAAACTATCTGTCAAAATTTGTATGGGCGTGAGTTTACATCATTTCCGAGCCTATTTTGTAGTGTAAGCTAGCATGTAAATCTACGTGTGTGAATGAGAGTTGTCTTTGGCGCTAATCTTATTTAATATTTATAATAATATTTATTTTTCATGTTAATGAAGATTTTTAAAAGGTTTAAAATTTAAAAAAGTCATAAAGTTGTCGCAGCCACAGCCGCCATTTTGTCGACATTTACGCTATTTACACTTTATCGCTCATCAAAAGTTTAAATGCTATACATGTTTACATATTTACATGCTTAGATGAGAACCCTTAATATAATATTGAGTTTAAATACATTCAACTGAAAAATGGAAGAATTTTTTACTTATTTTAAGTGTTGATAATGAAATCTTTCAGTAGTAGTGGCAAATTTTTCAAGCGCTTGCAAAGTCACAAGCTGCACTCGAAGCATCTGTTTATATAGCGCATCTCTTCTTTCAATAGGCATATCGATTTTCACCATGAATGGTGAACTTTAAAACCTTTTTAAGCTTTTATGTTGTTAATGATTTTTAAGAATACCAACATTTACATAACATAACAATCAGCTTAACAAGAGCTCCTTAACTATTTCTTGTTAAGCTAACAACCAGAATAGGGCTGTTAATCTGCATAACACATTTACCAACATTAAACTCATTTACTGGAGCAAGTTCAAAAGACTGAAGCATAGAGAGACCAGTAGGAAGAGAAATATTATAATAAGGAGTATAAACAGAATCTACAAAACAGTTATTTATAATTTCTGGATTAATATTGCAGTTAGTGTCGTTTTTATTGCAGACCCCAAGTTTTCTTATATTGCTCCATAGCGTTTTGGTTGGAAGGGAGGGTTGAAGCTTAGCCGCAAAATAGCGTGATTTAGCCTGTCTTATTAGTGAAATAGGTTCATTTCTCGACAGTCTATATGTTTCCCAGTTGGGTTCGGATGGGTTTCTCTTCCGTATAGATCGAAATTTGTTCCTTCTTTTAATAGAATTTAAGACATTGACAGAAAACCAAGGGCAAACTGAATTCCTAATACAAATCGTGCGTTCAGGGACATGTTTCTCAAATAAATATTTTATGGGTTCAACAAGGGAACTAAGTTTGTCGTTAATGTTATGGTGAAGCCAGCAATCATTTAAGGGGGTCAATGATATATCACGAAACAGAGACTGATAACTGATGTGTTTAAAATCCCTGTATGTAAAGTTATGAGACTACGAGAAAAATTAATATTTAACGAACAAAAAATTAATCATGGTCAGAGAGGAAATATAACTAGTCAAGTAGTGAAATAGCTGAAAAATCTGATACTATAAAAAAATCAAGAAGACTTGGATTTGTGTTGTTAGAAAACCTTGTGGGTAAGTATTCATTAACAACTGACAACCCTAAAGAAGTAATATTTTCATATATAGTTTGTTTTACTGAGTCACTTGAAAGGATATTCATATTAAAGTCACCACACAATAACAGCAAGTCATAATCAACAATACATGTAGACAAAGTAGAAGACAGGGGATCAACAGGAACACATTTATTACGATTATACGCACATGATAAAAGCATTTTAGTGTTTTTGTCAGATATGCAAATGTTTAAATATTCGATTCCTGAACTGCACGATTTGTTAATAAATTTAGTTGTAAGATTAGCTTTACAATAAATCGCCACCCCTCCAACCTTTCTACCTATAAGGTCATTTCTATAAAGCTTATAATTTTTCATAGCATAGGTTGCATCACTTACATCACTACAAAGCCTCATTTCTGAAATTTCTAAGATGACATAATCAAGGCATTGACTTGGTTTTTTTCAAATTTTGCCACATAATATTTTTAGTGTTATATTATTGTAAGGGCGATTGCATCAGTTGAAGCTTAGCCGCGAATAATGTTGTAAGCAATATTTTTTTAAGTTGTTTTTTTGCGGTAAAATTTTTTATTTAACTACTTTTATATATTTTTATTATATTATTGCAAAAACATGCTTTACTATATGTAAGGTACTCAGAAATGCCATTTTCAATTGTTCTTATTTATACAACAAAAACATTTCTATAATCATTTTTTGAGTAAAATTCAATATTTTGGATCGTTTTTGAAAAAAAAATTAAAGAATATATTCACTGACCTAACGCTATAGTTTAAACTATTTTTGTAAAGTGCTTTTATTAAAATTTTGATCAAAAAAATTTGAATTAAATATATTTAAAAATAGCGGATATATTTGCATCGAAAGTCAAAGTTTTGATTTTCATGTAGTTTTTTCTCATTCTTGGGGAACGATGTTTTATGAAAAAGTCGTTGTACCAAAAATGTCTGAAATTCTAAAGATATGTGAATTTTTTTGGTATTAAAACTACTGAAATTTTTTAAATTTAATTTGCGAAAAAAATTTTTCAAGAAAGATTTTCAATATTAAAATTTACGTAAGTGAAAATGGGTGGAATGAGCGTGATCAAAACTAATAGCGCATTCTTTTCAGGAAAAAAATTCTGCATTTTTTCTGACCTCTTCAAGAGCTCTGCATTTTTCCGTTCTTGCAGAACAAATGCTGAATTTTCTGACCTGTAAAATTCGGCGGTTCTGCATTCTGCTCTCTACTTGTACCAACATAAAAACAAAAGTAAATAATTTTGACTGTAATATTATATGCTGTGACAGTTGTGAGAAGCAAAATGTTCCAATTTTGAAAAATTTTTTAAATTTAATCCAAAACAATTTGGATTAAAGTGGTTACTTTTAATAAAACTTTACAGCTCGATGAGTATTTGTTAAAAATTCCATGCAGTCGGCACTATACATAACCTCAATCGTAAATACATCTGAATTTAAAACAACAGTGCAGCCAATATCAAATGAAAAAAAAGTTGCATTTTTTCCGTTCTTTTCTCAGCTCAAAAGAAGTCAACAATCTGCAAATTCAGGTCAGAATCTAAAAAATTCTGCATTCTGTGAGGTCAGAATTTTTTTCAGAAAAGAATGCGCTATAAGTATGTTACAATCTAATCTAGGATGCACACAATATGTGTACTCAAATTGAGCGAAGTCCGTTAAGCCATTTAGATTTGTATAAATGTCAACTAAACAAACAAACCGGAAAATAAGTTTTATTAATATAGACTCTGTGTTAAATTGTATGAGTATTATAGAAATAATGCGATTCGAAAAGAATTGAAGAATTTTCAAAGATTTTAAAGAAAATATATGTCCCCAGTTATGATCCTATAACATTAAAAATTTTTTTGTCATATAACAAAATATAATTTATACATGTTTGGAAATAAGACGTTTATATCTTTCATTTAAGCTATCACTTGTATTGATCTAACGATTTTTGTATACATTTTCTAAATACTACATTTGTGAAAGAGTTTATAAAATATACTCAAAATTACCTCCTATACAGGCCAAATATGCGATATAGGATAGCTTTATAATTATATTTCGCAATGCCTCAGAATTCGGTATTCGACCACAATTTACAAGTAGCGTTTCCCTGATAGCATGTGATGGGCGTTGGGCAAGGGGGCGTGGCACCTCTTACCCCACCCAAATTTGCGATATCGAATTGCTTTGGAGTTATAGGCCGCATAGCCTCGGAATTCGGTATTCGACTACAATTTACACGTTTCACTGATAACATTTTATGGGCGTTAGGCAAGAGGTCGTGACCCCTCCCACACAACTGCAATTTTTGATATTGAATAGCTTTAGAGTTATAGGTGGCCGCACAGCCTCGGAATTCGGTACTCGACCACAATTTACTCGTGCCGTTTCACTGATAGCATGTTATGGGCATTTGGCAACGGGGGCGTGGCAGAAACACACAGTTATTTATACCAGCGCGAAGAGTTCGTTGTTTTGTTTTGATTTATTTTTGACGTATCTTTGTTTACGCTATTTCTGTTATTTTACTCATTTCAAAGAGTTTACAGTGTTGCAAATCCTATTATAACGTAAAATTGCGATTTAGGGATTTTGAAATTTAGCTAAAAACGCTAAGAGCATTGTTTGTTAGCAAAATATTTAGTAAAATTTATGATAATTGGGTTTTTATAGTTTGAAGAATTTGTTTAGTACGAACTCACCACGTCGACTTTGATGCAGGTATTTTTGAGTATTTTTACTAAAACCAAAATACGTAAAATATGCTGTCATGGCAGAATAACCTGGGGCCGCATTACAGCATCCGTGATCGAGCAAAATTGTACAAGATTGATAGGCACTTGTCTCGTCGTGCCCTTCGTAATTTTGCTCGATCACGGATGCTGTAATTCGGCCAAATTCGGGGCTTAGTGCCCCCATGCGTTAAGGGCCAAATAGACTACACAGACTGTTTGCGCAAACAAGACTTTTTTCTCGTCATAGCAACGACCACACACTACACAGACTTTGTTTGCGCAGACTTGATTTTTGAAGTGAAAACTTCTTTAGGCGCGTTGAGCGATTTTGGTAGAGGGTAAAGTTTGCGTCATCGTGATTTTCATATTCTCATATTTTTATATTGCATATTCTCTGAATGGGGCCATGGTACAATAATAGCTAGAAGTGGCATTTCGTGTTTCAACCATCGAATGTCAAACAAAAGAAAACAAAAAAGAGAACGTGTGTCACACACATTGGCCGCATTCAGAGGAGTCACCTGTTGTGAATGTATCATTTAGTTGCAAAGGGTTCTCACTCAAATTTAAAAAAAACAGTTGCGAACTATTGACTCCGCTGAAAGCTGCCAATGTGTGTGACACACGCACTTTGTATTGTTTTCTTTTGTGTGAAATTCGATGGTCGCAGCTCGTGAGAAAATAAAGAGTTGTCAAGGCTGCCTAATAATAATTTTATCATGACTGGGACTGCATCGTCCAAAAATTGTTTGTTTCTTATTTCAGCTACCATACGCCCATAGTATCTTTTTTAGAATATAATTCAATTAATAACGAAAACAGTGAAAATAATGTAAATAAAATTCAATAAAAAATTTATGTAAATACAAATTTTATGTATACGTATTTTATGTGTATATTAATTATTTAAATAAGTTTAATTTATATTTTTGTTTATGTGTTGCTCTGTTTTTATATTAATACCCATAATTTAATATATAATGAAATGATAAAAGACAAAAATAATGTGCATTAATGATAAACCGGATGTACGGATGAACCGAATCGGGGGCAGAAAATAAACTGCACTTTGCTTCCTACTTTTTCTGTTTTCCTTGTAGCAAGATCTCAAATGCAGGCATTAAAAGAGACTTCAAGACGAATCAAAAAAAATATCATATATAAAAAATAGAAAATTTATTTTATTTTATGAGGATTATTTTTTATTCAATAGTGCTCCCTGTATTTTATTTTTATATCAGCAATATTCAACTTAAATGTAATAATATAATTTGGTGTAATTATAAAATAAAAATGCTAACTGAATAAAAAATATTTTTAAAGATATATTCAAAGTATGAGGGAGTGAAAATATAAAAAGTTTTTCCGATTAGCATAAAAACTTTTATAAAGCAGTAAAGCGGTCCGTGGCAGGACAAAGTCTTCCAGGGAATACTTATATTTTATATATAGGTTTTCGCTTCGGTCGGCAGTCCCCTCACAGCTTTTTTTTTAACAACAGAGCCAGAGAGTAAAAATAAAACCAAAATATATATCAAAGTCATATTTTTGCGCACTTTAATATGGGGAAATGTTAAATTAACGGTATATTTTAAACTCTTTCACAAATGTAGTATTCAGAAAATGTCTTCAAAAATCGTACAAATAATCGTATAAATAATAGCTTAAATAAAAGGTATAAATGTCTCATTTGTAAATATTTATAAAACTTGTAAAATAAATGAATACTATTGGAGTTATAGGATCATAACTGGGTAAATATTTTTCAAAACTCAAAAAAGTCTAAAAATTATTCTAAAAAAAATTCGAACCAACCTGGAAAAGTCTTAATGATTTTTATTATCTAGAAAAAATACTCAATCGAACTGGCAATGTCGTTTTCGTCGCGCAAAGTTTTTTTTTCAAATTCCTTACCACTGTTAGAAATTTGTTATTCACTTTTAAATAAAAAATACAATGAATAGAAAATTTGTTAATTCACTACTATTTTATGAACAATATGTTCGCTATTCATTTTTTATTAATTTTTTGTTCATTACTAATTTTTTATTCATTATAAATTTCGTATTCAAGACAAAAAGCGCAAGCGAAGTGCGCATGCTTATTGAGTGCTTAAAGTATGGTCGTGATTGCGACTCAGCTCATCGGTTCGGTATTGCTCAGACAGAGTTTGCTCTACAAAAAGGATGTTTGCTGCGAGGGGTACGTGTATTCATTCCTCTCGAATTGCGCAAAAAGGTGTTGCGTGAATTACATACAGGACACTTTGGTATCACCAAAATGAAAACTTTAGCACGTTCTTATTGCTGGTGGAGTCAACTTGACAAGGATATCGAGGAATTGGTATCCAATTGTGCAGCATGCCAAGCAAATCGCGCTGAACCAAAATCGGTACCGGTTCATTGTTGGATGCCCCCAAGCCGAGTTTTTGAAAGGGTTCATGCGGATTATGCTGGTCCATTCATGGGTAAATACCTATTTGTTTTAGTCGACGCCTTTAGCAAGTGGCCTGAGGTTCAAATAGTTCCAAATATTACGACTGAGACTACGATCAAGCAATGTGAAGAGATCTTTTCGAGTTTTGGGTTACCGAGTGTAAACCAAAGTTGACAAACGTTGATTCGTAAACGATCATGGAACGCAGTTTAATTCAAGGGAATTCCAAGAATTTTTGAGAAGCAACGGAATCGTACACAAACAGGGCGCGCCTTACCATCCGGCGACTAATGGTCAGGCAGAGCGTTTCGTGCAAACGTTTAAAAACAAATTGAAGACTATGATGTGCCAGCCGAGCACCATGCATAGATCACTTTCTACAATTCTGATGGCGTATCGCCGCGCGATTCATCCAGCTACGAAGAAGTCTCCAGCTATGATCATGTTTGGGTGCCAAATTCAATCACGGTTAGACCTAATGCTGCCTCAAAACGCCAAAGTAAATACGGAACGCAAGCTGATAGGTAAAACTTTTGTTCCAGGAGAGAGGGTAGCAGTTCGTGACTATTTGTCACGCAGCAAGTGGCGATTTGGCAAAATAGCTACGGCGGTAGGTGACTTGCACTACGATGTTATGCTAGACGATGGTCGCACCAGTTGCAGCTACCTGATGAGGGTAGTTTAGACGCAAAAAACGCGCGGTTACCAGCACAGGAAAAACCTCTATTATCGCAAGGTGAAAGGAATGGGCGATCTCGTATGTCTTTGTCAACAGCAAGCCTGGCGTTGAAAGCTAACAACACGAACGAGTATCCACTACAAGAACCAGTCGAAGACACAGCAGACGCACGCAGTTCTCAACCTAAGAATACAACGTCCGATCCTGCATTATCGGTTGATGTAGAAGCTGTTCGTCGGTCTAACCGAGCTCGGAAAGCCCCTAACAAGTTAATTGATAATATGTAAGAATTACTTAGCATATTTTATATTTTTTTATTTTTGGTTAAATTTAATGTTATGATAAATCATAAATTAAATCAACTCATATTCAGTCACTCGTAAACTAAAGTTAAGTACCAAATAAAATTAATTTGAAATTTTGGATATTTAAAATGTAATTAAAATAAGTCTTGGAGAGATGTCATAAATATGTATATGTAGCGAATGTCAAACAAAAGAGAATAAGAAATAAAAGTATATTGACCAGTCTGCAAATGAACGCGTGCTAATTAAGGTTGGTTACAACAGCAACAAAGGCGATCCCACTATCTGTGCCAATTATCGTGGGATAAGCCTTCTTAATATCGCATATAAAGTTCTGTCGAGCGTTTTATGTGAAAGATTGAAGCCCATTGTAAACGAACTGATCGGACCTTATCAGTGTGGCTTCAGACCTGGAAAGTCCACCATCGACCAGATTTTCACGCTACGACAAATCAACGGAGAAGACTCAAGAAAAACAAGTCGACACCCACCATCTTTTTGTCGACTAAAAAGCCGCCTTCGACACCCCAATAAGGAAGCTCCTGTACTCCACCATGTCTGAATTTGGTATTCCTGCAAAACTAATACGACTTTGCAGGATGACACTGAGCAGCACCAGCAGCGCAGTTAAAATCGGGAAGGACCTCTCCCCACCATTTGTTACCAAACGAGGTTTCAGACAAGGTGATTCCTTATCGTGCGACTTTTTCAACCTAATGATGGAAAAGATCATCCGAGCTGCTGATCTGAGACGTAGTGGCACAATATTCTACAAGAGTGTTATGCTGCTTGCGTATGCTGATGACATCGATATCATTGGCCATAATACGCGCGAAGTCAGTGCAGCATTTTTCAGATTAGAAAGAGAGTCAAGTCGATTGGGTCTGGCAGTGAATGCAGATAAGACGAAAATTCCAACTTCTATGCAATTAAATGGCAATAAATCTACTTCAATTGCTGAATCTGTTAATCTTTTCGCTGATTACTTTTAAATCCAACTTTGTTAAAGATAATTCGGTGTTTAATCACTCTGTATTAGACTATGTGGATGAAGTTATTGACATTGGGTCAATTTCATTATCTGTTGATGATGTCAGTCATTTATTATCTCTACTGAAGTTGATGCCTTGTATACGGATTTCTCGAAGGCATTTGATAAAGTATCTGATAATATTTTGATTGCCAAACTTTGCAAAATGGGATGCCATTCGGCTTTCCTTAACTGGATTAAATCTTATTTAAGTGATAGAGTGTGCTACGTAGCGATTAATGATATTCACTCTTATTGCTATAGAGTTACCTCTGGAGTTCCTCAGGGAAGTATTCTTGGGCCTCTGTTATTTGTATTATTTATAAACGATATATGCAAATGTTTTTGTAATTCCAAATTTCTTTTATATGCTGATGACTTAAAGTTTTTTAGTAGGGTGAGTAGCTTGGTGGATGCTGAGTTGTTGCAATCTGACCTCAATAATGTTTCGGATTGGAGTACTCGCAATGGGTTACCATTGAATATTAGTAAATGTTTAAATGCTTCGTTTAGCAAATCTTCTAGTTTTATTAGTACAACCTATTTAATGTCAGATCTACCACTTAAAAAAGTTGTTAATATTTGTGATTTGGGAGTAATTTTTGACACGAAGTTCACGTTTGTAGAACATCTGAATTTCATAGTGCCTAAAGTCTATTCTCTCCTAGCCTTTCTTCGGAGAAATAGTGCATAACCTATTACGAGAGCCTCGAGAACCTATTACGAGAGCTTTTAATGAACCTATTACGAGAGCTTTGAGTTTATATAATGAGTTATCGTTAAAATATGTTTTTGACTTTTCTCTGTCTAAGACTTGCTTTAAAAATTTTATTATAAATTTATTTTAAGCTTATTTGTTAGTGGTACTGGGCACTTTAATTATGCTCAAAGTGTTCTTAAATATTTGTTAAATCTTTAATTTATATTCTATTATATAGAATTAATATGTATTCTAGTCTGTAAGGATTTTTGTCATTAGACTCAATAAAGACTCAATAATAATGATAATAATAATACTTGGTGTCCCCAAACAAACAGTCCCAGCGTCTTGGAACCCACGTTACAGTTGACAATACCTCATCCGAGGTTGTGAAGGACTTCGTTTATCTGGGATCCAGCATAAACTCAACCAACGACATCAGCATTGAGATCAAACGAAGAATAACTCTTGCCAACAGGTGTCACTTTTTTTTGGTTCAGTAGGCAATTGAGAAGCAGAGCCCTCTCTCGACGAATGAAAATCACGCTCTATAAATCGCTCATCATGCCCGTCCTACTTTATGCATCACAAACCTGGACGCTGAACAGTTCAGATTAAAAGACTTTATGAGCATTCGAGAGAAAGATTCTTCGTAAGATCTACGGACCAATCTGCGTCAATGGCAAGTACCGAATACAGTGGAATGATGAACTGTATGAGCTGTACGCTGACATCGACATAGTCAAGCGCATTAAAATCGAGCGGCTTCGCTGGCTTGGTCATGTTCAGAGCATGAAAGACGATGCTCCAGTGAAGAAAATATTCGTGCCCAACGGCGATCAACGCAGAAGAGGACGTCTGCATCTTCATGAAAAGACCAAGTAGAGGACAACCTGATGAAGCTTGGAATTTCCAACTGGCGCCAGCAAGCGAAAGACAGAAATGGCTGGCGCAAATTCTTAGTTGAGGCCAAGACCGAAATACGGTTGTAGCGCCAACTAAGTAAGTAAAGTAGTAGTTGTTGGCTGCTAATCACAATTTCAAGTTCATCTACCGTCAAAAAGAGCCCAAAAGTTAAAAGTAGTTCGAACCAGATTAATTGCTGATGTCATTCGTGAGCCGAAAAATTTAGAAGAAATAAGCATTCCGGAACAGCTGAAATTTGTGAAAGGAGACCTTTTCGTTCCAAAGGAAGCTGATTTTCATGGTGAAAAAACATAAAATTGGGAACTTGGAACACATTAAAGGCTTTGGGAAAATCGCAATGTTGGGTAATGGACGGAACTTTTTACGTTGTCCCAACTATTTTCAGGCAGCTGTTTACTATACAAGGTTTGATTGAGTTACAATTTGTGCCACTGATATTTTGCTTAATGAGCAAGAAGTCCACGGAAGCATAAAACGAGTTTTTCTATTACTTATTTCAATTGGCTGCAGAGAGAAACATCAGCCTCAATCCTATCAGAATAGTAAGTGATTTTGAAAAAGCGATTTCCTCCGCCGGCAAAGAGTATTTTCCTTATGCAGAATACAAAGGGTGCCTTTTTCATTTCGGGCAAAACGTATGGAAACGAGTTCAAAAGGAAAGACTCTCTCATAAATATGGCAATGACTCCGAATTCAATATTCAGGTCCGTATGTTAAAAAGCTAATCGTTTGTAGCACCTGAAGATGTAGTTGATTACTACAATGAATTGGCCAGTAAATATAAAGACAATGATTTTATAAAAATTAGCAAGTGGTTTAAAAAATTTACATCAGTGAAGGAAAAAATAAAAAACCTCAGTATGAGCCTGAATTTTCGTGTGTTGGTGATAATGTCAAAGAAAATTTTCCACGAACGCAAAATTCAATTGAAGCTTGGCATCGTAGGCTAAAAGTACTCGTTGGGAAAAAAAATGTGGCTTATATAAGATGATTACAGAGCTTGCAAAAGAAATGATTGTTGTTAAGATAGATGTTTCTAACTATCGAGGAATTGCAAAATTAAGTGCAATCCCTAAGTTATTTGAGAAAATCATAACTGATCAATTAACTCACTCCGTGTCTTCCACCATTTCTGTCTTTCAACATGGTTTTCTGAAGGGTAAGTCCACTACAACAAACCTCTTAGAATTTACTACGCGTGTTATAAATGGTTTTACTTTGGGACTGCAGACTGATGTTATTTATACGGACTTTAGCAAAGCTTTCGACAGTGTTAATCATAATCTTCTTTTGAAAAAACTCCACCTTATTGGGTTTCCTGTCACATTATTAAATTGGATAAATTCGTACTTATCTAGACGTACTCAAAAGGTTTTATATAAGAATTCTCTTTCAAAAAGTATTTCGGTCACTTCTGGCGTTCCTCAGGGCAGTCATCTTGGACCGGTTTTATTTTTACTATTCATTAATGATCTTCCTTCGGTAATAAAACACTGTAACGTCTTAATGTACGCTGACGACGTGAAACTTTTTCTTTGTTACAAATCACCCGAAGAACGACATCTTTTACAATCTGATCTAAATAGACTTGTAGACTGGTGTAGCTTAAATATATTAAATCTCAACTTAAAAAAATGTAAGCAAATGACATTCTCGCGAAGATCTGCTAGTAACATAAATTACACTATAAATAACACTAACTTAGAAATAGTTTCCAGTTTTCTCGATCTTGGTGTTATTATGGATTCAAAACTTCGCTTCAATCTCCACGTTAATATGGTGATAAATAAGGCAAGAGGAGTCCTTGGTTTTATTAAAAGATGGGCTTAAGAATTCAGTGATCCCTTTACTACTAAATTATTATATACATCTCTCGTAAGGCCAATTCTTGAATATGCATCAGTTGTATGGAACCCACAATATAATGTCTACATCGACGGCATAGAATCCGTTCAAAAACAGTTTTTACTTTTTGCTTTACGTCATAGTCGTTGGAACCCCAATATTATGCTTCCATCGTATGAAATACGCCTTAAAATTATTTTACTACCTTCCCTAAGAAGCAGAAGAATGATGCTTAATGTCATGTTTCTGTATAAATTATTTCGTGGCGAGATTAATTCGGAATATCTCATCTCAGCTCTAAATTTTAACATCCCAAGGAGAGGAACTAGACATTTTCTGTTTTTCAAGTTGAGTCAGTGCAGTTCTAATTACGCTCTTCATGAACCTTTACGATGTATGTGCAGTGATTTCAATGATAACTTCAATATGATTAATTTTTCTGATTCGGTAGATGTCTTAAAACGGAAAATTATATTACATTTAAATAATTAAATCAATTTAACTTTATCCCATTATACCTAACGCAATTTTATAACAATGTAATATTGGCAATTGAGATTGTTCTGTTTCTCTTTTTTGTCTCGATATTATGTTTATAAAGTAAGCACCATCAAATATGAATCGTTTTTAAAACTTACTTTTTAATTATTCAATATTTTAATTTTTAATCGAATTGGGATTTACGCGCTCACGTGGTTTCCTGATTTGAAATTAGACTGAACTCACACTATCACCTGGATTTGTGTGCCAGAGTATATCTCTTTTCCATACAAGTTTACGCCTGCGTTGGCCCAAATGCATATCCAACTAATTGGGATTTTGATTTGGCGGATATGAGACTTATCTCATTTCCACGTAGGTCCTTGGGTTGGACAATGGCCGCAAACCAGTTAAAATGAGTTTAGTGTTTTTGATTGTTTTTCGGGTACCTTAAATTGATAATTACTATTATTTAATTCGATGTTGCTTATTTATATAGAATCAAGTATACTTAAATACGCGTTTATATATATTCAATTTTTAAATTCTGCTGAAAAGCCAATTATTGTGCTTAGTGGAAAATCCTAATGGCCAATAGGGGGTATGTTTTAGTACGTAGGTGCATTCTGTCTGTCCCGGCTGATTCGGGCAGATTTTAGAATGTGAATCGTGCTTGCGTATAGGTCGGGTATACGTATCTTGGGAAGATTTCATACCTCCGGGCGAATCCAAAAAAAAAAGACTACTTTGGAAAAAATTGAGTTAGGCGAAGCAATACCTTTAAGAAAATGGAAGGTGCAACGTTACAAAAAGCTTAAGAGAGTTATTAAAAAATAACTATTATGGAAAAGATTCAATATTTAAGATGTATTGCTAATAATATTTTATTATATAATTAAATTAAATATTTATGTATTGTGTTCTTACTTTGATTTAAATTATAATGGACTTTAAATTAATGTTTTCATTAATATCTTTTTAAAACAAATAAAATTCTATTAAAAATAATTAGCCCAAATTTATTTCTTGATAAGCACATAACTAACAAATTAAGTTTAACAAGCTTGGGTTAGGTTAAAAATCGCGGCGATAAACCCAAGCTTGTTAAACTTAATTTGAGGATTTTGTGCTTGGGGATTTTGTATTTGGGGATTTTGTGTTTGGGGATTTTGATTTGGGGATTGTGTGTTTGGGGATTTTGTATTTGGGGCTATCGAGCCCAACACGTCGAAAACTGTTTCCCGCCCTCAGCCGACTCATCCCATTCAATGGAATGTGTTTCAACAGGACGACAAGAAACATTGTCGTCTTCAGTTGATATTGTTGCTGGAGGATTAATTTCCGGCGCTGTGTACAGTATTTCGTTCATTTCTTCGTAGAACTCCCAGTCCTCCTGAAGTTTCCTGTAGATCCATTGTTTTCCCTTACTTTTTTATAGATCCTTTTCAATCCTTTCCACTTAGTATCTATTTGCTCACAACTCAAATTGGTGTTATGGCTGCTGTTTATTTGGCGAGCAATCTCTTGATACGCCACCTTTTTCACACTAGTCTGTAACTGAAGGTAATTCTCCTTGATAAGGGTGGTGAGAAGAATTGTGCCGCCTCTGGTCCACTTAAAAATATCTAAAAAAAATATATATTTTATAATTTTCCTTACCGTTTACACTGTTGCCCGCCATTTCTCGTTGTATTTTATTTATTAATAACAGCTGATTGCTTGGCTGCCTCGGAATGCCCATGGCTATTTTCTTTTTCCACATCAGACCACAGATTTGAGCAGATCTGATCAAACCGACCATAACCTGAGCTGACAACATCAGATCAAACAAAAATTGGTCTGATTTGGTAATGAAACATTAGGCGTTTTTCTTTATTACATCCGAGCTGAGCATGAGTTGTCAAAAACAGATCAGCGTTTATTTTTTACCTCAGACTTAGCTGTGTTCAATATATGCGTTTCTTTTCATGATCTGCTCATGGTCTGAGTGTTAGACGCTGCCGACGAGCTCAGAATTTTTTTACTGAGCACTAAGCAATCGGCTGCCAACGCATACATAAAAAAAACAATAAGCAAAAAATGGCTGGCACTAGTTTAGAATGTACTATTTTTGAAGTGAAAACTTCTTTAGGCGCGTTGAACGATTTTGGTAGAGGGTAAATCATTGGTTTGCATCATCGTATTTTTCCAAGGAAATCGGCCACAATCGGCCGCAAGCTCACAAAGAAATCACTTGGAAACTCCTGAAATTAATGCATATAATTTGTTAGTATTAAAATACTTAAGTTAGGTTGCAATAAGATGTTTGCAACCAAAACTTATTATTAGTTCGGTTTATATTGGTATATATATGCCTTTAAAGTTTGGCAATTTCTTCAGTAGTTGTATTTGTCAACATTTTTGAAAAATTTGCTTCTACTCAAACAGCTGCTATTCATGGTGAGATTTAAAAATGGATCATTCTTCTTCTCTTTCTGCTTTTTTCTGCTGGAACTTCGTTTGCAAACAAGAAAAATAATGTATGGATTGAGTGTTTTAACATTTTAATCTTTAAGTTGTAAAAACAAAGTTTGACAATTTTCATACTTGTTGTATTTGTCAGTGGCTTTTTATTTTCACCACTGCGGCATTTTATATTCAGAGTTGTCAACTATGGCTTTGTGTCAATCGGAAAGTTTTCAGTCGTGGTAAGATAGAAAATATCAAGTTGAATAAAATTTGTGTGTGTTGTAATAAATTTGTCTTTTTTGTTATGTCAAATGGACGATGAAATTTTGACAATTACAAATTTTGACGTTTCACATTTCGGTCGTGTTTTAGCACAAATATTTTATTTTATTTGCATTTTATCAATTTGCGACATATTTAATTCGAGAGCATGTACTAGCAACAAATTTCGTAAACTTGTAATATTGTAAACTTAAAAAACCTAAAAAATAACAAATTAATGAAAAAAATGAACGAAAGTGCTTGAGTTTGTGTCTGCCTGTGTGTGGGCCAACGGTCTCCAACATCAGCAAGTGCAGCAAAGTTAAATTGGCTTTCTTTGCTGGCGAGCGTCCTCCAAGTGCCACCACCAGCAAGTGCAATGCAAAATTTGTTGCTAGCCTAAGTGCCATCACCAGTAGCACAAGCAAGTGCTAAGTGCTTGCTAGCAGGGAAACAGAAAATATAGCATGCAAATTGCTGTATATTTTACGCCGTCAATTCGGTTCATCCCCTCTAACGCTGCGCAACCGCTGGGATCTTGTAATTATCTTTGCGTTGTTGTTGTAAATTTGCTAAGTAGTTATTGTTGTACAGTAAGCTTTAATTTTTTGTGGATGCTTATTTGTAGCTACAGTCAGCATATGACATCGAACTAATTTAGAAAACAGTTTATACATATGAATTAAAGAATATATATAATATTGGTAAATCTATTTGTTTTTAGTTAAAGTGTTACCGTATCGGAAATACATATATATATGTATGTATATAGTATATGTATATAGTATACATATATATACATACATATATATAAGCATATATATATATATGTATATATATAGTATATGTATATAGTATACATATATATACATATATATATATATATATATATATGTATTTCCGATACGGTAACACTTTAACTAAAAACAAATAGATTTACCAATATTATATATATTCTTTAATTCATATGTATAAACTGTTTTCTAAATTAGTTCGATGTCATATGCTGACTGTAGCTACAAATAAGCATCCACAAAAAATCAAACCGACCGATGTATATATATATATATATATATATATATATACATATTTACATATATATAGTTCATATATATGAACAATTTAGCTTATTGAGGGAATTTAAAGAATATTTATGTATATTTATATAATAACAATTACGTATTAAACCTGCGAAGTAATTAATATTTTCAGTAGTAATTGAATAACTAAAGTCTGCTTATTCTAAGCATTCTATTTTTTAAAACTGTTTAGCTTTAATTTCTTATATGACCTAGCTTATCAATTGTGTTGTGCGTGTTATTAAATGTTTGATCACATATGATCGAGAACTGGACATACGTGTTTTATGCCGATTCCGAACGGCTTATGTTCTCAAGAAGCTTTACATGGCAATTTTTACGCTCTGAAGTTTGCCATTGTCTGCAGAGAGGTGACGACCGAACAGAAAAATTAATTCAATTGAAAAAACTTTTCTGTCTGAGCTGGAATTGAACCCGGGCTACCTCGGTTCTTTAGCTTAGAGGCCACGCACTATACCCACTAGGCTACGGCCGCTCCTTAAAATAAATAGTTTCAGTAATATATAAAAAATTTAATAAATTGTTATAAGCTCTTAACAAAAATAATTCTAATTTCATATGCCGACTGTAGCTACACGATTAGAATTCACAACGTCTACAAAAAATTTCCGGCTAACTGCGCCAACAACAATTACCAAGGAAATCTACAAGCAAGGACGCACAGAGATGATCAAGATCAGAGCGGAACTTTTAAAACTTTTTGATTTCATCCTACATGTAGGACGGGCTGCAGTATGAGCTTTTGCACATCCTACATGTCCGTCCGACCTGTCAAATCCATCCTACATGTAGGATAGTCCAAAACCCCCTATTAGCATGAAAATTCTTATATAGCAGTAAGGCGGTCCGTGGCAGGACAACGTCTTCCAGGGAATACTAATATTTTATATATAGGTTTTCGCTTCGGTCGGCAGTCCTCTCACTGCCATACTTTTTTTTATTAAATTTAGCTATTTATCTAAAAAATTACATATTTGGACATTTAAGTGGACGAAAGATGCAAATGTTCCCAAAATGTTTCATTACCAAATCAGACCAGGCAGAAGAAAATTTCTGACCTCATTAGACCTTAAAAAGAAACGCAGATCTATTTTTGACAACTCATGCTCAGCTCGGATGTAATAAAGAAAAACGCTTAAAAAGTTAACATTTCGTAAGATATTTTAGAAATCAGCATGAAAATACATAATTTTGATTCGGCGCTTTACTGATATAAAAATGTTCTCCTGAAAAGTTAAAAAATAGACAACGTGCTCTCTGACAACGATATCCTAAATCAACAATCTATAGGATCTGTTTTGATTTGGGCTTTTGATCTCTTTTGTTCGTCTTCGCTGCAATCACACAATTGATTTGTTCATACTTGAAGGTTAATTTATAAGGTTGTGGCACTTGAGAGAAATGCACTCTTTTTCCGCCTTTGCTTGAACTGTCACTGTAATTTTCTTTGTTCTATGCATTCATTTTCTTGATTTCTTTTCATCCATTCTGACATTTCGACCGAGCTCGCTCTCAAGTGTCACAACCTTATGGCACAGCAGCGCATGCAACGCAGATAAGCAGCTAGCACACAGCCAAATAAAAGGTGATTATGCAACGCCTAGTCACATAGTCAAAATAAAACAATAAAAACAAGAATACAACGATTTTATTTTAATAAATTAACCGCACTTGATCAAACAATTCTACAACTTCACATCTGTTTTGCCAAAACGTCAAATACATAGAAGAATACACAGAAATCAAAATGAATAGATCTTCTATGTTTATCTATGTAGTCAGAGATGCATTTCTGTTTTTATCTGAGCATTGCCATGCGTTGCCATTTTTTGCATAATCAGATACACACAAATCCTATTAAACAGATTTCGATGTGACGCTTGTTAAGCCATGCACTGCTTTGCCATGCGAGGCTAACTGGACCATTATAAATGAGCCTTGGTGCAGTGTAGTTTGAAATAAACAAATGTCTTAAAACCGGTTTCAAGTGCACCTCTGCAGGCCTTTATTACACAATAAAGTCTTCGCAACAAACAGCTGCTTTTTTTTACTGAACCAACGCTCAGGGGATGCCCCCTATAAATGCATAAGCATTGCGTTGATTCGAAAGATAGGTAATAGTTAGTTGGAGGGTGGATAGATGGAGTAGTATCGGTGAAGATTTGTTTTAAATTTGCAATAGGAAAGACAAGAAAAACTTAAGAAAAGAATCCAAAAACTAACAGCCGTATTCATAAAAAGTTACAAACCTCTTGTAATATGGGTCCTACAAACACCTCTTTGTAAGACACATGCTTAAAAAAGTTATTCATAAACGTTCAATAACGAAAAAACCTTTTGTAATAGCTTCACAAATGAGAAAATTTTAAAATAGGAACAAACCTTTTGTAAATTTCCTACAGAGCTATTTTAAATTTAAGTCATGGCAGAAGTATCCAGGTAGTGTTAACTGCTTACTTTTTCTTCAAAAGGAAAACATAGCCTGTCAAAAACAGCAGTTAGTGAAAGAAAGCAAGCGTCGAAAACTAAAATCATAAAAATTAAATCAGAATTTTGTGCGTTTAAATAAACAAATAAAAATTTAAAATAATGAAAGTTGTAAGAAAATCGTGTGTGATTTGTATGAAAATCATTTCAGCTCGTGATGTTAAATTCCATTCAGTGCCTCAAAAGAAAGCTCGTCGCCGGAGGTGGATGGATGCCTGTGGCGAGATGCTGACAGAAAAGTCGTTTGATTGCGAAAATCATTTTACAGAGCAAGACTTTTGTCAAAATCTTCATAGATTCTGCTATGGCATTGGTTATGTTTTCACTGACTGACAATGGCCGATTGAAAGCTCTCTTTTTTTTGAGTAAATTTTTTGACAGCTAATGTTTTCCATAAAAACTGTCAACACTACCTGGGCAATTCTGCTATGATTTGAATGTTCTCAATTCAGAACAATCTTCTTATATTGTGGCAAGCTAAAATGTCAACAAACAAATAAATAAGTTAAAATAATTGTGTTTTGTGATCAGTGTCACCATATGGGCAGATAAAACTTTTTTGCCAGTTTTTTGAGAGGGTAGACAGTTTTCCAGATTTTGCCAAAAAAATAAAGTTTTTTTTTTTATTTTACTCAGTTTTTCAAGTTTTTGCGATTAAAACAATGGTTACTAGCTTTATGGATCAAATAAAATAAATTGTATGTTACTACAAAAATATAAGTAACATTTGAAGCTGCTACTACTACTTTTCACGCTCTTTCAAAAATTTATTTATGTGGTAGCGCTATTGATATTATTGTTGCTTTCGTTGTTTCTGTTCTTTTGTCTCGACTTCCACTCGTCAGTCTTGACGGTCAATATATATGTATGAATATATATGCTTTGAAAACTACAAAGAAATTGATGTAAATCATTCAAAGTTTTTAAATAATCAAAGACATTTATTTAGGAGCAGGGGTATATTCAGCTTTAAGCTCTACGCATAACTTATTCGAATCCGATGAAATAGATTTTAGAGAACATTGTTTCAAATTTTATGTTGAGCTATGCATTTGCTTATAACAAAAGTTTGATTTTGGGAATGATTTTCTAAAATATGTCGAACTTTTAGCACCTACAAAAATTTTAAAAAGTCAAGATTTTACTATTTTCAATTTGTGTATTTTTCTACCTAATTTCATCCATTCAGAAAAATTGCAAGAAATCGGCGATGAATTGCATGAGTGGCGCTACATTTATTTCAGTGATTTGAATTTACTGAATGAAAATCATATTGTATACTATTGTAATACTTTTTGGAAAGCCATTTTTATCAGAAACGTGGAGATAGTTCTTAAGTCTTTCCATTACTTAGAAAACTAGTTTATGTTGTTTTGACGATACCTGTAGCAACAGCAAACGTATAACGTATTTTTATTTACAAATAATTATTAATAAAACTAAAATCAGAAGTAAATTAGAAATTTCCATGTTGCATACATTTTAAAAATATATGTTTTAGTTATGTTTTTTTTAGTTCCAGTTTTTTCTGTTTTTGATTTAAAGGTAAAAAAAAATTTTTAAACAAATGCCTGTATAAATCAAATTCACAAACCTATTTTTAAATTTTTAAGCAAATGTCATTATATTTATCAAAGTCACAAACGAAAATTACAACTGTTCCTACTTTAAAGCATCAGTATTCTCACTTCAACTATAAGACTCTTGAGACTCGTTTATGAATACAACCCTTTTAAAGAGTATTTTAACTTTAAAACGCATTTTAACTAAAAAACGTTTGAAAGCTGTTTTAAAATATTTTTATACCCCCACGTTTAAAAAACGTAGTGGGGGTATATTAATTTTGTCACTCCGTTTGTAACGCCGATAAGGAGGCGTGGCCGGTATAGAAAAGTATATATACTCCTGATCAGCATCACCTCCTGAGTCGATTTAGCCATGTCCGTCTGTCTGTCCGTCTGTGTCCACGATAGCAGCCGTAATTTTTGAGCTATCATAACGAAATTCAAAATACAAGCTTTTCATACAAAAATGGAGGTCAAGTTCGAATCTGAGAAAAATCGGATGAAAACCACGCCTACCTACCATACAAAGTGACTTAACCAAAACGGTAAGATCTCTTTAAATTCCACAAAAATCAATTTAATGACTTCAAATTTCGCACAGTGTCTTAAATATTTAATATTTATTTTGAGTGTTAAATTTGTAAAAGCGGATGAAAACCACGCCTACCTCCCATACAAAGTGACTTAAACAAAACGGGAAAATCTCTTTAAATATATTTAACAGTTTGCTTAAGACTTTATATATACTCTAATGCGGCCGTGGGGGTATTTTAACTTCGGCCCAGTCGAAGATAATTCCTTACTAGTTATGAATACGGCTGTAAATGCTTAAATTTATTCTAATGTTAATACTTTTCATACTTTGAGGTTGTGAACTTTAGAACCTTATAGCGCTAACGATAAATTATCTGCTGGATTTCATCTGAACTTTATCTAACAAAGTTTATTGTTGCTCATAAATGCATTTTTACCCCATAAGATTAGTGTGCAACGTTTTAGATGTTTATATTCTAACAAAGGTGGTATTCAAACACAAGAATGTCATTTCTTTTTATTCCATTTGAACAAATTAAGATAAACGCTAAAAACATCTTTAACTCTAAAAGGAAATGAAGAACATTTATATTTTTTAAATTTTTCTTTTATTTTGACTTTTTTTTATTAACATTGTTCATATTATTTTTTCTTATCATTACATTATAAAACAGTTTTGTAAATGTTCTAAAATAATTTTGTTTAATGCTTCTTTATTTTTATTTTTATTTTGTATTGTTGATTGTAAGCCATTTTTTAAAGTAAATAACAAATTAAAAAATAAATAAAAATACTTATAAAATTTTTCAAGACTCCAATATACGTTGAAATAATAAAGAATCAGAAATAATTGTTAAATGTGTTTGATTTAATAAAAAAAAGTGCTTAAATTGTTGTGTTTACGAATTATTTGAAATACATAAATTTAAATAAAAAATCGTTTAAAATTATGCTACAAGAATACTTGCACATGCTTTGACCGATTTATTAGTTCACTTATTGCATTCGCACAAAAACTTATAGATGGTTTTCGCGTTAATAAATTTCAAATCAATTTACTGGCTATATAGACACTTTATCAATATTGTATTTTAAAAAATTTTATTTTGCGTTATTATCACTGAAATTAACATCTTACACCATTTTGGATTTTTTACTCCAATGAGTTAATTAAACTTACCAGAGAAAAATGCGCATGTTTGCTGCTATAAATGTACTACCATTTAAAGTTTTCCTCTTTTTTCAAAATCGCATTAATTCTCTTTATAAAAATCACATCCAGCTTTTGTATTTTGTACTGCACATTAGAATGTCGACCTTAAGTTTCATCCAACGACTTAGCACTTATGTGTACATAGCTACAATCTTTATCCTCGCACTTTCCCATGAGATCATAAGGGCAAATAATTCCATTAGGATCCAGATGTCTGTATGAGAAACGAGCCAATTAGAAAGTTGGTTAATATAATAAGATATCATATTATAAAATGAGAATAATGGTTGGACAGTTTTTTCTAGTTTAGTGAAAAGGAAAATTTATTGATCTTGTTTAATAAGATTCTCCTTTATTAGGTCTGTTTCCGTACTCGATTGTAATAACTTGCAATCTGCTAGAATGTGTATCTGTAGTTTATCGAGCTCAAAAGAGAGAACAAGCATAATATCGATCTCTCGTGCTCGAAAGTCGCTTAAGGAGTTCTGGCAAAATTCAAGCATCAAGAAGAACAAGGATAAAAAATAACAAGCAAATAATATTATTAAAAACAATATTAATGCTTTAAAAAATCTCAGCAAATTTATTTGTTTACTTGAAAAACAAAATGACAAGTTTAAATTTACGCTGTTTACTTTTGATGGGTAATCAGCTGTTTTTGTGCTTGAAACTGGCTATAAGCCGTTTCCGTACTTTTGACACTATTCTTAAATTTAATCTTACTCTCTCATCTTGAACTTTACTCGACAATGTGTTGGAATGATAATACAAAATATGCACACTTTTTAATCTTTGACAGAAAAAATTCGCAAAATAATTTTTCAAAAGTTCTTTAAAAAAATACAAAAGAAGTTCTTTTATGGCTCATAAAACCTATGAAATTAAAGGTTATACGATGCAGTTTGTAGTCTTATAATTCTTAATATTTATCAAGTTTCCTTTGATTTGTAATTTTAAATTTAGCTTTTAAATAATTATGGGAGCTATACAAAAAACAATCCAATCGTCAACTGAGTCGGTTGTTGCTCAAATCAAAGCGTGTGTGGCTTTGTCAAATGACCAGTTTGGCAGTTGTGTTGGTTGATGAAAATCAAAAGACTTTGATTTTTTAAATTTTCCTGGCAAGTCTTTCCATTCGATTGAGCTGTGGGACAAATCGTTTGATTATGTGTCAACATACTTGACTGTTGAAAGAAAATCTTTCAATTAAGTTTATACAGTGTACGGCCGAGAATCAATTTAATTGAAAGACTCAATTGATAATTGGATTGTATAGTGTATGGCTCTCATTATTCATTCCATAGTAAAATTATTACAAAGTACTAGCGACAATTTTTGCTGCGGTCAACGCACGTAAAAAAAATATCAAAACGAGAGCGTGCTATGGCAGCTGACGCAAAATGGAGATATCAAATATATTATTTTTCTAAATGTTTTTTGTTTTCTTTTGTTTGACATATGAAGCGTTCTCGCGAATAACGTTGTAAACGACAAAATTGTAACTGTTCACTTTTATTCATTTTACAAGCACTTTTATTCATTTTTATTAATTTTTGAAGTGAAAACTTCTTTAGGCGCGTTGAAGGATTTTGGTAGAGGGTAAATCATTGGTTTGCATCATCGTATTTTTCCAAGGAAATCGTCCACAATCGGCCGCAAGCTCACAAAGAAATCACTTGGAAACTCCTGAAATTAATGCATATAATCTGTTTGTTAGTATAAAAATACTTAAGTTAGGTTGCAATAAGATGTTTGCAACCAAAACTTATTATTAGTTCGGTTTATATTGGTATATATATATGCCTTTAAAGTTTGGCAATTTCTTCACTTGTTGTATTTGTCAACATTTTTGAAAAATTTGCTTCTACTCAAACAGCTGCTATTCATGGTGAGATTTAAAAATGGATCGATCTTCTTCTCTTTCTGCTTTTTTCTGCTGGAACTTCGTTTGCAAACAAGAAAAATAATGTATGGATTGAGTGTTTTAACATTTTAATCTTTAAGTTGTGATAAAGTAATATGTCGAACATTCAAATAATTACATGCATGCTCTTATTTTATTACATATTGTCAAAGTTGTCGTGGTAGGATAGAAAATATCAAGTTGAATAAAATTTGTGTGTGTTGTAAAAAATTTGTCTTTTTTGCTGTGTCAAATGGACGATGAAATTTTGACAATTACAAATTTTGACGTTTCACATTTCGGTCGTGTTTTAGCGCAAATATTTTATTTTATTTGCATTTTATCAATTTGCGACATATTTAATTCGAGAGCTTGCAACATATTTCGTAAACTTGTAATACTGTAAACTTAAAAAACTTAAAAAATAACAAATTAATGAAAAAAATGAACGAAAGTGCTTGAGTTTGTGTCTGCCTGTGTGTGGGCCAACGGTCTCCAACATCAGCAAGTGCAGCAAAGTTAAATTGGCTTTCTTTGCTGGCGAGCGTCCTCCAAGTGCCACCACCAGCAAGTGCAGTGCAAAATTTGTTGCTAGCCAACATCCTCTAAGTGCCATCACCAGTAGCACAAGCAAGTGCTAAGTGCTTGCTAGCAGGGAAACAGAAAATATAGCATGCAAAGTGCTGTATATTTTACGCCGTCAATTCGGTTCATCCCCTCTAACGCTGCGTAACCGCTGGGATCTTGTAATTCTCTTTGCGTTGTTGTTGTAAATTTGCTAAGTAGTTATTGTTGTACAGTAAGCTTTAATTTTTTGTGGATGCTTATTTGTAGCTACAGTCAGCATATGACATCGAACTAATTTAGAAAACAGTTTATACATATGAATTAAAGAATATATATAATATTGGTAAATCTATTTGTTTTTAGTAAAAGTGTTACCGTATCGGAAATACATATATATATATACATTAGGGCGGGTCGATTTATTTTTCGACAATTTCCCTATGATTTCCGTATTCTATGGGTTATTCCATTAAAATTTGCCAAAAGAACCATATCGTTAAAATCGAGTCCCCCTACTTTTTGTTGGTAGATTTTTTCCCAAATTGACGTTCGTATGAAATATTACCTACACGTTCACATCCATAACTCAAAAACTATCGATCGGGTTTAATCGCCAGTGGGCGCGTTGGAAAGGTGAGCTCATTTTGATCAATTTACAAAAAAAAAAATCTCCAACATTGGTCCAACGGTTCAAAAGTTACGGGCATTTTTGTCCACATTTTGGACCATTTTTCCATTTTTTTCATGATTTTGTCCAAGAATATTACTTTCATGGCCATTTTTTTGGCTCAATCCATTATTTAATTAAATTTACAATTCAAAACGAAGAGTTTAAGCCCAAATTTATCGAATTCGGTTTATTAATTCATGCGATATTGCTAAAACAAAATAACACATAAAACCAACTTTTTGATTTTTTTTCCCTTTTTATTTTTTTTTCTACAAAAATTCAAATTAAGAGATTATAAAGTATCTATCAACCTATTATCAAAAAAAAATATTCAATTTGAGTGTAGTAAAAGACAAAATCTTGGACAAAATCATGAAAAAAATGGAAAAATGCTCCAAAATTTGGACAAAAATGCCCGTAACTTTTGAACCGTTGGACCAATGTTGGAGATTTTTTTTTGTAAATAGATCAAAATGAGCTGGCGATTAAAACTGGCGATTAAACCCGATCGATAGTTTTTGAGTTATGGATGTGAACGTGTAGGTAATATTTCATACGAACGTCAATTTGGGAAAAAATCTACCAACAAAAAGTAGGGGACTCGATTTTAACGATAGAGGTATGGTTCCTTTGGCAAATTTTCATGGAATAACCCATAGAATACGGAAATCATAGGGAAATTGTCGAAAAATAAATCGACCAGCCCTAATGCATATATATATTAAGGCGCCTCAAAATAAAAAGTGGTCCGGGTCACCTCCTGAAAACAAACTTTGGTTTATTTTATGATGATTCCCAAAATATTGCAACTCTAGCTTTAGCCGTTCGTGAGCTGGAATGGTTTGAAATAACCTCTAAAAATCGCGTTTTTGATTAATACTATTTATACCACACTACCTTCGGTCAAAAAAATTGTCACAAATAGTGTAAATCGATGAAATACATAGTTTTGTTTTTTTATTTTTTTTTAAATCTGCCCACACACTTAGTTATTGAGTTATTTGCAGTGATTTTTTCAATTTTTTTTAATGCAGTTTTTATAAAAATATATATAACTTCCCCATTTATAGCCTGATTTACCATTCCGTGGTATCATTGGAAAGGTACTGAATGCTGCTTTTCATTTCTGTCGTTAATTAACCCTTATAAGCACTTTTATAAAAATGCATTTTATTTTATTTTTATTTTTTTGTGAAGGCCTTTGCCTCAATTCCTGATTTTGTTCAATTATAAGAGAAATAAAATTAAATCATGTAGATAAAGAATGCATTTTTTAAATGGACTTTGGAATAAAGTATAGGAAAATACTTTATTGTACTTAGACAAAACAGCTAAGAGTAAATTTTACCACAGTTCTTATAAGTAGTCACTCATGACTTTTACATGACTTTTAGGTTTGACAATGAGTTATATTATATTATATAAATGTGAGTTTTTGAATTGTGATCGCTTAATTGTTCAAGTTATTCATAAAAAAAATGCTTTTCGTTTCTCGCGAGTTAAATAAAAATCAATTGCCAACAAAAAGTGATGTAATAAAACATTTATTATTTTTGCGCGAAAAAAATAATAATCGGCCTTACGGGCTATCTAATTATCATCAAAACATGCTAAATGATTTAAGCAAAATTTGGAAAAGAGCAGAAATTCCGGTTATATCGAAGACTGCGATTCGCAAAAAACTTCAAAATTTAACGCTTTTATATCGGGATATCACAAAAAATCCATCGCATTACAATGCAAGCGAGTGGGCCGAACTATTTTCAATTTCTGTTTGCAAATGTGCTCTAAAAATTAGAGTGTCTTGTAGTTGCCCAGGTGAAAAACAAATGCCATTGCATGTTTGGAATTTTTATCTTGATCAGTCGAGCCGAAGGTTGCTCACGCTAGATGACGTTGAAAACCACATCCCATGTGATTCTATTACGGACTTCGAAAGCGAAAGTGAAAACGAAAGTATTGCAACAGCCACTTTTGTACCACAACTAAGAGAAATGGATGTGGATGATCCATATTCATCATCGTCTGAGGAAGATCTTAAAGATCTTGGACCAAGCGTACAAAGTTTTTCCTTACCAACATTCAGTGCTGCGTTGGACCGTGCCAGTGTATCCAATCGCTTTGGGGCTCTGCTCGCAACAACATTGCTAAAAGACTTGGACATTCCAGGCATAATTATTGATCAGCACAAAATCCAAAGGGAGCGAACTAAAGCTAGGGCGAAATCACTAAGAGACATAAAAAACAATGAAATACTAAAATGCATTTCTTTTGATGGAAAAAGGGAACGCACTTGAAACAAGTTACTGTGAATGGCAAACCACGCAACGTTAAAATGATGGAGGAGCATATAACTCTGGTAAGCGAACCCAGCTCAAACTACATTGGTTACTTAACTCCCGTAGACGGAAGCGGTGCTGGTATCGCAAACGATATTGTCAATTACTTGAAAGCTGAAAAGTTTTCACTAGAGCACGTGGTCGCTGTAAATTGCGACGGAACCAGCACCAACACAGGCAAATTTAATGGAGCGATTTGTAACCTAGAACGACAATTGCAGCGCCCTTTGCAGTGGCTAATATGCCTCTTTCATTTTAACGAGTTGCCATTCACTGCGTTACTCAAAGAAATGTTAGGAAAAGCTAATGGGCCGCAAAACTGGCCAGGAATAATTGGGCATACATTACAGGGCTGCGAAGATGTGCCGGTAAATTGTATTCAATTATTTTGTTGTTTTTTTTTTAACTGTTAATTTCAATAAAATATTAACTTTAGATTGCTCATAACTTTGATCCAATTGCGATGGGCTGTATGCCCACAAATATTGATGACTGGGTTTTGCGAGCTGATCAAAAATATCTTTATGATATGGTACGAGCAGTTGATGCTGGGGCGTGCGATGAACATTTGGCCAGCATTAAACCTGGCCCGCTCAATCTTTCACGCTGGTTGACAACAGCATCAAGAATTTTGCGGCTATATGTTACGAAGCCTGTGGCTTGCGAAAAGTTAAAGCAGCTAGCATTTTTTGTTATGAGGGTCTACGCACCATTTTGGTTTTTAATAAAAAGCCAACCAAAAGCCATTCATGGCAACCGCCACTTGTTTAAATACATTGAGTGGACGCGCGAATTACCGGCAGATATGCAATTTATTGTACAACGCTCTGTTCAAATTAATGGATTTTTTGCTCACCCAGAAAATATTTTACTGGCAATGGTTACAGATGAGAGTAAGGCGACACGAAAGGAAGCCTACGATATTATTTTACAATCGCGTGCTCATGACACTCAAGGAATTCACCAATTTAATGTCCCCAAGATACAATTCAATTGTGATTCCTATAAAAATATGATAGATTGGAATGAATTAAGAGCTAATACAGAACTGCCATGCATCCAGTTCTATACTCAACAATACTTATTAGAACTACACGACTCCAATGAAATTGTAAAAATTCCTGGTAATGAAAAGTTTTTAAAATAATTGTTATGCTTTTCTTAACAAACAATTTTCAGAATTTCCATGTCATTCACAAAATACGGAACGTTTTGTACATGTGGTAAGCCAATCCTGCGTTTCGGTAATTGATAAGAACAGACCTGCACATATTGCAAACAAGATTCAATCGCGCAAGCGTTACTGTAAAATTGAATCACGAAAAGATTTGGAATAAAAAAAATTATTTCTTTGATAAAACTCTAAATTGTTTTTTTTTTTTATCTTTTAATTAGCGACTTAATAAATAACCACAAATTTTTTATCATGTTGATAAAAAATGCATTTTTATAAAAGTGCTTATAAGGGTTAATTAACGACAGAAATGAAAAGCAGCATTCAGTACCTTTCCAATGATACCACGGAATGGTAAATCAGGCTATAAATGGGGAAGTTATATATATTTTTATAAAAACTGCATTAAAAAAATTGAAAAAATCACTGCAAATAACTCAATAACTAAGTGTATGGGCAGATTTAAAAAAAAAAAAAAAAAAAAAACTATGTATTTCATCGATTTACACTATTTGTGACAATTTTTTGACCGAAGGTAGTGTGGTATAAATAGTATTAATCAAAACGCGATTTTTAGAGGTTATTTCAAACCATTCCAGCTCACGAACGGCTAAAGCTAGAGTTGCAATATTTTGGGAATCATCATAAAATAAACCAAAGTTTGTTTTCAGGAGGTGACCCGGACAACTTATTTTTCCTCCATACAAGTTGAGGCGCCTTAATATATATACATATTTAAATATATATAGTTCATATATATGAACAATTTAGCTTATTGAGGGAATTTAAAGAATATTTATGTATATTTATATAATAACAATTACGTATTAAACCTGCGAAGTAATTAATATTTTCAGTAGTAATTGAATAACTAAAGTCTGCTTATTCTAAGCATTCTATTTTTTAAAACTGTTTAGCTTTAATTTCTTATATGACCTAGCTTATCAATTGTGTTGTGCGTGTTATTAAATGTTTGATCACATATGATCGAGAACTGGACATACGTGTTTTATGCCGATTCCGAACGGCTTATGTTCTCAAGAAGCTTTACATGGCAATTTTTACGCTCTGAAGTTTGCCATTGTCTGCAGAGAGGTGACGACCGAACAGAAAAATTAATTCAATTGAAAAAACTTTTCTGTCTGAGCTGGAATTGAACCCGGTCTACCTCGGTTCTTTAGCTTAGAGGCCACGCACTATACCCACTAGGCTACAGCCGCTCCTTAAAATAAATAGTTTCAGTAATATATAAAAAATTTAATAAATTGTTATAAGCTCTTAACAAAAATAATTCTAATTTCATATGCCGACTGTAGCTACACGATTAGAATTCACAACGTCTACAAAAAATTTCCGGCTAACTGCGCCAACAACAATTACCAAGGAAATCTACAAACAAGGACGCACAGAGAAGAACAAGATCAGAGCGGAACTTTTAACACTTTTTGATTTCATCCTACATGTAGGACGGGCTGCAGTATGAGCTTTTGCACATCCTACATGTCCGTCCGACCTGTCAAATCCATCCTACATGTAGGATAGTCCGAAACCCCCTATTAGCATGAAAATTCTTATATAGCAGTAAGGCGGTCCGTGGCAGGACAACGTCTTCCAGGGAACACTAAAATTTTATATATAGATTTTCACTTCGGTCGGCAGTCCCCTCACTGCTATACTTTTTTTTTTTTTTTGGTATGCGATAAAAATACCCCAAACTGGTCAACTGTTTACTCAATTTCTGTTTGTATATAATACAAGAGAGTAATTCTAACAGGTTTTCGCAAAAAAAAATACTTAAAAAAATGTCGTTTACGTTATTCGCGATTATGCTTCATATGCTGACCGCAGCTCGTGAGCATGATACAAAAATTTATCAGGTAGCCTTGACAACACCTATTTTCTCACGAGCTGCGATAAACGAACGTCGAACAAAAGAAAACAAAATGGGCGTTCAATAAGTTTTTTTTTCAATACTTTTCTTAATGCACCACCGCCTCCGCTGACATCGTATCATGGAGTTTTACTTTCTATCAACAAACAAAAAGATTAATTATGAAATTTATTAATTTGCATACATTATTTACAACTTAAATTAAATTTATTTATTTTCTTTGTGTGACACAAAACATTTTTGATATCTCCATAGCAACAATAGCACGCTCTCGTTTTGATTTTCTTTTGTTTGACATATGTTTATCGCAGCAAAAATTGTCGCTCCTACTTTATAATAATTATACTATGCTCGTGACAAGATTTAATTATTATAAGATTTATCGTATTTTTTGACGTAGGCTTAAATTTTTTGTCAGAAATATTTTGACATTGTTTTTTTGTTACAACAATAATGTGTTGACAACAGTGTTTTGTTATGTAGAAAAAAAATGTAGAATTCAGTGTTTCGTTGTGCAGTTTTCTAGTGTAAAAAGTAGTTTTCAATGATTTCTTGCCAGGTTAATAAAAAAAAAACGATGTAGGCATTGCGCCAAGTGTGGAATTTAGAAAGTGACTTTGCAAATTTAAAATAAGAAGTTCTTGCTGTCAATGCGGAAGACTTGATAAGCAAATTTAATTAATTGAACGAGTAATTTTGAAAAAAGTGAGTATCGACAATATGCAAATTAAAACAGATATTGTATATAATAACTATTTTTCAGATTTTTAAACCAAAAAAGCATTGTAAAAAGTTGTCGCACCGCCGTTTTGAAGGTACGATTAGAATCCTCTCACATTGTAAAACTTGATTTCCTATTGCTTTTTAACATTTTGACTGTTAAAATTTGGAGCAATATATAATAATTATTTGTGATTTTTATTTTTTTTTTTCAAGCCAAAAATTTTCCCAATATATTTTAAGCAAAAAATAACCAGTACTTTTTGATTTTTATTTTTTGGACAAAAATAATAAGCAAAACTTGACCGATATCTTTTTGAGCACAAATTAACTGGAAAGTTTTGATTTTTATTTAAAGCAAAAAAAAAGTAAAATTTGCCCGATATATTTTTGACCACAAAATAACTAGTAAATTTTTTATTGATATTTTTTAAGGCAAAAATACAAAACAAAATTTGACCATTATATTTATATTTCAGCTGTGGGAAAAATATGCGGTACGCAGTTCAAAGCGTCTTCTAGGGTGTGCAAAAAACATATATATATTTATAATATTAAGTTTTCTATATGACCTTGTAATTTATTATGTTGATTTTCTACGATTTAAATATAAATTCTAAATGTTTGATATTTTAAATCATTCTTGATTTTGAATACAAATTCTAGTTGTTTGCTAGTTTAAAATCGTTTATTGAACTTTAGGTCAGGTTAGAACAATTAATTGCTCTAACGAATTTTTTCCAAAGAAACAACAATATTTTCAATATGAAAAGGAAAACATCACTAGCTGATTTTATTGCTATTTCCGCTCTGCTAATGGCTTAATCAGAAATTTTTATGATGCCGGCGGGAATTGAAAGCTCAATAAACGATTTTAAACTATCAAACAACTAGAATTTGTATTTAAAATCAAGAATGATTTAAACTATCGAAAATTTAGAATTTGTATTTAAGGGAGGGTTCTCCTGGATTTTTTTGGATTTGGCCGAAAAACAAGCAAAATTTGAGAATGGTTTGTGGGAAAATGAAAAGACATACGAACTTATGCTTTTGAACTTTGATTTGTGGTTTATTGACGAGTAAAAAAAAAAAAAGATATATGAAAAATTCAAAATGGCGGCTTGAAAATGGCGGATCTCGTCGACCTCTGCGCGCAAAACATCGACCTCCCGCGGACAGTGTGGGGCCTCAGGTAGTGAACTGAAATGAGAAATGTATAAAATTTATTAAAATTGATAACATTTCATATGCCTGGAACCTAACTTCAATTAAGTTTGGTAAAAAAAACCAATTTTATGGACTTTTAAAAAAAAAATTGAAATTTTTTGCTTTTTTTTTACTTAGATCTCGTTTAAAAATTATAAATAAACAATTTTTTATGCCAATGTTAGGTTCCAGGCGTACAAAAAAGTATATACTTTCAAACATTCTTTGAATGAAGGAAATCGGATCAATAGAACAAGCCCTGTGCTGTCCGTTAGATTAGAAAACATGGTTCCGAGAAAAACGCGTTTAAAGTTTTTAGAAAGTTGGTACGCGCGCGTGACATGGGTACGTTTGACACGCTCTAGCTCGAGAAATACGCGTCGTATTGAAATATCCCTTGGCACAAACATTCTACATATATGTAACTTTCATTTTATGTAAAAAAAAAAAAATTCTTTTTTTCAAAAAAATCCAGGAGAACCTTCCCTTAAATCATAGAAAATCAACAAATTAATAATATATTTATATATATAAAATTTTTATTTTTATTTGTGACTTAAAAAAATAAAAAGCATAAATAATTATATTTCTTTATTGCTCAAAATTTAAAAAGTCTAAAAATATTATTTTTGATTTTTATTACAAAATACATACTTGGTACGGTCTCTGAGCTAAAAAGAAATACTATATAGTGTTGTTACATAATTCCAATTAAAATTTTTTTAACAGAAGGTATGCCTGTAACGTGTTATTTGTCGCTAATCATGAACTGTAATGTAATTTATTTTACAGCATCAAAAGCCATACAATAACGACAAAAGTTCCCAACGAAACTTCTTAGCAGATGCACTTGTATAACTTAAGAAGATTATTTATTAAAGAAGGTACTTTTAACTTGTTGGTGAAAAACAAAATATGTGTGTACTGCGTATAAGGGGGATTCCACGCCATTTTAACCAAGATTCACACTTTGTGTTTTCGATTTGCTTCAAATTTCGAGTCATCCTTGAAATTGAAAACATGAAGTTTGAATAGTGAACGAAAGGATATGAAATATATATGTAAAATAATGAACATGTAAGGTGCGTTTCATAAATATAAAACCACCGAAGATTTAATGCGTGCTATTTTTGTTGAAAAAAAAAAATAAAAAAAAAATTTCTTCAAATTCCACGTGGTCTCAGCCAGGCGCGGATCTAGAATTTTTTTCCGGAGGGGGTCACAGGATAGAAAGAAAACAACCCGTAAAAAACAAAGTTTTTGACTATCAATTCTTTACTCTAGACTAGTGATGATCAAAAATTCAAAAACCTACCACTTTTGCCGACAACGAAAAATGCTGCTGACGCTCTGCTTCCGCACGTACAAAATGTTTATTTGCTGCTATGGGCACGGAGCACTCTGAGAGCAAAGAGAGCAAACGTATGTGTATCGACACAAAAAAGCAACAACAAAGCAGATAAATCTCGCAACGCAGTTGGATGTGGAGTTAAAAGTACCACGCTTTGTTTCTTGTCAAAAACATCGAGATAATTACCAACAAAATCAAACCCCGGAGGAATATTCCAGGAGAGGAATTTACGTTCCTCTGTTGGACAACGTTGTGACGGACCTCAAAGAAAGGCTCTCTCCAGACGTGATGAAGCTTTTTGGGTTGAAAGTGTTCCTGCCTCGGACTTCCTATACAGCGGAGGACATTAAAGAAGTTCATCTTGTAGCAGAAACGAACCAGAAGCTTCTGAACACTCCCCCTTCGAACGTTGTTGCAGAATTTGAGTTGTGTGTAGCTAAATGCAACCGAATTGTTGCAGACGGCGGTGAACTCCCAGATTCGGTTCCTCTTGCCCTTGATGCGTGTGATGAAGTTGTTTATCCGGTTATTAATACACTGCTTTGGATTTTGGAGACGCTTCCTGTTACTGGAGCCACTGCAGAAAAGAGTTTTTCAACTCTCCGTCACCTCAAAACTTGGTTGAGATCAACTATGGCAGAAGACAGACTCACCGGGCTTGCATTGCTACACATCCATCGAGACATTGAATTGGACATCGATGCGATCATTAACAGATTTGCGAAACAAAATAAAAGACTGGATTTTGTTTTATAAATTATGCTTTTAGTTGGAACTTGTAAACAGATGATAGTATATGAAGTATAGCTACAATCCAACTATAGAAAAAATAATAAAAAATTCAGTCTTGTTTAAGAAAATTAGTCAATTTTGTTGATTTAGTCATTTTTTGATTCCAATTTTTTCAGAGTGTTCAAACTAGGTTTTGCTCGTTTGTTTTTTTTTTTTTTTTTGTTTTTCGGTTTGCAAAATATTGTTTCAGCTCTATTTCTTGAAATGTGGGCTTTTTGGGGGGTCATGACCCCCTTGGATCCGTGCCTGGTCTCAGCCTTTCCGATGTAGAAAAAGGGAAAATTATAGACTTTTCGGAAGAAAACTTAGGAATAAGATAAATTGCGCACAAAATCAATCGCAGCCAGTTCTAAACTTTTTAAATAATCCGGAGGGATTCGTCAAAAACAAGAAAAAACCTGTTTTCTTCGCCAATAAGCAAAAATTTTTACGAACCCATCTTCTACAATATAAAAAAAAGTGTCTATTAAACGCCACAATTAAAAAAAAGTTTTTTATAATTCTCGTTATTTTAGCTGCTATGGCAGATAGACAGTATTGCATTGAATATAAAATCTTCGTGTATGATGAAATTGGCAGAAAGACACTTTTGAACTATAAATAAAAAAAAGCCTTTTTAAGAACAAATTTATGCTTTAAATCATTTTAACCACTTTTAACTCAAGGATGTTGTTTTTTTTAATTTTTTATTGCAATTTCGGCCCTGCTAAAGGCTTCATCAGAAATCTTTGGATGCCAGCGGGAATCGATCCTAGGCCGTGCTTGCCTCGTGTAAACGCATCTTAGCGCAATACACCAACAGAGGCGATTAGAAATAGAAAATCAACATAATAAATAGCATACATGGGCACACTGCAGTAAATATTTACTGCATTACTAGAAGCAGTAATCAGTAAACTTTTACTGATAATGAAATTCAATTTGCATTACCAGTAAATTTTTACTGATTACTGGAGAAAATTGCAGTAAAAATAAATTTTTACTGATTACTGGGAAAAAATTGCAGTACAAATAAATTTTTACTGATAATGAAATTCAATTTGCATTACCGGTAAATTTTTACTGATTACTGGAAAAAATTGCAGTAAAAATAAATTTTTACTGATAATGAAATTTAATTTGCATTACCAGTAAATTTTTACTGATTACTGAAAAAATTTGCAGTAAAAATAAATTTTTACTGATTACTGAAAAAAATTGCAGTAAAAATAAATTTTTACTGATTACTGAAAAAAATTGCAGTAAAAATAAATTTTTACTGCTTACTGAATAAAATTGCAAAAATAAATTTTTACTGCAATATTTTCAGTAATCAGTAAAAATTTATTTTTACTGCAATTTTTTTTAGTAATGCAGTAAAAATTAATTTTTACTGATTACTGAACAAAATTGCAAAAATAAATTTTTACTGCAATTTTTTCAGTAATCAGTAAAAATTTATTTTTACTGCAATTTTTTTCAGTAATCAGTAAAAATTTATTTTTACTGCAATTTTTTTCAGTCATCAGTAAAAATTTATTTTTACTGCAATTGTTTTCAGTAATCAGTAAAAATTTATTTTTACTGCAAATTTTTTCAGTAATCAGTAAAAATTTACTGGTAATGCAAATTAAATTTCATTATCAGTAAAAATTTATTTTTACTGCAATTTTTTCCAGTAATCAGTAAAAATTTACTGGTAATGCAAATTGAATTTCATTATCAGTAAAAATTTATTTGTACTGCAACTTTTTCCCAGTAATCAGTAAAAATTTATTTTTACTGCAATTTTTTTCAGTAATCAGTAAAATTTTACTGGTAATGCAAATTGAATTTCATTATCAGTAAAAATTTATTTTTACTGCAATTTTACTGGTACTGCAAAGTGCCCATCTATGATAAATAGCAAGGTCATATACAAAACTTTAATAGTTAATTTTTAATAGAATTGACACTTGGATATTACATTTGGATATTAAATTTGTATTTGGACTTTAATACTTTAAGAGTGCAGCGTCGCGTTCATATGTTAATTTATTACTTTTGTTTCGTATGGCGCAATAGTACAGTGGCAAAAGTAATGAATTTAAAAACTGAGTTTTTTGCGTACGACACCAACGATGCTTGTTATATTTTTTTTTAATGTTTTAATCCAAGTCTGTACTAAATTTGAATACAAAGCTGGTGTGGACTTATATGTAGTACAGAAAAGTTTAAATTTTAGTACAAGATTTCTAACCGTGTAGTGATACTCCGGTGGAATAACTCCTTTTAGATCTTGTAAATGTTTCCATTTGTTTTGCTGGATTCGGAGTCGACTCGCTTGCAAGAGCTTTGGGTCTATGTGACGTGAATCTTACTTAATTCTAGTAGGTAGTTCAGAGTAATCATGATCAAAATCCACTTAAGACTTAATGCTACCACTTGTAGAACCATTTTTATCTCGACTAAGGGCCGAATTACATCATCTGTGATCGAGCAAAATTACGAAGGGCACGACGAGACAAGTACCTATCAATCTTGTAAAATTTTGCTCGATCGAGGATGCCGTAATTCGGCCCCAGGTCTTACACTCGAAAATCGAATAAGGTTAGCATTTTTATTGTTTTTAAAAAAATCATAAGTCACACTCATATGAAATATTAAAATATTATGTAGACAGTTTTGCATTCATAAATATGTACCTTTGTAGATAGAAATATGATAAAATATAGGATATATTATACTAAAAATGGGTGTTTTCAATTGAAATTTTTACAATAGATGCAGCTGGGGTCGGTGATAAGTTTAGCATACAATTGTTCGTCAAAATGTGTTCATACAAAACTTTGTAGCTCTGTATCTCTTGGAAAAAGAATAACATTATAAAAATGTGCATAACAAAATGTTCGTTAGAATTTCAGTTATATACAAAATTACATTTAAATTGTTTAAGTCACGACAGTAAAAATTTATTCGGTAAAAATTATATACGCTCCTTAATTGTAAATAAATACAAAAGTGGTTTAAGTTGTGGAGTAATCTTCCGCGATTTGTCATATTTAGGAGCGAAGAGAAATTATGTATATTATACGATTAAGCTATTTCTGAATACTGGCTCCATACAAGACCTTAAGAAAAGTGGGAAAAATCGAAACGTCCGTACTGCGAATGCGATTAAAATAGTGAGAGATCAAATTCGTCGAAATTGTAACCGTTCAGCACGAAATACGAACAAAAATATAGGAATGAATCAAGAATCTTTAAGGCTCCTTTTGCGTGGCGACCTCAATATGAAGGCCTTTAAAAAGAAGAAAATGCATCTCCTTACCACAGATAACTTATCACATAGATGTTCATTTTGCCACTTAAAACCGGCAGCAATTTCTTGAAGCTTGAAAAAGAGCTTTATTTTCAAAGCTCGATTGCAACACATACACAAGCATTTTCTAAACTTTCTAAAATGCAAGAAGTAGCGCAGTTCTATTTATAGAATTTTTGTTATATTAGGTATGTTTCCGTACTCTACACTGTGTAAGATTTGTGTAACTTCTGATAAGCTTGACCTGAGAGTAAAAATCAAATTTGAGAATATTGGCAAAAGTAGGGAAACAGCTTCTAGCCAGGATCAAGCACAAAACAGCTGATTCTGACAGCAGACGAGTCATATATAAATAGCGCTAATTGAAATTGTCATTTTGCTTGTGAAGTAAATTTGTTAAGCTATAAAATCGTGAAAAACGTTAAAAACGCCAAATAAAATGATCAATTTGATTGTAAAGTAAAGTTGTATCAAGCCATTGTATAATTATTTACGTAATTAATTTATTGTTAAAAATGGAAGGCCAAAAGATTTGCAATTTTTAAATTTATTTTTAGCAGCACAATTTGTGAATATTTGTGAAAAACATAAACAAACATTTGACATTTGCTTGTTCTTCTTGATGCTTGTTATTTACTCGAAGTCTTGAGTTCTAGCACGCTCTGTGCACATTCTGTGCTCGAGAGCGATTTTATTCTTGTTCTTCTTCTTCCATTTCTTACACAAAAAGTACGGAAAGGGGCATGTCGAACTTAGGGTTGCCAGTTTGGTAATTAATAACCAAATTTGTTAGAAAATTTTTGACTTGGTAATTTGGTAATTTTTTTATAGTTTTGGTAACTTTTTTCGGTTTAGTTTTTCCAGAAAATTGAGAATATTTTGTTGTCTTTGCCCTACAGCTCTACTGCAGCTGAAAGTAAATTTTCTAAATTTTCTCTTATAATAGCGAAGCAACGAATCAAGTTGGTTTTTAATACAATAAATAGCATATTGATTTCAAAGGAGTTCTGCGAAGAAGAAGAAGATATTTAGATTTCAAATGAAGGTAATTTTTTTCGCCATCAGCTCTAATTTAAGAGTTATGGGCAAAAATGTAAAAACCTATTTTTTTCTAATAGAATTATAAATGCATCAGTCGATTTCGATCGTCTTTGACAGCTTTGATTAAAAAATATTAGGTTTAACAATTTTTGTAAATGCAAATTCTTTATCTTCTTTTGTTTTGAAGATAAAAAATCAAAACAAAATGCCCTTTAAAAATCATAAAATTTCAAAATTTTTCATAATAAAAAAATTCGCTACCCTGAATATTTTGAATCTAAAAAATATCTTTTTCCTTTGGAGCTCAAGCATATATTTTATCCTTGCAAATATTGTGGATATTTCCTGATATATTTTGAAATAACGAAAATTGATTGCATGAAAAATATATGGGGAAAATTTCAAAAGTAACTTTCTGAAAAATTAGGCTTTCCCAGTTGCTTGAAATAGCTTGAAATAGCTTGAAATAAATTAAATAAAATTTTCACTTTTTTCATATTTCTAAAACGTTCAGAGATATCAGCAAAAGGTAAAAAGTATACAGAGATGCCAGATATTTTCTGTCCAACAAAATATTTTTTATGGGAGTACTTGTAAGAATATAAAAATACGTGTTGCAAATATGCCTATTATGTAAATATACATATCTCTAAAACGAAAATAGATAATCGTTTTTCATAAACAAAAGATATTCGACCTAATATTTTTTAATCAAAGCTTTAAATACTATGCAATGCAACGAATGATTTCTTAACCTATACCACCGGTAAAAGGGGAGTGGCAAAATTTTTTCCTAAGCCATCCTCTTCTTGAGGGAAATTTACTGCCAAAAGTTCAGCTTAATCGTTATACAGTTTTGTAGTTATAGCATTTTTATTGATTTGTGGGCGGTAAAGGGGGAGTGGAAAAATTTTTCCTAAATTATATGTGTTGTCATCCAGTTCTGAGCTATATTTTAAATTTCAAAACCCTAGTTCATCGGGAAAATCTTAAAAATGGATTCCAAGACTTGTACGGGATATACATACATACATATGTACATGAAGTGAAGCTAATAAAAACGTGTTAATAAAAAATAGTTAAAATTTAAACTTGATGATAATTTTTTAAAGCATTAAATGCCATATATTTTTATTTATTTAATTTCTTAAAATCCATATACATTTCCAATGAATGCAGAATTCTTTTTTAGTTCCTAGTTACTTCAAATAAAAAAGAGAAAAGTCACATTTTTATAATAATATTAATTTTTGGTTTTGCGACAAAAAAAACTACGTTCATCTGAATTAACTACTCATTTGTGATTTTTATATAAAAAAAACTATATACATTTGAAACAAGAAAAATTAATACTTTTTCTCTATTTATATGTAGTTTATTTATATTTAATTCAACAAAAAAAATGTAATTGTTACATATGTATATATGAATTTATGAATTTTACTTATTTTGTCATTTTCAGTTATTAAAAAAAAATAAATATTACACAAGAAAAATTGAATACTTAATAAATAATAAAAACTGCATTAATTTTAACACTACTTCTGTTTATAAATTTTAAGGGGTTTCATGTTGAATAAATGTTCTTAATTTACAAAATTTATAATTTTTTTGATAATCTTACTTTTAAAAATGTTTGCTTAATATGTTAATTAATTAATTTTTTGATATATTACATTATTACATGAATTAATTTGCAAGCTTAAGATTAAGTAAGTTTTTAAGAAGGCAACAACAACAACATCTCTGTATAGAGTCAATCACTTAATTTCTATGGTGCATTTCGACAAACTGTTGAACACCAATGAATATTGAAATAAATAAGAAGCAACTAGAACAGATGGCAACCTTGGTAGAGTTAACGGCGGTGATTTATAAATTTCCTGCTGCTTTGAAAGTGTTATATGATTAAGTAGCAAATTTGAGCGTTCAATTTGTTCTGTATAATTCAAATGAATGAATTTCAAATGTGTGAAATCATATGTAACTTTAAGCAGTGAGTTGATCACAGCTTAATCACTCAAAGGCTACTGAAGAGGAAAATGTAGCAATTTCCGAAACAGACTGTATAGTCAGCTAAGTGATCGACTCTATACAGAGTTGTTGTTGTTGTTTTTGCATTTTTAAAAACTTACTTGCGGCAACTTCTTTGCAAGCATTTTATTTTATGAACTAGGATAGAAAGAAAATCTGTATGGGTAGTTGTTGTACAGCAAATCAAAAAAGATTTTGTACTTGTTTAAAGTTCTTTTGATCTTGTGGCACTTTCTTTCATTAATTTTATTCTATTAGAGAAACAAAACTACTTTGTTTTTTAATCAATTGTTGCGACAAATTTACTAACAAAGTCCGTAGTCGAGTGGTAAGCGTAGTTATGAAATTTGCGAAGGAGTACTAAGTGGTATTTGATCCCCAAACTGTTGAACACCAATGCATATTGAAATAAATAAGAAGCAACTAGAACAGATGGCAACCTTGGCAGAGTTAACGGCGGTGATTTATAAATTTCCTGCTGCTTTGAATGTGTTATATGATTAAGTAGCAAATTTGAGCGTTCAATTTGTTCTGTATAATTCAAATGAATGAATTTCAAATGTGTGAAATCATATGTAACTTTAAGCAGTGAGTTGATCACAGCTTAATCACTCAAAGGCTACTGAAGAGGAAAATGTAGCAATTTCCGAAACAGACTGTATAGTCAGCTAAGTGATCGACTCTATACAGAGTTGTTGTTGTTGTTTTTGCATTTTTAAAAACTTACTTGATCTAAAGCTCGCAATTTAATTCATTTAATATGGTAGTTTTATTTTATTTTGGTAACTTTTTGATAAAATCTTGGTTATTAAATTTGTTTACAAGTGGCAACCCTGGTCGTACTTAGTGGACACGGACTGGAAATTGAGAGAGCTATTTTTACCCGTGAAAACAACAACAAATTTGTCAGTGTCTGCTAAGTGTAACATGCACCAAACAGAAAATAGCACACAGTGTGAGTATAGAAACAGGCCTAATAATTCGCTCAATATTGGTTATTGTAAAACAAATCAAAACCAGTTTTGTACTTATCTGAAGTTCTTTTGATGTTGCGGCAACTTCTTTGCAAGCATTTTATTTTATGAACTAGGATAGAAAGAAAATCTGTATGGGTAGTTGTTGTACAACAAATCAAAAAAGATTTTGTACTTGTTTAAAGTTCTTTTGATCTTGTGGCACTTTCTTTCATTAATTTTATTCTATTAGAGAAACAAAACTACTTTGTTTTTTAATCAATTGTTGCGACAAATTTACTAACAAAGTCCGTAGTCGAGTGGTAAGCGTAGTTATGAAATTTGCGATGGAGTACTAAGGGGTATTTGATCAAAAAATTTGGCCAAAAGTCTAATTCTTAAAAATTAATCATTTGTTAAATTGGTAATTTTTTTGGTAAGAGTACTTATTACGCATGATGTATACTAATGCGCCTCACGAAAAAATTTGTTCGGGTCGGTTCCTCAAAATAATCCTTAATTTATATTATGAATATGTACAAGGTGTCCGGTGGCAATTTTCACATTTAAAAAATTCGTAATAAAATAAATAATGAAGTTTTACTGAATGTCGTTATATTAATTAAATGTGCATTAATGTGAGTTTTATTTTTTAAAACAACTTTTTATAAGTACCTACTGCCTTTCTTGACGCAAGCACTCTTCCCATCTTTCATGCATATTTTCAAAAACACGTTGGTAGAGATTGCCTGAAATTCTTGCTTGTAGAGATTGCCTGAATTCTCAGTTGCACTGTGGTGGTAGGTTGGTTTCAGTAGACGATACTCTTGAGGTAGCCCCATAAAAAGAAGCCACATGAAGTCAGATCAGGTGATATTGCTGGCCAGAGTATGTCACTACGCCAAGACATGCCCTGAAAGTCACTAACATCTCATCGGCATAATTTAATCTTTCCTGATAGTCACTTTCGATTAATTTCTGGGTTATCTGTATTTTTTAGAGATGAAATTTTTATTTCTTTTTCATTATTTTGGGCGATGTTGATCTGGCGATCCCTAAAACCGACAAGCGCGCATTTAGTGACATGCGTGGATTTTGGATAATTGAATCACGTACAAGATGGATGTTTTCTTCAGTCGATACAAATGAAACTGGGCCTTGGTGATGAGCAGGTTGACCTGATCCTGAATCTTGCTACCTAATATCGAATCAAAGTTTTTGATGGCGAATATTTTATTCGTTTAGTGCGATGCTCTCCCGACCAACGCTCCATTGTGACTAAATAACTCCCAACGGTCGCTCTACTAACGCCTGCACCCGCGCATCTGTAGCTGTCACCGTTCAAAAGTAATAACTGTTTACAATAAGAAAATTGCCACCGGATACCCTGTATATCTAATCCCTAAATATGTAGATCTACTGTAGCGATAGCCATCCGTGAGCTGGAATGGTTTGAAAAAACATCTTAAAATAAAGTTTTTTGTAAAAATATTGGCTAGTTATAAAAGAAAACGGTCAGAAATAATAGTAATAAAAAATTCTTTCAATATGCAGCAAAAAATTTGTAATTTTTGCATTTGAATTAAAGATATTGCTGTTTGCGTCTTTTTTTAATTTATTTTCACTAAAATTTAAATCACTTCATTATTTCTAATCCTCACTTTCATGATATCGTTGGAAAGGTTTTAAGGGCTTGCATAGATTCCTAGTCAGAATTGCTAAAACTAATATATCTTGAAACTAAAATATTAATTATAAAATAAACACCTACGAAAAAAATATTGCAAGAAATTAAAAAAAAATTAAATTATATAGTTATTTGAATTTTTATTACAATATCAAAAATATGCATGAAAAACAGCATTCTCTTTACTCAGATTGAAAGCACTTACAATTTTTTGATGCAGATTGGAAGAGCTTTTTTCGGCTTATCATTTCTTACAGTTTATTTTTTATAACTATAACACTAGCCAATATTTTTACAAAAACTCGATTCTTAGAGGTTATTTCAAACCATTCCAGCTCACGGACGGCTGTCTTTAGAGTCGAAATATTTGTGGTATCATAATAACATTAACCAAGGATTATTTTGGGGAACTGACCCGAATAGCTGTTTTTGTTTTCTATGAAGCTTTTTTTATGAAGAGTATTTTTTACAAGAGTTCAGTAAATTTTTCTTAGGCTTATAGCACAAGTTCAAAGCTTTTAAAATTGGTTTTTGTGAGAAATCCTTTAAATTTTTAGTTATGAATTGCGATAAGCAAGGTATTTAATAAAAAAAAATAATTTAAATCAGTGTTATTCAATTATATAGTCACTTAACACACTTTTATTGGCGTACTTCAAAATATGTTATTTTGTTTTTTGTTCTTTTTTAATATATAATAGTGGTTTTGGTTTGTTTCCGCGTTTTTTCGCGCATTGATTGTCTTTTTATGAAAGATTGATTAGATTATTTTACAAATATGAAAAAAATCCATCACCAAAAACCACAACTTTTTTAATTAATTTTTAAGTATGTCATCCTTACATGAAAATATTCAGCAAATTCTAATAAGAGTATAAATTTTCCCGACTTAGAGCTCTTCAGTGCTAAGAATTGTTACGCGATAATATATTTACGAGCTCACGAAAAAACCTACAAAGGAGAATTTTGCATAAGAATTGGATTGTGTTGAATTATCTTCGACTTAATAAAATAATACCACCACAGCCGTATTTAAGTATATTCGAAATTTTCAATGCTGTATTAATTTGATACTCAGAGTGTTTATTAAAGCTTATTTGCAAAATTTTAAGTCATTAAATTAATTTTTGTGGAATTTAAAGGATATTACCGTTTTGGTTAAGCTACTTTGTATAGGAGATAAGCGTGGTTTTTATCCAATTTGGCTCATTTTAGAACTTGATCTCTACTCGTATTTTTGAATAAAAAACTTATATATTGAATTTTGCTCGAAAATTATGCCTGTTATCCTGATCGCAGATGGACAGATATACTATTGGATCTTGCTAAATCGACTCAGGAGGTGATGCTGATCAAGAATATATATACTTTTCTATGCAACGCCTTCTTATCGGCATTACGAACGGAGTGACAAAAATAATATACCCATTACGCAGTACGCGTGGGGTATAAAAATTGAAAATGGCTTCAGGTTGCTTTTCAAGTTTCTACTAGCAAATAACATGACGACCGACCAAGTAAAATGTTTTTTTAGGTACTTTTGAGTATTATTATATTAAAGAAGAGCATTTAAGCCAAAATATGTGAAGAAATAATTTGGCGAGTTTTTGGGTCAAATTTCCATAAGTGTGGAGGTTGAAACCTACTAAATACTATTTTCTTTTTTTATCTATTACTAATTTTTTATAACCATGAATGGCTAGTGATTTTTTTGTTGAAAAAAAAAAACTTATATAAAACACCTGAGTAGAAACGGGACCTCAACAAATGAGGTTTGATTTTCTTGAGAAGAGCATTTGTTGGTGTCGTATTTGACACCCCTGAACGCAAAGTAACTCCATAAGAATAAGCAATTAGAAAATGTTTACTGAATCAACAACAACCTATGTGAATGAAATTTTCTTTAGACCAAAAATTATAGCAAAATTATATATAATTTAATGTTATTTTAAAATGTTTTTATTGAATTCTTTAGTTGAAATACCATAAAATCAAATATTTTCTTCGGAATAAAATCAGACCTATAAAATGCAAGTTGAATTGCTATAAAATAAAAATAAAAGTGTTTTATTAATTTGTATAATATACATTATTATTTCAGGTAAGGTGTTCAATTCAGGGAAAATTGAGTCTTTTTTGAAAGAAACCAAGTAGATAATTTTTTTAAAGGAATTTTTAAAATACATACTTTCAAATCAGCGAATGTTAAAATACTTTAACTGAAGAATATGTAAGCGTTTAACAAGATTTAGTACAAGTCTTTCTTGCTTGTGCTTCAAATACTGTTTCTGTACTTCAAGCTTATACACATTAGAAGCAATTTTTTTACCGAAATAATTCCCATAAAACTAAACAAAATATTTAAAAAAATTTATAATTAATAACAATCCAAGATAAAACTGTAGGTAAATTTTCAACTTTTGAAAAGCAGAAAAAAACGCCGAGACACATAAATTTAATTTTTGGCAGTATAATTTAGTGGCATACTCAGTTTTTCCAAATCAGATCAAAATATCGAGATATTCATATTTTTGATATTTGACCTTTATTTAACCTTCATTTAAAAAATTTGTATAGTTTTACAAATACTTTTTATTGTCTTTTCAAAAATACCTCCAACGTGCAAATCGAATTAGCTTTGTCGAATTTATGATTTTACAAAAGTTAAGCAATTTCGCTTTTTCTTTCATTTTGCCCTAATTTGAATCTTAATCTGAACATAAAAACTTTAAAAAAAATCTAAAAATTTTATTACTCAAATTAGTATTTTTATTTTGGGAATTATTTTATTTCATAAGTAGAATAAATTATGAAAGTTTAAGCAAAAGCGAAGGAGTTCAAAATGTAAGGTCTCCAAAAATAAGGAAAATATAGCTAAAAAGGTAACCTTGCATCTTCATGGCGTTTCGTTAAACGTAGGGCAGACCTAAGTTTTGAAAATTTGAGGTTCGAACTGGATACGCCAGATCGTTGATTGGGAACCGAAAACACCAGCACGTTAACCAAGTCACGTAAGCTTTTTTGGGATATGTTTGCTGTTCTCAAAATATGGTAGACTGCTTGGTCATGACATTTCTGTCCATCCACAAAACTTGTTTTTGCCATAGCCCTCCGGATTATTTAAAAAATTTAGAACAACGTTATGGTTGCGATAGATTTTGGGCGCAATTTCTCTTATTCCTAAGTTTTCTATCGAAAAGGTAAAAATTTTCCCTGTGTCTACATCTGAAAAGCTGAAACTACGTTGAATTTTAAGAAAAATATTTTTTCACTTTTTAACCCAAAAATAGCACTTTCTACTCTATGGTTTACACGTAACATGAAAAACTAAGAAATGGTTTTATATTTATAAAACAGAGCGAACACTCAAAGAACCGTTAGAAAAATATGAAGTCGAGTTGAGGACAATAGTTGCCCTTTCAATTAAGTGTTCATTTAAGTAGAACATTATGATACCCTACAGCCTTATTCCTTTAGGATATCAACAAAACTTCAGTGGTTTTATATTTATGAAACTCACCTTATTAATAAAAAAATTATTCAGAAAACATTAAACTGTGTCGCAAATTAATTTTTTAAATTGATGGTTCTTTTTAAAAGTTTTGACCTTAACTTGCTTGTAAGATAATCTTGCTTTATACAAACCTTTTTGTTGTTTTTAAAGGTAACAAAGGTGATATGTATTCAGGAATCAAAACCATCTTCCGCTCTTCGGTACTCGTTGAAGTATCATCTTTTTCAGAAATGTTTTTTACAAACTTGACGACTTCCTTTGAAATAGCCTAAAATAATCTCAATGGAAAAGTTTTTTAAATTCATAAAAATCGTTTACGCATTATATAAACATATAAACAGTTATACATAATTGAGCATATATCTCAATATATGTATATATAATATGTTGTTGTAATCGGCCTTCTTAAGATGTACTTTCCTTGCTTGTTTGAGCTACGGCAGTAGCAATAAAACAAAAACATTTTGTAGGCATTTGTTTGTTTTTATTTCGATATTTCGACTTCATTTTGAAGCCATCTTCAGGCCATAAAATTATAAACTGTGCATTATAAAATTATAAACGACAGATAAGTGTTGTCAGTCAGGGTTAACAATAATATAGCTGACTGATAGTTTATAATTTTATATCCTGAAGATGGCTTTAATATTAAGTCGAAATATAAGCAAATACAAAAAGTTTTTGTTTTATTGCTACGGCGGTAGCTCAAACAAACAAGGAATGTATATATAATATATATATATGTATATATATTAATGTTAATAGCATTAAATTGATTAATTCAAAATTTATATGGAACTCATCAAGCAACTGCACACGCACATCATTCTTTTCGTGAACGTCTTTTAGAGCTCTCTCTTGAGTTTCTATTTCTTCATTTGGACCAGGTGTTTCGTCATTATTGCAAATTGACAAATCGCTGTCTTTTGGCACGTTTTCAGTTGTATTGTTGAGCAATGTCGTAGAGTCTTTTAAGAGTGATTTTTTTTGTTCGTGCTCATCCAATACTGTTTCATTTAAAGGTGGCATATTTTCATTTGTTTTTTTTTCATATTCACCAACTAGCTCTTTGTCCACGGATGGGTTTTGATTAATGTCTGAGTTTTCAGAAGATAAACTTTGGTTCGACATTTCTTTTACTTTCACGACATCAGAATATTGCATTGAATTAACGAGTTTTATTTGGGCTGCCAGAGTTTTGGACTTCATTGTTATTTGCTGCTTAAGATCGTTGTTTAATCTATTAATTTAATATAATGACAAAACATTCAATGTTATATTTAATCAACAAAAGCATATATTTACATTGGCGGTCACCTTTCATAAGAGCGGAAAAAATATTTCGCTATATCAAGCAATAAAAGAACAATGTATTATAAAACATCCTAGTTATTTTATGTCGCTGATTTAAAAAATTTGTTTATTTAATAATAATTTTCAAGAAAATATTGTTAATAAACTACATAGAGAAAGAATTTACACTCGTGAACGGATCGTGAAATTTTTTCTCTCGCATATTTTCAGTTTAAAAGCATGTAAAATTAAAATAAATCTAAAAAGTGCCCGCGGCAGTCTTAAAAAAATTTGCTCGTTCGGTGCGTATTTTTTATTTAAACGCGTCGATTGCAAAAGAAGCAACAGCGCAGAGCTCTACAGCTAGTACGCACATAACGACATTATTATGGAGTGAACAGTGTATGTTCTCCGTACCCATCAACTCCGAAGAAAAAAGGCGCCAAAATCCACCATCAGCCAATGTACCCCTCCCATAGTAGAACTAGACAAGGTCATAGTATAACCAGACGAGGTAGTGTTAGGGCTGCATGTGCTCTCTTTCTTAGTGACCATAACTGCCAAACTCAACCATTTTGGTATTTTACCAATTATTGCTGAAATGTCAACTTCATTTTGACAGTTCCGGTCACCGGCTCTCCGCCCTAACACTACCTTGTCTAATTTTGCCATGGACAAGGTAGTGTAAGGGCAGAATGTATTCTCTTTCTTAGTGACCATAACTGTCAAACTCAGCCATTTTGGTATTTTTACCAATTTTGCTTTCATATTGCATTCTCATTGGTTGCAGATTTTGTATGAAATGTCATTTTGGCAGTTTCGGTCATCGGCTCTCTGCCCTAACAGTACCTTGTCTAATATTGCCGTGGTGCCTCCGGTGAGTAAAAATAAAGATAAAACTGCAGATTCTCGCTAACCCAATCTTTCTTTGCAGGAAAAACAAATAGCAAATGAAAGATCGGCCAACAATGCAGCGCTCACTTATACAAACACAAGAAACGGTTCCCAAAAAACGAATACCCAATAGGAAATATGCAGTGCGTTGCCCTGTAGGAAAAACACGAGGCGTTACCAAAGTCATTACCTCAGGAAGGAGTGAGCCAACACAAACGGGATAAGATCGCTATATTAAAATAAAGCGTACTCAAAAGAAGAAAACTCAAAAGGAGACCAGACTGCGGCGACTAGATCACCAAAACCCCCGCCAATTTACTTACGAGAACCAAGTTCACTTATTGCCAACATCAGTCGTCTTATCGGAAATAATAACTTTCATGTCGTCCCATTAGATAATGGAGCGATAAAGGTGCCAAAAATCCAGATTTGCAATGAGGGAAACTACCACAAAATAATAAATAATTTTAATGATACAGCTAAAGAGCACCAAAGGCTTGGTAATGTTATAAAAGGCATTGAGTCTAGTGCTAACTCAACTGAAATACAAGAAGCGCTTACTGATGCTGGATTTAAGGTAAAAAGCGTTTTTAATATCAAAAATTGAGATAAACTTCCTCAGCCAATCTTTAAAATTTAACTCGAGCCAGATACTGCAAAACTAAAGAAAAATAAAGTACATCCTATTTACAGTCTTCAGTATTTATTTCATAGAAAAATAACGGCAGAAGACCCCTTTAAAAATAATGATATCGTGCACTGTTCCAATTGCCAAGAGTATGGACACACACGCTCATATTGCAATTTGCGTACAGTATGCGTCATATGTGGCGACCTACACTCGTCCATAGATTGTATCCTACAGAAAACAAATAGCCAGTACAAGAGATGTAGTAACTTTAGTGGAAATTACACCGCTAACTATAGAGGCTGTTCTATTTATGCCAACATAAAATCTAAACTTGCCCAACGATAAACAGTAGTTCAAAGGCGAGCAGTTCCTTCTAATGTGTTTCACAGAGAACCCACTACCACCCCAGTCTCTTCAAATTTAACGTATGCAAATGTTCTGAAAAATAGTTCATTACCATCGACAGTATCGTACGCCGATGCTGTAAAATCAGGTAGGCTGTTCAACTTTCATGGAACTTTGAAAGTAGCGATAGTTTTATTACTATACTATAGTTTTTTTATGATAAAAGGAATATTTTATTCGAATCATACTTTTTACTAACAGCTTACTAGTTTATTTGAATAAGAGGTTTTGTTTTCTTTTTAAATTTTTTAAAAGATAAATTTATGTTGTTTGTTTTGTTTAACTTATTTACGTGCATATTTTTATGTTTACAATAAAGTCAAATATTATTTGACATTTTAAATATTTTGGGTTTTGCGAAATAAAAAAGTCGTAACTTTTTTTTAAATAAACTTATTATATAATTTAAATATATAAAAATTTAGAAAATATCTTTAATGAAGGACCGTAAAGGTTATGATTTTTATGAATATATGATTTATGAATAATAAAAATCATAATGCCATAAATGTTATTTTAATATAATTTTTTTTCGATCTGATTTTGGCAGGTGATATATATCTTTTCAATCATGAAATTTACAAGTGTTTCCTCTAAAAATACTAAATGAAATTTCGGAATTCGACTTTTTTTCCTGTTATTGTTGAATTTTTTTCCTTGTATTCTTCTTTGTACATTGCAATTATGATTTCGGCTTAGTGTTGTCTTATAAACTTTCGAGTGTTTTTGAATATTTTAAGTATGAATAATGATTAAGTTTAGATTTTTATTTGAAAAAATATGCAATTCTTTTTGCTAAATCGCAGAAATAAAGAGAAAGAGTTATTAACGGTTCTTGCTTGTAATACAGCTTAATGCCATTATTTTAAAATTTTTTTGCAGTACTAGATATGCTCTAAAAAAAATTTGTTTTTTGCTCTCCTGAAAAGTTTGTGAAAAACATACAACTGTTTTTGTTGGCGCAGCGAAGATATGTACCTAGTTTAGTAAAAAATACTAAAAATTAAATTTTTAATTGAAAATTAAAGTATTTTGTACTTAAAAATGTGTAGGCAGTTTTTGAAAATTTCGTTAAAAATAGTAAACATTGATTCTCCAACATCAAATTTTGAGAATACATTAAGAATGAATGCCTCAATACGATAATATTTTCAAAGTGCCAAAAAAATAGTGGTGCTGACTATGAAAAATGTAAATAAAATTTTTAGTTATCAAAAAATTCAAAATTTTTCACGAAAGTTTTTGTAAAAAAAGAACACCACAATAAAGACCAATTCAAGATCTTTAAAATATGCCCTTAATTTTTTTTTATGACTAACGGTTTAGAAGATATAGTTGTTTGAGTACATTGACGATTTTTGTTTTTCTTTATGATTTTTCACTGTAAAATGCAATAAAATAAATGCAAAAAAATTTCAAATTATAAAAAAATATGCAAATATTTTTCTTTAAAGTACTATCCACGTGCAAAGTATCAAATTTTTGCAGAAATGTGAGTTTTGAAAAGCTTTCAATTTGACACGGATTGACCGATATATGTTTGCTCTCTGAACAATGGTTTAAGTTATTTGAAAATTTGGTTTTATAGAACTTAATTTACTTTTCTTTAAATATAATTTTTTAATTTTCTCTTTAGGTATTTATTTTATCCTTCTGTTCAAGTAATTTCAATCTTTTTTCCTTTCTTTGTAGGTATTTACTTCTTTCCTTTCGTTTTCAACTTTCTTCATGGACAGTGTTATGTTTGTTTCTGCACGGAGAAAAATCACGGATTTTAATATGTTTAGAGGCAAACAAAATATGTTTGTGGATGATGTTGCAAACAAAGTTTTGTTTAAAATTATCAAGAATTTGTTCAGACTGAAAGAAAATATGTTTGTGACACCTAAACTGAGAGAGGCTTTTCAGAAAAAGTTAATAAAAAATGTATATTGTTTAGTTTCAATAAACTTTTTCTGTATTTATTGTTTGGTCTTAGCAATAATTTGTTCAGATACAAACGAAATATGTTGGAAAATATTTTTCCAAATAAATCTTGTTCGGATCCTAACATACTTTGTTTAAAATTTAAAGAGTGAAAAGAGAGCAGTATGGTAATAATTTCTGACTCCAAACCACATTTGTTTGCATCTGAAAGATAAATATTTACAACAAATGAGAGAAACGAGAAAGCCCGAAGTTTGGCAACGTTGCAGCGTCATATCGAAATTTGGCAATATTGTGAAAAGTTCATTGTGTTCAAGAAGCTGAAAATTATTTGCTGTAGCTGAAATTATTACGAACGTAAGTAATTTGTAATAAATTGTTCATTTGTTATTATTTCATTATTTACATTAAGATAGTTAAATAACTTAAATAGTTATTCTTTAATAATGTAAAAAAATTGTGTCTAAATTGTACAATAATTACTTATTTTGTTTTATAATTTCTTTTACTTTGTGATCGTAGCTGCCAAAGAGTTTGATATTGAAAACACTGACAGCATTCTTCTGAAGGTAAATGGATGCATTATAAAGGAAAGTCAATTTAGATGTGTCGTACTACAATTTTGCAATTCTCCTACATTTGTGATTGATATTTTTGTTAAATAAATGTTAAATGTTATGTTAATGCATAAATGTTAAATAAATAAAATGTTTCTTTGTACCTGAACAATTCCTTTTAAGGTGGAAACATGTAATGTTCGGGTTAGTGCTATATGCAAACAATGTGTGTTTGTACCTGAACATTTTGTCTTTATGTGCAAAAATGTAATGTTTGGGTAAGTGGTATATGCAAACAATGTTTGTTTGTACCTGAATAGTTAATTTTTAGGTGCAAACATATAATGTTTGCGTAACTGCTTAATGCGAACAATAATTGCTCACTCCCAAACATTACGTTATTGCACATTAAGAGAGAGAGAGAGAGAGAGAGATAAATTTACAAAACATATCTGCAAAAAGAGAGTGAGAGCAGATATTTCTGCAAAGTCCCATGTGCTCTCAATATGTTGCAAACAATAATATATTGCCAGCAGAGTTTGTTTGGGTAAGCGTTATAAATTTTCTGCGTGTGTGTTTAAAAATATTTAAAATCCTAACTAAATATTTTAAACAAAAGTTTTGGCTTTAAGCGTGCCACGCTGTATGTGAAAGCCACAAGGCCGATTTATATAAAAAAAAAGGAAATATTGTCAGTATGTCTTAACCTAGGACACACCCATTTTCCAGTCATATTTCCAATATATTATATTTAACCAAGCATTTAAGATTGTTGTTAATCAAATGTGCAGACTTGCAGTTGTGACTTCCGCAGAAATGCAATACCAAACATTTGTTTACATACTGACCAACATGTTCAAATTACAATATCATCAGCTCTTTGTCAACACCGCTAGTGGCTGCTTGCGCTTGGTTAAAATTCGTGGTTCATTCATAATTACATTTCTTTCACGTTCATGCCGTGTTTGTGTTTTAACTTATGCTGCACTACTCAGCCTGATCATATTGCACTCACATGTGCTCAGTGTTTCAAGGTTTGTTTACATTGATGACCTTGCTTGTGACTAGGTGGTCTGTTCGTTATTATTATTTGTTTTTGTTTGCTTCTGGGTTGTTTAATTTTAAATTTTTTAGAGTAAGTTTTTGTCTTTTCTAGTTCTTTTTTTTAGGTTTTAGTGATTTTATGTGGATTTGTAAGGTTTTGTTAAATTTAGAAGATAGTAAAGGAATAAAAAACTCCCCAAGGACATCGAGCGGTTACCCGTTTAGTGATAGATCAATGGGAAATTTTTTCAAATTATGGTCTATCTATTTGCGAAACTAGATGCGCGCCTGTTTTTTTATTCTGGGCAACACTTTCAATGGCTAAATTAAACACAAATTTATATTTTTTTAATGCTTTGCACAATTCTTTGAAGTTACTTGTCATATTATTGGTTTACCTCAATATCCCGGCTGTTTTATAAGAAACCCACCTTATTTGCTAATACTCCTTTAGTCTGTTTGCTCCTTCAGCACTTTCCTTAATTATAAGAGGTTCATTAGTTTTATTTTCTTTTTTTTTTTTACAAATATGAATCCTCACTTTATTATCGTGGACGAAAATATGCAACCCTTCCTGTTTAAGTAATCCTAACGTTTAAGCACTTAACATTTTTTAACTCTTTTTTTTTTATTTGTTTTCACTCTGAACTGTTCTGCGACTGAATTCTCGCACTACTGAAAACCTTTTGATTTGCTATTGACCTTCAGTTCCTATGTTAGCTAGCTTTTCTATCTTGAGATCGTTACTGTTTTTTTTTTCGGAATCGCGTGATCATAGAAACTAACTGGACAGATTTTTTTAAGTAAAATTGCATTTTATTTATTTTTTACTCTACGGTAAACTACGGTATCTTTTTGGCCAAATTACTTAAGATGCTTATCGTTCTAGGAAGTCCAACATACCAGGCGCGCAGGAAAGTCAGCAGGCCCTTACAGTCAAGAACAACAAGTACCATTTATGACTTCGCAGCTCTTCCTTTCACCCACATACATAATCGTATAACACTGGTCTGTAAATTCGCCGTCTAAGGCTAATTCACAATAGACCCTTTTGCTAGCACATTGAAGTTGCAAAACCACGAAGGTAAGTGTTTAAATCTTTATTAGGTTGTCTACGCCGCACGGCGCATCCTAACGTCACGTAATGGTTCCTACTGGTTGGCACGGCATATTAAAAAATTAACATAAAATTAGCGTTACTTTTGTTATCAGATTCCATTGAAATTGCACTTTATTTTGACTTTAACTGAACCCAGCTTAAAGCTGTGCCTTAAAGCTAAGTTGCTTTTTAAATTGTATTTGATTCTTATTTGTTAAACTAAATCTAGCTTAAAGCTGGGTCTTAAGATTAACTCCATTTTTATGTAATTGCTCTCTCTCTCTAACCAACCACCAAAGTGTAAGCATTAAAACTCCATCTCATGGGAAAAAAACTCTTAACTTTATTTGTATTTAACACCCCTTGTTAATAACTAAATTTTGTGGAGTTATGTTAAATGATACTCTTTATTTAACAGAAATCCCTACAACCTTTGGTGTTTAATGAGGAGCACCTTCTCTTCCCAAATATAGGAACAGCATCCACCTCATGGCACGCTACCGAAAGCCTAACATCACGCGTGTTATTTTTACGCGCTAAATGGCTCCCGCCCCCTATGACCAGAGCAATTTAGCGATGAAAGTAGCACCGGTTTCTTCAAGGTAAATAAAACAAATTAATATTTTCTTTCCTTGGCATTTATTTTCAGGACATTGAGGTCGTAATTGTACAGGAAAATTCATCAGAGTAAAAATGTAATGAATTTAATGAGGGATGTTTTCCAGCTCCCAAAAGCCAACAACAATTCCACTATGGCAGCTGTTACCTCATAGGAATTTCTTGAATTTTATAATTATAATGGACTTTGATAATAATGATGACCTTTTTCAGGGAACGAATTTGGATGCGGATTTGTAGTTGGCCCCACGTCCTGCGATTCACACAACGTACGACTTGCCATAATTCGCATCAAGGTTACTTTTTTTTAATATAAGCCTGATATGTGCGCACGCTCCGACAGAAGACAAGGCCGATGAGATCTAGGAAATTTTCTACGAGCGCCTTGAAAATGCTTACGAGCGCTGCCCCCGTCACGACGTAAAAATCGTGCTTGGTGACTTCAACGCTAAGGTGGGCAAGGAAAATATATTTGGTGCAACAGTCGGAAAGTTCAGCCTCCACGGCAACACCTCCGATAACGGAATGATGCTCATTGACTTCGCCGCAGCACGAAACATGGTCGGAAGTAGCACTAGATTCAAGCATCTCAATATTCATAAGGGGCTTCTTCCTGCAAGGATGAAAACGGGAATCTAGTGACAGATGTCCAGAATACACTAACGTTATGGAGGGAACACATCTCTAAGTTTCTAAATGGTGACGCTGACAACAATTCCGCCAAAAGAGATGATATCCCGGAAACCCCAATTACGAATGACAGCGTCGAGGTTCCGCTGCCCGACTATGATGAAGTTCTGACAGCTATAGCTCGGCTTAAAAATAACAAAGCCACGGGAGCTGATGGCTTACCTGCTGAGCTGTTTAAGAACTGAGGCGAAGCTCTACTTAAATGCATTCACAAGCTTCTATGCAGAATATGGTCGGAAGAATGCATTTCGAACGATTGGAATCTGAGTGTGCTCTGCCCAATCCACAAGAAAGATGATCTCATTATCTGTGCCGATTACTGTGGGATAAGCCTTCTTAATATCGCATATAAGGTCCTGTCGAGCGTTTTATGTAAAATATTGAAGCCCATTGTTAACGAACTGATCGGACCTTATCAGTGTGGCTTCAGACCTGGAAAGTCGACCATCGACCAGATTTTCACGCTACGCTAAATTTTTTATTTATTTATTTATTTACTTGATTGCTAAACCTTAACAGGTTTTATAGCAAAGTTAAAATTATAAAATAAGATATTTAATACAATTCAAAAATATAAAGTACGATTTTGATTGAAATCATGTTTTATTAACAAACTAAAAAGTTTTAATAAATTGTTTAAAGTATATAATTTTATTAAAGTATAAAAAAAAAAATTAAGTCAAAATCGATAATATCAGACAGCATAACAGGGTTGCGTTTTCAAGACAAACAAGGTCAAGTTATCAACAATTTTTGTATCCGGACATCGGCGGAGTCGTGTGACAAACAAGGTGTCATACCCAATAAAACACCACTCCAATAAGTATATCGTTCTGTCTTCCTAAAGCCGGTGAGATCCTGGCTTGACAGGGTGGTTACTCGACAATACTAGGTCAACTTCACCAAACCAATTTTCATAAAATAAAGAAAACCAGTTGCGAACGCAGGCACCAAGACAAACTAGGTCTTATCGGCCACTCATATTAATATATTACAAATCGATCTAACGTAGTGTTTCAAGAGGTAAAAAGACACCAAGACACCACGGTACTGTCGACAAATGTAGTCACAATCATCATGAAGATATGAGGCAATTGAAGATCCCAGGTTTAGGTCCATTCAGATTATTTAGATTCTTATACACCAAAATTTTCCATTTTACGCTTAGGTCCATTTATCCATTTAGATTGTTATATTAATGTATTTACAAATCACCAGATGCATCAGATATATGTTTGAAAGAACTTTACATAATCAACGACGGTACTGCAGGTAATCTATAATTTTATGTTTGATTGAGTCCATGGATTCACTTAAGGATATAACATCAGATACAAAATTAAAATCACCGCAAGCGCTTTTAAGAGGTTCATTTTGCAAATAATTAGTTCTACAAAAGTTCACGTGGAGTAACTCAAAAAATCTTCTAGGACGAAGAGGAATATTAAAATATATTTTACTCAATAAATATGGACTGTTCACATAACCATGTAAAAGTTTTATAATCCAACAAGATTTAAGAGTTGTAACCGATATTCATAAGGTGGTAAGTGAAAATCAGTATTATAATAAAGATAGCTTAAGCAAAACGAAAGAAATTGTTTCTGCACTGGTTCAATGTCGTCTATGTAACAACCGTATCGTGGGCACCAAACAACTGAAGCGTATTCTAAGTTAGGCCGCACTAGGGAAGTGAATAAAGTTTTCGTTATGAATGAATCATTAAACTCTTTTGCCCAACGTTTAATAAATCCAAAAGTACTATTTGCTCTATTTATTATTTTATTTACATGAATATTAAAGCGTAGTTTAGGATCCATTGTAACTCCAAGATCATTGAAAATATCTGGGACTCCAATGGATAACCACAAATTTTGAAAGTACATTTAATTGGTGGTTTGCGCAGAAAAGACATATGCTTGCATTTCTTCATGTTGAGGTTCATACGGTTCGGTTTGCACCAGTTATGAAGATGATCAATGTCGGCTTGCAAAAATACAGCGTCATTACCATTTTTCAAAGAAAGGAAGAGTTTGACGTCGTCAGCAAACATTAAAATGCTGGAATGCATTATGACAGATGGCAAATCATTTATTAAAAGATGACTTCCTTGAGGTACTCCTGAAGTAACAGGAATCTCGTGTGATTTCTTGAGCTTAAAAAGAACAGATTGTGTTCTATTGCTTAAGTAAGATTCAATCCACTTTACCAACGGTATAGGAAATCCAACAAGATGTAATTTTAAGATCAATAGTTTGTGATTTACAACGTCAAAAGCTTTGCTAGAATCCGTGTAAATAACATCAGTCTGCATGCCTTTTCCAAAATTTTCTATAGTTTTTAATGTAAATTCAAGAAGGTAAGGAAGTAACAGTGGATTTTCCAGAAAGAAATTCATGCTGGAAAGGAGACATTAAAGATTTAACGCTATGCGATAGTCGTGATGTAACAATTGCCTCTAAAAGTTAAGGCAAAGCGCTTAATTTTGCGATGCCACGGTAGTTATCAATTAAAGACCTATTTCCGGATTTATGCAGCGGAATAATAAATGAATGCTGCCAGGCTGCAGGAAAATAGCAGGATTTTAATGATGAAGTAAATAGTAAAGAGATTGGAGTTACTAATTCTTCACAGCAGTATTTTAATATACATTAAGGTATGTTATCAGGACCACTTTTATATGATGTTTTAATATTTTTTAAAAATGATAAGACTGTGCTTGTGTCAATTATTGGGAAATTAATATCCCCAGATTGAATATTAAAAGGATAACTTAAATAATCATAAGACGATGATGAATAAGTCGTCTTGAAAAAGTCAGCGAAAAAATTGCAAATACTATTATCATTATCAGACTCAACAGAATTATACTTCATAAAAGAAGGATAGGAATCAATCTTACGTTTTGTGTTAACAAAGTTCCAGAAGGATTTAGCATCAGATTTGATGTTTAATTTTATTTTTGTTAAGTAGATATTATAGGATTGCTTGCATAACTATTGGTAACTGTATTAAATTGAGGTATAGCATCCAAAATCGCATATGTTTTTATATTTTTTATAGTATTTAGATTTTAAGTTTCTCATTTTTCTTAATTCATTTTTATATCATACCGGACCCGATGTCGAAGAGGCTTTCGTTTGCGGAACAGCCTTTAGAAAACAATCATTGAGCGTTCTATTAAACGCATATACCGCATCATCAAGACTCTGAGAAAATAAACTTTTTGTATTAATATTTAGAATAAAATTCCAGTTTATATAAGACAAGTTATTCTTCAAAATCACGTAGTTTGTTTTTTTTTTAAGTTAAACTCAATAGGCGGTTGTAAGTTAAACTCAATAGGCGGTTGAGAATCATAGTACTGCACAGATGGTTTTGGAAAATTTAAAAGAATTTCTAATGCTGGATGATGAGAATCTTCGGGTGTAACCAGAGGATCTGATTTAGACACAGAAGCGATATTGCTGTCATCAAAAAACACCAGATCAAGCAAACGATTATTTTTGTTAAAGATGCAGTTAAGTTGGAACAGGCTTGGATTGAAAGCTCGTTTAAAAAATAATTATCGGATGAACTTTCAGACGAAGGTAAAAATATTCCAGGAATTTCTGAACAGCAGTTCCAAGAAACGTTTGGCAGGTTAAAATCTCCAGTTATTAAAATATGATCATTAGATTGCAGTTTTGAGCAAACTTTACTAATAGAAGCTAAATGTTTGCTATAAACTTCTAAGGTAGAAAGGGGAGGAGTATATGAGCATGCAATAAAAAGGCTCAAGGAACCAAACTTAACATGAACACAACAGAATTCAATGTCCAAGGATTCTGGAATTAATAACTCTTCAGAGAAATGTGTCGTTTTGACTGCAATCAACACACCCCCGCCTTTAGAGCAAATACCAGGAATGGAGTTTCTATCTTTGCAGTATATGTTAAATTTGTTGCACAGAATTTCAGTATTTAGAGTGTTAGGTTTCAGCCAAGTCTCACCAAAAGCAATTATATTAAAGTGAAGGTTGTGACTCAAAATTAATATATTATTTAGTTTTGTGTTAATGCCACGAACGTTTTGGTAAAGGATAAGGAACTGAAAGCAACAATCTAGTTTTTTTGATTCTTGTTAGGAACCGGAAAAGTAGCCAAGGAAGTTGTAGGCCGAGGTCTAGAAATAAATTCATGCACCATAAACTTTTGATCCAATACCTTGTGAAAAAGATCACCAGGCAAAGATATTTTAAAAGAGGGCGTAATACGCTCGTATGAAAAATTGAATTTGTAAACAGAGATATTTTTATTTACAACATTCAGCTTAGAGTTTATATAGAATAACACGTCTTCCCCGGATGAAACAGCTGCAAAACGAGAAACAAATATAGATGTTGCAGGCTCAATAACCACAAGTTTTTTATGAACAGGGGCTTTGATATTGCTGTTCGATATTTGTTTCGTTATCGCTCCTGTAGAAACCGAAATAATTTGAGAAGGTGCAGGGACCACATTTGAGGCAATACAAGTTTCAGCGTAAGTTCTTTTTGTGCCAGAAACGCGAGGAGAATCAGCATTTTCCTCTATGATCAACAGAAGGAGAAATTTGAACAGCTGACGCAGCGACCTTAGTTGGTGCGATATTATCAGTCATTTGATCAGTATTGACAGCTCCAATCGATTGATCTTCAAGCTGTATGTTCACATTAGGGAAAACAGTTACAGTAGAAGGTAGAACAGTATTATTATTGGGCACTGGCATGGCTATATCAGTAGTTTTAGCTGAACTATGAAGATTTTTGTTTGAACGTTTACGTTTTGGAGAATTGTAAGCTTCATCCATATTTTAAACTTTTTAAACAAATCTTCGTATTCACTCAGTCTATCGTGTGCTACCTTTAGAACCTTATACACCTCCAAAAAACCTTTCCGAGATTGTTTAATAAGTTTAAAGATCTCAACGTTTGTAAACCTGCAATCTTCACATGACCAACGAAGATGCAAACCTGCATCGAAGATCCTCGCAGTCAACGCTGCACACTTGATATGAAAAAATGAATCACACAACCAGCAAGTAACCAGCCGGTCTGATTCACCTTTTACAGCGCAGTTTCGGAAATTGCAGATCATTTTCAGTTTAATAGAAAGGTTTGCAATATAGATGAAATTAAAAGGAGAAAAATGAACTTAAATGCTTTTAATGAAAAACAGTTTATTTTGTTTAAAGACACTTTACTGTAGAAACTTGGAGAAGACTCAAGAAAAACAAGTCGACACATACCATATTTTTGTCGACTACAAAGCCGCCTTCGACACCCCAATAAGGAAGCACCTGTGCTCCTCCATGTCTGAATTTGGTATTCCTGCAAAACTAATACGACTTTGCAGGATGATACTGAGCAACACCAGCAGCGCAGTTAAAATCGGGAAGGACCTCTCCCCACCATTTGTTACCAAACGAGGTTTCAGACAAGGTGATTCCATATCGTGCGACTTTTTTAACCTAATGATGAAAAAGATCATCCGAGCTTCTGATCTGAGACGTAGTGGCACAATATTCTACAAGAGTGTTATGCTGCTTGCGTATGCTGATGACATCGATATCATTGGCCATAATACGCTCGAAGTCAGTGCAGCATTTTTCAGATTAGAAAGAGAGTCAAGTCGATTGGGTCTGGCAGTGAATGCAGATATGACGAAATACTTGGTGTCAACAAACAAACAGTCCCAGCGTCTTGGAACCCACGTCACAGTTGACAATACCTCATTCGAGGTTGTGAAGGACTTCGTTTATCTGGGATCCAGCATAAACTCAACCAACGACATCAGCATTAGATCAAACGAAGAATAGCTCTTGCCAACAGAAGTTACTTTGGGCGCAGTAGGCAACTGAGAAGCAGAGCCCTATCTCGACGAACGAAAATCACGCTCTATAAATCGCTCATCATGCCGCGTCACTACTTTTGCATCACAAACCTGGACGCTGAGCAGTTCAGATGAAAAGACTTTAGGAGCATTCGAGAGAAAGGTTCTTCATAAGATCTACGGACCAATTTGCGTCAATGGTGAGTATCGAATACGATGGAATGATGAACTGTATGCGCTGTACGCTGACATCGACATAGTCAAGCGCATTAAAATCGAGCGGCTTCGCTGGCTTGGTCATGTTCAGCGCATGAAAGACCATGTTCCAGTGAAGACAACATTCGATTCGGTACCCAGCGGCGGTCAACGGAGAAGAGGACGACCGCATCTTCGTTGGAAAGACCAAGTAGAGGACAACTTGACGAAGCTTGGCATTTAAAACTGGCGCCAGCAAGCGAAAGACAGAAATGGCTGGCGCAAATTCTTAGATGAGGCCAAGACCGACATACGCTTGTAGCGCCAACTAAGTAAGTTTTTCAGGGAATTCCGAAACGGACGCAATCATCACGGATTTCATTGAAGCAACTAATAAATAAAATCCATTTTCATTACAGAAAGAAAATTGTTAATAGTGCCCACGAAAGGAACAACAACGCAAACCAAGCATTGCCTTGCTGCTGTGTTGCTCTCGCATAGGAACACATTGGCTTTATGGAACAATGGAGTTAATTGACCTTAGGTAGTATGTAGAACGGTTGGAATATGTATCAACTGCTAATACATAGAACTTTTATTTTAGACATTTTAACATATTTATCTTTTTTTCAGCTTCAGAATTTTACCACCACGCTACAAGAGCTTTAACATTGGAGGCAAAATATGAAAAACTTTGCGGTCGCTTTTTTCGTTCTAAGATGTACATCTATATGATAAGTTATCTGTGGTTATACCGTGGTTAATATTACAAATGACTTGTGCTTTGTTGTAAAATAACAGCTAAGCCTTTTCTAAGCTTAGAAAAAATCTGAAGCTTTGAAAGTGTTTAAAGAATATCTCCTAAGCGTGGAACGACAAACAAATTCGGTTTTAAAGACTTTGCGTTCTGATAATGGTCGCGAATACGTAAATAGCGAATTTGCATTTTAAAGTCTATAGGTTTTATTCACAAGCCAACAGTGAGTTATACTCCTCAGCAGAATGGGCGAATAGAACACTCGTGGAAATGTCAAGGTGCTGCTTCGGGCTTACCTCAAAGTATGTGGTCAGAAGCTGTAAGCACAGCAACATACTTGCGGAACTGGTCACCGTCAAAGGTTATGCACGGAAAAACACCATATGAATGCTGGTTCGGTATAAAATCGTCTGTTGTCCATTTAAAAATATTTGGATAGAAAGCAGTTTTATTAGATAGCAGAGCTGGGCTATAAAGAATAAGATTACCATCCACATGATTACGACTGCAGTAATGTTAAAAAAAAGCGGGATTACAAATTAAGTAGTCTTTCATCGAATGACCTAAGATTACGATTGCAGCAATTGTAATTTTGAAAAAGCCGAAGTTACGATTACTGTAATCGTAATCTTAGCTCATTCGATAAAGGATTGCTTTAATTGTAATCTTGTTTTCCGCATTAACGTCCTCTTTAAGGTTGAAATGGCCAATTTATTATTTTTTCATCGAATGAGCTAAGGTTACGATTACAGTAATTGTAATGTCCACTTTTTCAAAATAACGTTTGCTGTAGTCGTAATCTAAGATTTTTCGATGGACAATTTGCCGCAATCCTAATTTTAAAAATTTTGAATTGGGGTTAAATTAATCCTAGTCCTTGCCGTAATTAATTACACATGAAATTCTTATCGCCCATCTCTTTTAGACGGAACTTCAGGAGAAATTCCAGCCGAATTGTGAGTTAGTGACGTTTTTTGGGTATAAAGATAGCACGAAAGCATATAGGCTGTATAACAAGTAGCGCAGATCGATAGTCATAGGCAAAGATGGCATATTTTTTAAAAATCTTTAAATTCTGAGAAATCTAAGGTTGGTGATTCGTTTAGAGCTGATGTGCTGAAAATTAAAAATGGCACTCCTGAAATTGAAGTAGAAGGATATAATCAGCGTTAAAAACGTCTCAGCCACGTCGTCGTTGTTGCCGCTAACCATTGAGCTTGCAGAGAAACCATCATTGTCTACACCAAATTCTGATGAAGAAGACATAATAGACGTAGAACTAAAAAATAAAGGTGGAAGACCTAAATTATTAAGAACTGGATAGCCCAGTAGACCGTGGAAAATTTATTCAGCACCATCAGTGTTAAATGCATTGAAGTCCACCAGCGAGAATCCCAGTTCCGTAGAAGATGCTTTGCGATGTCCAGACTCGAGTTTGTGGAAAGTTTCTATGGAAGAAGAGTAAATGATACATGGAAACTTGTCGATATACTAACGAATCAGAAATTGATTGGATGAAAATGGGTTTCTACAAAGACGTTTAGAGCAAATGGAACACTGGAAAAGTGTAAGTCACGTCTGGTTCCTCAAGAGTGTTCTCAAAGGTACAACATTGATTATTATGACACATATGCACCTGTCGTTAGACACTCTACGGTTCGGTTGATCTTGGTTTTAGCTGTTCAGAAAAAACTTCTAGTGAATCATTAAGACATCGTAGCAGCGTATCTCAATGGCGACACGAAGAGGTGTAGATGAAGCAGTACAAAGGTTTTATTGACATCACGCAATCAAAGAAGGTATGCAAGCTTAGAAAGTCTTTGTATGGTTTGAAACAAGCTGGCAGAGAGTGGAGCCGAAATTTAATTAAGGAGCTGAGTTTTTCGAGTTACATCACAACGCCAATGACAACAGTACGATATGATAATCAAGGAGCACAATTTTTGGCCACTAACAACATATCTCAAAAGAAAAGTAAACACATTGACATAAAATTTCACCATGTCCGGGAAAAATGCAGCAAAAATTAAATCAACATTCACTATGTTCTTCTTTTTATAAGACTTTAATTACAAGTAAATGGACAAGTCTGCAGAAATGTTACGTCCTAATGGGTAACATATTTTGATGATTTCGATTTTTATTTCACCTCAGAATACGACAAAAAAAAACAAAATCAATAACATAATCAAATTTATTCACTTTTATGTTAAACTCGAACAGGTTCCATTGAACTGGATGAAAATTATCACAAAATGTCAAATGTTTTAGGTGAATATTTTAATTGCTATTTAAGACATGAATGTCCAAAGGCTCTTAAACAATTCCTTTTCATAACTTTATTTTACGAAATATATAACACGATTAGGGACAACTATTGATGATTGACATTACATCTATACTAAACGTTTTCTATTTTAGTTATTATAGACCCATCATTTCATTATTAAATTTCATAATAATAATTTAAAACATTTACAAAAATAAGTCCAAATTAATGTAACATGAAATTAAATAAAATAATGAAATTTAATAAAATTTATTGGTGTGAATATTAGCGTGATTTTTTTTTAATTTACTTTAAATTATTTATTTATTTATTTATTTATTTATTTATTTATTTATTTATTTATTTATTTATTTATTTATTTATTTATTTATTTATTTATTTATTTATTTATTTATTTATTTATTTATTTATTTATTTATTTATTTATTTATTTATTTATTTATTTATTTATTTATTTATTTATTTATTTATTTATTTATTTATTTATTTATTTATTTATTTATTTATTTATTTATTTATTTATTTATTTATTTATTTATTTATTTATTTATTTATTTATTTATTTATTTATTTATTTATTTATTTATTTATTTATTTATTTATTTATTTATTTATTTATTTATTTATTTATTTATTTATTTATTTATTTATTTATTTATTTATTTATTTATTTATTTATTTATTTATTTATTTATTTATTTATTTATTTATTTATTTATTTATTTATTTATTTATTTATTTATTTATTTATTTATTTATTTATTTATTTATTTATTTATTTATTTATTTATTTATTTATTTATTTATTTATTTATTTATTTATTTATTTATTTATTTATTTATTTATTTATTTATTTATTTATTTATTTATTTATTTATTTATTTATTTATTTATTTATTTATTTATTTATTTATTTATTTATTTATTTATTTATTTATTTATTTATTTATTTATTTATTTATTTATTTATTTATTTATTTATTTATTTATTTATTTATTTATTTATTTATTTATTTATTTATTTATTTATTTATTTATTTATTTATTTATTTATTTATTTATTTATTTATTTATTTATTTATTTATTTATTTATTTATTTATTTATTTATTTATTTATTTATTTATTTATTTATTTATTTATTTATTTATTTATTTATTTATTTATTTATTTATTTATTTATTTATTTATTTATTTATTTATTTATTTATTTATTTATTTATTTATTTATTTATTTATTTATTTATTTATTTATTTATTTATTTATTTATTTATTTATTTATTTATTTATTTATTTATTTATTTATTTATTTATTTATTTATTTATTTATTTATTTATTTATTTATTTATTTATTTATTTATTTATTTATTTATTTATTTATTTATTTATTTATTTATTTATTTATTTATTTATTTATTTATTTATTTATTTATTTATTTATTTATTTATTTATTTATTTATTTATTTATTTATTTATTTATTTATTTATTTATTTATTTATTTATTTATTTATTTATTTATTTATTTATTTATTTATTTATTTATTTATTTATTTATTTATTTATTTATTTATTTATTTATTTATTTATTTATTTATTTATTTATTTATTTATTTATTTATTTATTTATTTATTTATTTATTTATTTATTTATTTATTTATTTATTTATTTATTTATTTATTTATTTATTTATTTATTTATTTATTTATTTATTTATTTATTTATTTATTTATTTATTTATTTATTTATTTATTTATTTATTTATTTATTTATTTATTTATTTATTTATTTATTTATTTATTTATTTATTTATTTATTTATTTATTTATTTATTTATTTATTTATTTATTTATTTATTTATTTATTTATTTATTTATTTATTTATTTATTTATTTATTTATTTATTTATTTATTTATTTATTTATTTATTTATTTATTTATTTCTTTATTTATTTATTTATTTATTTATTTATTTATTTATTTATTTATTTATTTATTTATTTATTTATTTATTTATTTATTTATTTATTTATTTATTTATTTATTTATTTATTTATTTATTTATTTATTTATTTATTTATTTATTTATTTATTTATTTATTTATTTATTTATTTATTTATTTATTTATTTATTTATTTATTTATTTATTTATTTATTTATTTATTTATTTATTTATTTATTTATTTATTTATTTATTTATTTATTTATTTATTTATTTATTTATTTATTTATTTATTTATTTATTTATTTATTTATTTATTTATTTATTTATTTATTTATTTATTTATTTATTTATTTATTTATTTATTAATTTATTTAGTTAGTTAGTTAGTTATTTATTTATTTATTTATTTATTTATTTATTTATTTATTTATTTATTTATTTATTTATTTATTTATTTTATTTATTTATTTATTTATTTATTTATTTATTTATTTATTTATTTATTTATTTATTTATTTATTTATTTATTTATTTATTTATTTATTTATTTATTTATTTATTTATTTATTTATTTATTTATTTATTTATTTATTTATTTATTTATTTATTTATTTATTTATTTATTTATTTATTTATTTATTTATTTATTTATTTATTTATTTATTTATTTATTTATTTATTTATTTTTTTATTTATTTATTTATTTATTTAATATTTATATTTTATAAATAAATTTATAAAATATATTAGATAGGGTACTGGGCATCTCTGGCCATTTTGTACCCAGATTTTTTGACTTAATATAAATTTAATTTACAATAAACTTTAAGGAAGTTTACATTATTTGAGGAACTAATGATTGATTATACATCACGATTCAAGCCGTGTTTCTCCAGAACGGTATTGATGATTACTAGTGTTTCTCTCTTGCTGCAATCAAGTGCCACTTCTATGGGGCAGTTTACTTTCGATATAGGACAATCCTTTACTATGTGCTGAACATTTAAGGCAGTTGTGCAGTGAAATAATGAAATAATGACTACAGCTAAATAAGGTTGTGCCTACTCTCATTCTAATGATTTTTATACAATCGTCCCGAGTGAAATTAATATTGTATACTGGTCTTGAAATCTAAGGATTGTGAGTTCTTAGAAAGGATAGCGAGTTTGACTATTTGGCAAGTTTTGTATCTTTTAATGTAATTTTTCCAAATTTAACAAGTATGGATTCCATTACCAATGGTAGGGTTAAAGCTTGTTTCGCAGCGTTGTCGGCTATTTCATTTCCCAAAATGCCAATGTGGCTTGGGAATCCACAGTATTTTGATGCAGGTATTAATTATTACCCCATTGAAAATATGTTTAGAGGTGATGTTTTTGATGTTTTATATAGATTTGATAACGCTAAGACGATCTGAGCATATTAATGTTTTTTTGTTTTTAGTTGCTGCATATTTTACAGCATGTTTTATGGCAGCTAACTCCGCATTGAATATGCCAGCGTTAAGTGGCAGTAGTCGAGTGTGAACAGTAGCAAACGTATTATCGTCAGTCTGTTCTACAACAGCAAAGGCCGATGCCCTTTCGTGAAACGAACCGTCAGTGAAAATTGTTAATTCAGGACGGAATTCCATTTTAATCTTGATAAAGTCTTGTTTAAATATCTCAGTGTTTGTACTGTTTTTGTTGTGTATGCTAAGTGATACATCTGTGACAAAATTCGTATTTATAGTTTCAATAATATTGTCTGGCTTGTCAGGAATGGGCATGTTAATGTTGCGGCAGTAGCTGATTATCCGCTGGATTCCACAATCGGTTCTTGAATCTGTGCTTCTGTTGCCGTCTAATAAACTCCAAAAAAGTTTGTGTAAACCATGAGAAGCTGTATTTATGGATTTGGCGGCAAGTTTGATTGATGTGTTATATACTATTGTTTCAAAATCATTGTATTGCGCTTCCAATCTAAGGGAGTCTAATGGTGTAGCTGTTAATATACCAGATGCCGTTCTGAAGCATCTGTTAATTGCAACGTTTATTTTTTCTGTTCATTTCGGAAGTCCAACCATATATTGTGATACCGTGTTGCACTGTTCCTTCTACAAGGGAATGGCAGATCGAGATAGCTGTTTCTATGTGTGGTCCTTTGTTGCGAGTGTAAATGACTTTGAGTAAGTTTTGATGTTTTTGAATTTAATCACAACTTTATTTACATGTTCGTTCCAAAGTGCGTTCTTAGAGAGAGTAAGGCCCAATATACGCATGTTTGAGGATAGGTTGATATTTACATTTCTGATGTTTAATGCACTTGACCGGCATTTATGTTTTCTGCAAACATGAAGAACTTCTGCTTTATCTGCCGGAACTTCTGCGCCTGAGCAGATTGCAAATATGTTGTCCGCGTAAATGCCCAAATAGTCTATACCGATAATTTTGTATATGGTTTTAATCAATGTATTTGCATATGCAGTATACAATACTACCGAGATTGGTGATCCTTGTGGCACTCCATTGTCAAGAGAGAAAACTCTTGGCATAAATCCATCCACTCTGACTTTGAATCTGCGATGTGTTAGAAAGGATAGGAATAATTCTAGCATTTTTTTTTTTGGAATACCCCATTTGTGAAGTTCTTTTATCACATGTGTTGAAATGATTCTATCAAAAGTCTTCTCTAGATCTTCGGAAAGGATAATACTGTGTTTTCTGTTCCTAATATTCTCTTTCATCTGTGATTTCAGTACGTGACAGAGTGTGTGGACTCCGTGATTTGGACGGAAAGCATGTTGTTGTTCTAGGACCTTATCTTTGCAACTAAACCAAATTCTTCGTGATATTATTTTATCGAAAACTTTTGCCAGCACAGGTAATAAAGGAATCGGCCGGTAGCCTTCCATGCTATTGGCGTTTTTTCCTTGTTTTGGAACTGGTGCCAGAAGTGCTAATTTCCAGTCGTGTGGATATATACCACTTTTTAGCATGCTGTTAAATAGGGTACAAAGTCTTGTTTTTAATCCCGTAGAAGCCTACTTTATCATAGAGTACGTAATTTTATCAGTGCTTGGCGTTGTTCCTCTACTGCTTTTTAGCCAAGTTTAGCTCCAGAAGGGTTATATCTTCTAAAATGTAATCTACTTCCGATCCGTTACTGATCATATTTTCAATATTAAAGTTTAGTTTTTCGCTTATAAGGTTGGAGTTGAAAGAAGCATCTGAGCCAATAGAACTCCATAGTTCTCCAAATGCAGATCCAATACTTTCAGGGTGCGACAGCACAACGTTGTCCGTAAAGATTGCTGGAAAACTTATTGAGCGACGAGAGTTGATTTTTTTTACTCTATTCCATAAGGTTCTTATATCGAGTTTTGGGTTAAGAGAGTTAACAAATCTATTCCATGTTTCTGCTTTGCTTGTTTGCAAGCTCTTTTGACCTGAGCACTTGCTTTCTGTATAGCAAAATGTTATCTTGAGTTCTTCGCAGTTTGAATTTTGTCCAAGCTTCATTTTTTATATTAATAAAATTGCTAATTTGCGAATTAAACCAAACTGGGCTGTTGCGATGTTTTGGATTGCGACTTACAGGCATGGACTTGTTGGCAGATTTTCTCAAAATTCTTTTAATTTGCGCAGCTTCTCTGTTCATGTTAGATGACGTTTCGTATTCAACGTTAAAGATTTCAATTTTTTTTTGTAAAGAGCTCCCAATTAGCTTTTTTATCAACAAATCTAGAGTTGAATTTATAAATTTTAGAATTAGTGTGATTGTATATAAGAATGGGAATATGATCACATATTTCTGGCTGTTGAAAGCAGGACCGCGTTAGTACTGAAGCCAGGTCGAAATTAGCCATTGCCACATCAACTGCCGTAAGAGTGTTTCTAGTATTGAGAAGAGTTGGGGATCCGTCGTTGAGAATCGTCAAACTGCGGTCGTTAGCAAAATCTTCCCGTAATATTCCGCTTCTAGTAGTGTTGTTTGAGCTCCACAAGGTGCTATGAGAATTAAGGTCTCCAGCTATTAAATGATGTTCAGAACTGTATCTGGGAATATCGTCAATAAGTTGCGGAGTAAGGTAGACGTCCGATTCTTTATAAATATTAGTAATATGCAAATTTTTTAATCCATGAACTGTTATTGTTTGATGTAAAAGATTGTTATTTGAATTTTTGTGATTTGAAACGTTTACAGTATCTTTTACTAATATGGCAATGTCTGCTTTGGCATATGAGTAGTCTTTATTGTGATGGAAGATTTTGTAGTTCGGCAAATGCAGTAAATTTTTGTTTTAACTTACTATGTGCGTTTCTTGAATTAGTATTACATCAGGTTTATGTTCTGCAACCAGTTGTTCTAACGCATATTTGTTGTTTACGAAACCTTGCATATTCCATTGCAAAATTACTATATTGATAACTAAATCCATGATAAATATTATTGTTTTTAACTCAAGTTAATTATTGTGTTTTTTTTTATTGAGAGTTTTTGTTTGTATTTTGCGATTTTTTTAGAGTTTGTGGGGTTACGATTACTGAAAGATTGGGAAATTTTTTATATAATTTGGAGTTTGGTGAAATCGCTGTGTCGTTTGATGTGTATGTTTTTCCAGTTGGTGATAAAGGTGCATCTGTTTCCATGATATTGTCTATGTCAAGTGTATCAAAATTGTTAGAGGTTGTAGTTATGTGTGTTGTTTCTGTTATTGAGTTTGATGTTATATTTTGTGTTTCTTGGCTCTTGTTTTTTGTTCGATCAGTAGTGGGTGAAGGGTTGGTCTTGGAGCATCGTGGTTTTTCGTAAATTTGTTGGTTAGATTGTTATATTTGTTGTGTTTCTTGATTATTTTGTATCTCAGGTCGTTGTAGTTGTTGATGTGGTTTATCTTGATGTAGCCGTTGATATGATTTCTCGTTTGGTATTTGATCATGTTGTTATTCATGTTGAAATTTCTTTTGAAGTTGTTCGTGGTGTTGTTCTAGAGGTTGTTGAAGTTGTTTATGTTGTTGTTGCAGGTGTTGCTGAGGTTGTTGTTTTAGGGTTTGCTGGTGTACTTTAGGCTGTGGATTGATTAATTGCTGATTACTTGTTGTTGATGTTTTATGTGCCGATTCAATTGAGTTGGCTGTTTTTAAAATTTGAGCAAAGGTGGGAGTTGTGTTTTTTTTAAAAGGCTATATCGTATGCAATGCTGGATGGTTATTGAAGATTTTCCAGGCCTCACAGGCAGGGCATCTCCGATCTATTTTGATCTTGTTAACTGCTTTGTGCTTTTAATACGTTGTGCAAGACGGATCGTAGGATGGGTGTGAATCGTTTTTGCAGTTTACACATAACTTTCTTTAGCAAGTGTCGTGGGGTGGCGGATATGCGCATTCCCTACAGGTTTCAATATTGCGGCACCATTTTCTTGTGTGTCCTAATTTCTGGCAGTTGACACATCGCATTGGGTTTGGTATAAACTCTACTACTGGGACTCTTTGCCACCCCAGCTTGATGTATTCTGGACGGCGGATTAAGTCAAAGGTGACAATTGCTGCACCAGTTGGTGTGATCTTACCATCGAATATTTTATTTATTTTTTTAATGTCAATAATTTTTGTCCTTCTAAAGAAGAAAGCAGTTCTTTTTCTTCAATATTTATAATGTTTTTTGAAAATATTCTGCCTTGTGTAGAGTTCAAACTTTTATGAGAAGTTATTTGAACTGGTACAGTGTCAACCAATTTAGCTTTTATGAATTTCTCGGCTGCTTTGAGGTTGAGAGCTTTCAGAAGAAGATCCCCTGATTTAAGTTCTACTACTTCAGTGTAGTCTCGAGATATATGATTCAATCCCTTTTCAATCCGAAACACGTTGTAAGATGAAATGGAGGGTACATTTTCGCCCTTTGTTGATCCGACTGCAGTGATTATTAAATACCGAGGTATATGGTCATCGTTGTGCACTATTTCAGGAAGAGGCGAGAAATCGGCTGCCCGTAGGCGCTTATTATTTGGTTTTGTATATCGCGATGGGATTGGAGTATTATCAGGGTCTAGGGGCTTAAACCTATTTTGATAAGGGGGGCAACCCCGTTCATTTTTAATATTTTGGTCAGGTGATTGTTTTTATAAACCTTTTGATATATTAAGTTGTATAAGATAAGTGATTATTTAGTTATCTAAACACGTGGGCACCAAAAATTAACAGTAGTGCGAAAGAGATAGCAATATGTCAGTCACAATAAACAAAACACAGCTATAGGAAAACGAACTAAGCGCGGCGATTGCCTGAGCACTGACTTTAAATTATTTTAAAGTTTTTAATTTAAGAATTGTTTTAATAAGAAAACCATTAAACTGTCAAATCTATGAAACTGCAAAAAAGCTTCGCTTCTCTCGTGTGTCCAATGACGCACCTATTTTTCTATTTTTTCCATTGTTAGTTTTAAAGGAAAGTTAAGTTTGAAGAGACTTGCTGAAATTTTTGATTGTGGTTTTAATTTATGTACGTGTATGAAGTATGTAAAATGGGAGTGGTGAGACGAGAATCAAGCCCACCTTCCACACAAACTGAAATGTTTTACTAATTTTTTTCTTTGTTAGTGAATCAATTATGCTTAAATATTGGTTAATGTTTTACGAGACGAGAACTACGTCATCTTGAATACAAAGTTAAAACTGATTCCACTCGTTTTGCTTCACAAAAAAATTATCTCATACAGTTTAAGAGCTTACCCCCAGGTGTATTCAAAATTTAAAAAAAAAAACAATAAAGCGTGTATACAATACAGAAGTGAAACTTCTTAAAATTAAGAAAAAGATATTTCTGTGAAAGAGACAGAGAAAGAGAGCTCTCAAAAGAGAGCATCTCAAAAGAAACACTAGAAAATTTACATAAAAAATATTCTGCTTATTTAATATTTACTGTCATTGGTTAATGCTTTATTGGTAATACTGATTTTAATGGTTTGTGATAACTAAAATATGAGATATATGTCCGTGGTTTGCTATTCTCGACGTAAAAAATTTGCGTCTATTGTGGAGATCTATCTATATACAAAAAAACATATAATATAGAAAAAAATGTCTATTATAGTACATATCAAAAAATCTATGACCCTTAAGGGGGTTAAATGTATGAGCTGGCCCTGTAAATTTTCTACCTCAACATTTATTCTCAACACACCTACATTCTATCTGCCACCCTTCTGGGGGTCCCCATACAAAAAGCACAAAACATATAAAAGATCATTGCTCACACAAAAACGTGACGACACTCGGAATATTTTGTACCCTTAATAGTGTTGCCTCAATAGTGTTGCCACTTTTTAATACCCAAACTCCTCAAAAATTCCTCAAATTTCAATTAAATTCCTCAAAATTTTTTTTTTTAAACGATATTTTTTTATCAATGAAACATAAACATATATATGTGGTGCTCTGTTACATCACCACATAAGAGTAAATCTCTACATCCTATTTTACCTTTTCGTTACATTAATACTTACCTTTTTGTTACATTGATACTTACCTTTAGTTACATTAATACTTACCTCTCCTGTAGTTGATTTTTATCTTAACTTACATTTCACTTACCTTGATTTATCATTAATAACGTATTATATCATTTTAGCAATTATTGAAAATACTTACACTTGTCTATAAAATACTTGTTATAAAAAAACATTTTGAATTGTATTCAGTTATTATATTTTCAGAAATTTTCATTTTGAAAATTTCAGTAGTGAAAAATTGTTCAAAGAAAATAGTAATAAAAAATTGTTCAAATAAAAATATTTTAAAATAAGAAGTCATAAAATAAAATAAAAATTATTTGAATAAAATATATAGAAAGTATTTCATTGCGCACATTCGCACCAAAACTGGCGATCCTGAAACGAACCACATCAAGACCTTTCAACAAAAATTCATTACGACACAAACGCTTCGTTTGGGTCAGCAACAAAGTGACACCAATTCTGCTACAGAGTCCCAAGCAAACTCTAATGGCAACAACTCACTAACAGAAATTGGCACTACATCAGCAGATGGCTTAGTTAATGAGAGTCGGCCAAATCAAACACGTTCCACAACAAATACGTTACCAACAAGAGATACGCCAACGCCACTACACCTACTGTTGACACAGCTACAGCAGCACCAGCAACTGCTTCTGCACCAAGAACAGCAGCCACAGATAAATCAGCAGCAGGCACAACATTATCCGCCAACGCCACCTTAAGTTCCTCCTCAGTCGTCACTACCGCCGGTGCTAAAACAGCTACAACCACAGCGCTCCAACAACTAACAACAAAAAGAGCAACAACAACAATAACAGCAGCTATAACAACCACAACGAAAAGAGCAACAACAACAACGTTTATAACAATAACAACAACAACAAAGATAGCAACAACAACAATAACAGCAGCTATAACAACAACAACGAAAAGAGCAACAACAACAAAAACGTCGGCAGCAACAACAACAACGTCGGCAGCAACAACAAGTTTTTTTTATGAAGCTTTATATTTTGTAAAATCTATGTTTATATTTTTTTTGACATTTATAAATTTTTTTTCAGGCTGCGTATCATTTCAGATTACCACGAGGCACACAACGTAGCTTCTAAAACGGATTTTAGACGATAGGATCGTAAGAAACCTATCGTCACACTTTCGTAGGCACTACACTACACTGGGGACATAGGTACACTAAAAAAAAGGGAAGAGTTAGAATTTTCAAACTAAAAAAAAAAAAAAAAAAAATAATAGTAGAAGAAAATCTAGAGGGAAGAATGCTACGAACACCCCCACACACACCCCTTACTCCACACCCACCCCTTACTCCACACACCGGAGAGGGAGATAACACACCATTTATAGACTTTGAGACTAACCCTCTCACACCGCCAACACAAATACACACGGTTGCGGTAAAATTACCTGCATTCTGGACGAGTTGTCCATACGCTTGGTTCGCACATGCGGAAATACAATTCCAAGCGAAAGGAATCACAGTTGACAAGACTAAATACGAATACCTGGTAACATCGTTACCACAAGAAGTCATAGTCACTGTGCTAGACTTTATCCAAAAACCGCCAACACAAAACACATACGAAGGGCTTAAAAAGACATTGCTCGATAGATTTTCACTGAGCGAAATAAGCGATTAGATAAAATCCTTTCGGATTCTGAGATGGGTGACCAAAGGCCATCTCAGTTCTATCGGTCACTTCTTCTACTAGCTGGATCAACAGTTAGCGGCGATTTAATTTACAAATTATGGTTACGCAGGTTGCCAAAAAGTTTAAATATCGCCTTGACCGGGTCCGGACACAGAGAACTAGAGGTACTCTTAAAACTAGCAGACGATTTATGGGAAATCATGACTGGTAGTGAAATTTCTACCATGTCTAAAAAACCAGCTTCCGGCTCAGAAGAAGTAATGGCGATTACCCAACGTTTCGCGGAGACAACGTCCAAAATTTTAGAAAACTTTAATAAGTTGACACTGGAGGTACAAGAACTGAGAAGTGAACGTTCTCGATCACAAAGCTCAAACTTCCAAAGGTACTCCAGACGTCGTTCATCTAGAAGAGAAGTGTCACAACAAAGACCGGCCAACTGGGTTTGTAGGTACCACTACAAATTTGGCAGAGCGGCCAGACGATGCGAACAACCATGCGCGTATGTTCAAACGGCATCATCCACACCAAAGCACAATACACCAAACACATTTAACAAAACACCATCATTGCAACGGCTAATGATGGGAGTTCTATAACACTAACACGCCGTTTATTCATATTTGACAAGGACAATAACTTAAATTTCTTAATCGACAGTGGCGCTGAAGTTTCCGTATTGCCATTCTCCAAATTCAAAATTTATAAAAAATCTGATTTGACACTTCAAGCTTCTAACGGCACAGCAATATCGACTTACGGAAAAAAATTGTTAAACGTAAATTTAAAACTCAGACGAGAATTCCCTTTCACTTTCATATTAGCAGATATTACAAGACCTATCATTGGCGCAGACTTTCTTACCAAATATGGACTTCTAATAGATCTAAAACACAGAAAACTAATTGACTCCCTTACAAAATTATCCGTCAACGCAATTTCGAGATATTCCGAAACACAATTACCAAAACTATTTACACTCGACGATAAATACACAGTTACTCAAACAATTCCCTTCACTCTTCACAGAACCAGATTACACTGCACCAATCAAACACAAAACAGTACACCACATAGTTACAGAAAGACAATTACCATTCACACGACCACGACGTTTAAACCTATCAAAATTAAAAATCGCAAAACAAGAATTCGATTTTCTAGTCAAGTCAGGAATTTGTAGACCGTCCGACTCGAAAACCTCTTCTCCACTACACCTTGTAGCCAAACGCGAACCAAATGACTGGAGGCCATGTGGCGACTACAGACGACTGAACGCTATTACTGTACCTGACCGTTACTCCTTACCACATATACACGACTTTTTCATCAACTTACACAACACAAACTTTTATTCAAAAATTGACCTGGTCAGAGCCTATCACCAGATACCGATGGCTCCTAGCGACATCCACAAAACAGCCATAACAACACCTTTCGGAATGTTCGAATTTCTCCGAATGCCTTTCGGCTTGAGAAATTCAGCACAGACATTCCAAAGATTTATACACGAAGTCTTACAGGGAATAGATTTCATTTTTGTTTATTTAGACGACATACTTATAGCTAGCGAGACCGAGACAGAACACATAAAACACTTAACACAAGTTTTCCAAAGACTTTCAGAATACGGCTTAAACATTAAACCTAACAAACGCACTTTCGGAGCATCAGACATAAACTTCCTCAGTTATAACATTTCTAAACAAGGTATCCGACCTTCAGAAGAACGTACACAGTGCATACGAGACTACCCACAACCCACCACAGTCAAACAAATGCAAAAATTCATAGGCATGAGAAATTACTACCACCGTTGTATCCCAAAACTCGCACACATGCTAGGCCCAATTTATGACATGGTCACCGTAGCATCAAAAACAAAAAACAAACAGTTACACTGGACAGAGAACACACTACAGGCATTTACAACAATCAAAGATAGTTTTGCAAAGGAAACACTACTCAATCACATTAGTAGTAATGCAAAATTATCGATTGCCGTAGACGCATCAAACACAGCCATTGGCGGCGTTTTACAACAACAGAATAACGGTACACTAGAACCATTAGCCTTTTTCTCAAAAAAGTTATCAAAGTCAGAAACGAAGTACAGTACATTCGACAGAGAATTACTAGCCATATACTTAAACATCGAACACTTTAGACACTACCTAGAAAAAAACAATTTTACGGTATACACAGATCACAAACCACTGATTAACGCTATACATTCACAAACAGAACGCAGTCCCAGACAAACAAGACACTTAGAATACATTGCACAATTCACACATGACATTAAACACATTAAAGGTTCTGAAAACACTGTAGCAGATGCACTTTCACGAGCTGAAATAGAAGCTTTTTCCTGCCCAGACATCAACCTAAGAACCCTACACAAAGAACAGAATACAGACACAGAATTGCAAGATATACTAAATAGCCACAGATACAAGCTCGAACAGATACTCATACCGGTACTCAACATTAAAATTTTGTGCGAACAGAAAAATTCTTTAACACGACCTTACATACCACAGACTTTACGAAAACAAGTATTCGAACAACTACACAACATAGCACATCCTGGTACACGAGCTTCACGGCGATTACTTACACAAAGATATTTCTGGCCGAATATGAATACATACGTTAACAAATGGGCACAAGAATGCGTTAGATGTCAACGCTCAAAAATACACAAGCACACGAAGACAACACCACACAAAATCAGCATACCACACGGCCGTTTCGAACATATCCACGTTGATATAGTCGGTCCTTTGCCAATTTCAAAAGGGTATATATACCTACTTACCGTAGTCGACAGGAACACTCGTTGGCCAGAAGCATATCCGCTGAAAGACACAAACACCGACACGATAGTCGACACTCTTCAAAGAGAGTATATTTCACGTTTTGGAGTTCCATTGAAGGTTACCTCTGATCGAGGAGCACAATTCACTTCCGCGACCTTTAACACATTTCTTAAAAATCTCGGTTGCCAACATATAACTACTTCGGCTTACCACCCACAAGCCAACGGCATGGTAGAGCGTTTTCACCGCCAGTTAAAGGTTTCCCTTATCGCAACAAACAACCAGACAAATTGGTTCACAGAGTTGCCACTAGTTCTTCTGGGCCTTAGATCCTCAAAGAAGACATCAAAGCGTCGCCAGCTGAGATACCGAAACAAATAGTAATTCACAACAATGAAACTTTAAACCCTTCAGAGATGCTTCCAAAAATCAAACAAGTAGTCGAAAACAAACAATCACACATTTCACACCATAATACAAAATTCCAACAACACGTTCCTAAGGAACTCAACACTTGTAAATTTGTCTTCGTTAGAAACGACACCATACACAGCAAGCTCAAGGAACCCTATGATGGACCTTTCGAAGTAATCAACCGAAACCAAAAATACTTCACAATACTCAAAAATAACACTCATACTACAGTTAGTTTAGACCGTTTAAAACCAGCATCAATTAATACAGACACAACAACTAAAACACAATCTAAAAGAAAGGTACATTTTAACTTACTCAGAAATACAACAATATTCATTTGAGGAGGGGGAATAATGTGGTGCTCTGTTACATCACCACATAGAGTAAATCTCTACATCCTATTTTACCTTTTCGTTGCATTAGTACTTACCTTTTTGTTACATTGATACTTACCTTTAGTTACATTAATACTTACCTCTCATGTAGTTGATTTTTATCTTAACTTACATTTCACTTACCTTGATTTATCATTAATAACGTATTATATCATTTTAGCAATTATTGAAAATACTTACACTTGTCTATAAAATACTTGTTATAAAAAAACATTTTGAATTGTATTCAGTTATTATATTTTCAGAAATTTTCATTTTGAAAATTTCAGTAGTGAAAAATTGTTCAAAGAAAATAGTAATAAAAAATTGTTCAAATAAAAATATTTTAAAATAAGAAATCATAAAATAAAATAAAAATTATTTGAATAAAATATATAGAAAGTATTTCATTGCACACATTCGCACCAAATATATATATTTCATCCTACATATTTTCTATCTTATAGGATATCTATATTAAAACGCCCTGCCCTGTGGGTTCCTTATAAAAATTTAAGATTTTTTTAGTTTTAACGTATGCTTTTGTTTCAAACATTTCAAACATTTTTTGATTTTATTCAAATATTCAAAATAATAATTCAAAAATAACCGAGGTTCTACTTATCATGATCTAAAAATACATGGTCTCTCCACTCATTATCGAGTTCTTAAATACCCAAATTTTATAGAATTGAAATGCTCGTTTTGAAGGAGTTTTTACTTGAAGGAGTTCTCTTCAATGTCTTTAACCCAATAAGGACGATGATGTAATACGGCATAACTAAGTTGGATCTCGAAAAACATTCTGTATCACATAGAAATTAGTCAAAATAAAAATTAGGTCAAAATGAGCCCATGTCTGAAATAATTGTCCCGTCTTTAAAGAGTTAATCGATAATTGCTACAATAGAAAAAAAAAAAGATATAAATAAGTTCGGAATTAATTCTTAGTTTCTATGACAGTATGCCACTAATTTCCAATTATATATTGTACTATAAAAGAAATTATTCTTAATGTTCTAATTACTATCGCAATAAATCAATCAATTAAAAAATAATAATCAATACATACCTTTGCTTCCGATGCAGACTGCAACCGTGTATCCTTTTTCTAGAATTTCCTTTATGTTTGTTTAAACTGATTTTAGCTAAAACCGTACGCCAATTACTAAGCACGTTTGCATTTGTTTCAATTTTTTAATAGTGACGGGGAAACGCAATCGGAAAGTTCAGTGTTCAGTTTAATTTAAAGGTATGTTTCTACCAACCAGAAAAAAGTGCTGCCAAATTTTTTTTGTAAATATTTAAAAAAGAATGTTAAAACTGTTAAAATTCCTCAAAAATTACTAACAGCCACTTTATATTCCTCACGTTTTGAGGAATTACTCACTTCAAAAACTCACAGCTAGATTTATAAAAGATGAGATGACACACCTACACTCTATCTGCCATCCTTCTGGTGCTCCCATTACAAAATTATAAAAAATCAGGAACCGTAACGGTTATAATTTTTTCAAAAAAATCAACAAATAGTCGTGATTTTTTGACCGATTTTATTTCGATCAAAAATAAAAATTAAAATTTTACTTTAATTTTTTCAATAAAAAAAACAGTTAAAATTATACTTTTATTTTTCGATCAAATAATATAAAAAAATAAACTCGCCATTTCAGCCCTTGGAAGGACTTTGACCTAGCTTCTATTGATCAATTGTGTTTTGTACGTGTTATTAAATGGTTGATCACAAATGACCGAGAACTGGACTCCGAACGGCTTATGTTCTCTAGAAGCTTTACATGGCAATTTTTACTCTCTGAGGTTTGCCATTGTCTGCAGAGAGGTGACTACCGAACAGAAAAATTATTTCAATTAAAAAAACTTTCTGTCTGAGCTGGAATTTAACCCGGGTTACAGTGGTTCTTTAGCTTAGGGGCCACGCACTCTACCCACTAGGCTACGGCTGCCACGCTTTTCGATCAAATAGAACAGATAAAATTTGACATTTATTTTTCCGTTAAAAAATTTAGATTTAAAATTTGACAGTGCCATTAACTATAATAGTTAAAATTTTCAAAACAATTGATAAATATAACTATCGGTTGACTATCCTATAACTTGTCTAAAATTTGTTAATTCGAATTGCATTTAAAAAACTATATCTTACATGTAAACACAAATTTCAATTTCAATAAATTAACGCGAGAACACATTTTGTATTCTTTTACACCTATATTCGTAACATTTAGCACAGAGAAAAAACATTGCTATCTATCTTCATATCGTTGCATTACATCGTTTAATGTTTTTTTTACTGTTTTTTAGTTCATGGAGTTGGGAAATTCCAAAATATTTCGCAAAATTATTTGGCGTGAATATTGTGATTACACTTTAGAATAAGAAATATTTACAGATTTTAATAAATTTACAAGTGTTAATCACAAGAATAAGGCTGTTAGAAGAAATAAAGAATGTAGAATCTGAGAATTTGTAAACTATCTAAGTTGGCAACAACAAGCCGGTCGTTATGATTTATATGAAATAAAGTCAATTTGGTTTATAGAAGCAACTGTGTGTCACAAAAGTTAGTCGGAATAACAAAAGGCTAAAACCATGGATGTCAAACGAATTACTAAGCAAGATTCACCTACACAAATTAAGAAATATCCATCAAAATTAATATTAAAAAAGCCTTACAAATTACTCAGAAAATAAATTATTTGCAACAACTTGCAAAAACTATTACTATTTAAATTAATTTTTTAAAGTTAAGGGTGATCCTAAAAAAAATGGAAATTCTAATTCTACTACTGAAAATATCTTTTCTTCTAATTTTTTTAAAAAAAAATTGGAGTATCTTTCCTAAAGCAATTAAATCTGCTGAATTAATTCCTTTATTTAAAAAATAAATAAGTAAATTTTGAATAATTATAGACCTATCTTGATTCTACCTTTTTTTCAAAAATTTTTTAAAAAGCAGTTAAAACTGAAATGATTCATTTCTTAAATAAGAGAAATTTTTCAATAGCTGTCAATTTGGATTCAGGCAGGGATTGTCAACTGAAGATGCTATCCTGAAATTTTGTACTAACATCTATAATTCCATAAAAAAAGGTATCTGCAGCACTGTTTGTAGACATTACAAAAGCATTTGATACAGTTATAAGAAAGAATATACTATTAAGGAAATTAGAAAAAAGTGGTTTCAGAGGCAACATTTATAACTGGCTTTCCTCATACCTTTCAAACAGAATGCAAAGAGTTAAACTCAAAAATAAGTACAGTAATTTCATTAATATTAACATAGGTGTCCCACAGTGGTCGGTACTAGGTCCGACTTTGTTTTTAATATATATAAATTTGTTGTTTTTACAGAATCGCAGTAGTAATTTTTTTACAGACGATATGGATTGCACCTATTCATGTGATTCTCTTCTTAACCTAACAATAGCTATTAATCATGATCTGTGAGGACTTAGACACTGGTTTATAACGCATAAGATGGTTTTAAGTGAGAAAACAAAAATTATGTTTTATAATATAGCTGGTAAAGACTTAAACATAGATAATTTTAATTATCAAAGTGCGAATTGTGGAAAATACTTAATTGGAAGCGACATTTGTAATTCGTCAAACTATTGTCATACTTATGTTGATTCTAATACTTGTTCCGCTGACTGTTTTTCCATTTCATGTGTTTATTCTTTTATATATTTACGACTCTTACTTGACTCCAAAATGAGCTGGCTTGATTACACTACTGCACTAAAAAAATATTTGATGTTTGTTATTAGGCAGTTTTATCATTTAAGGCAATTTTGCTCGCGTAAGCTTTTAATCAGCATCTACTTTGGCCTTTTTTATTCTAAAATTGATTATGGCTTGACATGTTGGGGTTGTACACATAAAAACAAAATCCTGCTGTTACTTACTGCCCAAAAACACGCTATTAGAATTATTTGTAATCGTTCTCGTACTGTAAGCAGCCTTCCTTTATTCAAAGAACTAAAAATATTGCCTCTTCAACATTTATATTGCTTTTGAGCATTAAAAATATTCATCGATAGATCTGGGCAACTTATTGATAGAAGTTAATTGAATTATGAGTTAAGGTCTTCTAATCGCAATCTCTCGTCAATCCCACCACATAGCCTGCAACACTTTCTTCGGTTCCATTATTTGACTGCCCCTAGGTTGTTTAACAATCTACCTTATGACATCAGGTGTAGAAGCATAAAATCTCGTTTCCTTACAGATGTAAAATCTTTATAACCATCCATTACCACTCTCTATACATGTTCATTTTTTTTATTTTTATTTTTTGTGTTATACCTTTATTCTCATATTTCATCCTCAATATTTAAATATTATAAAAAATTTTATTCCTATAATATTTAAGTATACTAATTATTTTTAACTATCAGAACTCACTTTTATAACTCTTGTTTATAAATTTTATGAATTTAATCTTGTTATTGTAAAAATTTAACGTTTTTTTTTTCTAATGCCGTGGTTATGCTAGTCAAACATGGTTGCCGAACATTTTTTGTTGTTAGTGTCTCACGTATAAAATGAAAAATGAACTTTTTCTCATATTCATTCTATCACTCTCAGACCAAACATTTTTTATTACTAATTTAAACACCAAATATGCCGAATTTTCCGGTGTTGCCTTTAGTCATTTTGCATAATAGCATAAAAAAACTAGCAAAAAGTATTAAAAAGTGAAAATAATTGCGTTCTCAAGCAACTCTTAACACAAACAGCAAGCAACATAGTTTTGTCGAACTAATTTTAATAACAAAAAATCGTGTAAATTAAGGTAATCTAATAATATTTTGAAAGAAAAATAACAAATTCATGAACACTAATTGCATATCTATTGAAACTAAAAAAATTAAAAAAAAATAATAAATAATCGAAAACAAAAAAGAATGCCCCTTGCCTAACCAATCCCAATTTAAAGTAATTCGCTAATTTCGTTTTACATTTTATAGTAAATATAAATAATATGGCTAAAATTGTATATAAAAATGAAAAAAAAGGGTTTTTCTTTTGTGTTTTGACTTATTTTTACATAATGTGCAACTGTGCAACAAACATAGCATAACCACCAAACAAACATTTCAGCGAAGAGAATAATTTAACGAAAATGAACACCGAACATGTTTGGCTAGCATTACCACGGCATAAGAGACCCCATGAACTTTCTTTAAATTTTTTGATTTTTAGTATGAGGATTTATGCTCGATACTAGTTCTTTTAGAACTACAGAGCATAATAATATCAATCATCCTTACTTGCTTTATGATTTTACGATAAATAATTTCAATTTTAATAATGTTTTAAAGTTTATTTATCGATTTTTAAGACATTTTTAATTATAATATATCTATGTACTTAATAGACTTAAGCCTAGGATTAATGATTAATAAATTTGAATTGAATACCGAGCCTTTGCAGCTCATGCAATTTAAGAACCTTCGATTTTCCCCAGTTGATTCCAAAGATTGTTAAGAATGAAAACAGGTGCCTTTTCAAAATTCACCAAAGAGCAAAGTTTCAATATTTCTAAAAATTAAAAACTCATTTCAAATTTAATTCTATTTCAAAACATGTTGAAACAAGTAATTTCACGCCCTGAAGACATTGTATTTTATATGTTTATATTTTTGCCCATAATCACAAATGTATACTTGCTAAAACGCAACATTATTTCCCAAACAAAAATGTTCATTCTGCCTAGATTATATTTACAGGTGATAAGAATCGTTTGTCTAGGTTCGCATATTTAAAAAAAAAATAATTACATGAATCTAATTGTGAGCATTAGATCAAGTAAGATTTTAATAAGGCAACAATAACAACTCAGTATAGAGTCAATCACTTAGCTGACTAGACAGTCTGTTTCGGAAATCGCTAATTTCCTCTTCAGTAGTCTTCGAGTGATTAGGCTGTGATCAACTCACTGGTAAAGTCGTATATGATTTCACACGTGTTTGAACACATTCTTCAGAACTTTACGTTTAAATCGGCCACTTAATCATATGCCATTTAAAGCAGTAAGCTATTTTTAGAACACAACCATCAACTCTACCAAGGTTGCCACCTGTTCTATTTGCTTCTTATTTATTTCAATATTCATTGGTGTTGGACATTTTGTCGAAATGCACAATAAAATTGAAACGAGTTTTTGCTTCGCTAGAAGCTAGTGTTTTTATCTGAAGAAAGGTGGCTATTTTCACAACCAAATGTTCAATTTCTCATGCCTTTGGCCGAAATCGATCAATTATTAGATTATTTAATTAACTTGACATTAAACTGGCAACACTGTCACTTTTGATAAGTACCATTTTTATTTTTGCTCTGTGTCTTAATTTCTGTTAATTAATAATAACTAGTATCGCCTGTGGCCGAAATTCGGCCATCTGTTTCTGTAAGGTAACGAAACTCAAGTTGTTTTTCACATTATGAATTGTTATTAATTTTCATGGAAATTCTTTATGCTTACCTTGACGCTATGAGGAAAATAGTGATAAAGGACAAAAAAGGAAGCATATATGCGTCAGTAACAAAAATTTATTCATCATATAATATTCATTTAAAGTAAATAAATAAATAAAAGTAAAGGAAATAAGTAAGTAAAAGTAAATAAACGGTAGAAAAGTATTAGAAATAAATCAAGATAAATGATAATTCCATATTAAATAAATAAATTAATGACTTAAAATTTCAGTATATACTATATTTTTTGTAAACACTCTTTCATCGTTAGCCAAATGTCCTTGTCCATCAATATCAGAAACATAAAAGCTCAGGCTGTCAAACGATCTAACTCGACTCGTGGCAACATACAGTTGACCATGCGAAAAAACAGGTCGTCGTAACAAAATTCCTACTTTGTTGAAAGTTTGTCCCTGTGCTTTATTAATTGTCATTGCGAATGCATTGATCACTGGAAATTGCGTCCTCTGGAAATCAAATGGCATTATTGTTCCAGAAAAAGTTAAATTTATGCGAGGAATCAAAATTCGCTTGCCGTGAGCGATTCCTGTCAATACTTCACAATCGATAGCATTATTATGTAATGCTTTTACGCGCATTCTAGTGCCGTTTACTAATGCCTCCTTCGTATTTAAATTCCTTATTAATAAAACAATGCCATTTACTTTAAGCTCCAATATATGTGGTGGCAAGCCACTAACAGACAATGAATTCAAAAATTCCACTGGGTAATTGCTTGCCTCAGCTTCATTATCACAAATAATTTTATCGTAACTGTGATAAATTTTTTTTTCACCAACAATACGATTGAGCACATCGTTGTTTATAAGATTGCAATCTTCGTTAGTAGGTGCTAACACAACAGACTTCAACATTCGTTCCGATAAAAGATTTTCATTGATGTCCCCATAAATCTCATTTAATATGTTAGATTCATTACCTACTAAATTTTGCGGTATTTCGATAACATCTTCGCCATACAGTGGGAATTGAGTGGCTTCGCCATTGTCTATCTTCTTTAGAAATGCAACGAATTCAATTTCTTCTGGAAGTGCTCTCATATTTTGAGACAAAGTGAAATGATGAAAAGAGGGAAATTCGCTCCAACTCGTAACACAATTTTCAATTAATATTGCACGCGTTCCATGAGGGACAACAGGTAATATTTGACGAAAATCGCCACACATAAGTACGGTTTTTCCTCCAAAAGGCTTATTTTTATTTTCTGGATTGACACCTATATCTTTCAAGAAAGTATCTATGCATTTCATTACTTGAAGCGGACACATGGAAACTTCATCAATTATAAGCAATGACGCCGAATTTATGTAATTAGCATAGCTACTATTTGCTTTGATATTGGGTACAGTGTTTTCCGTAATTTTAATTGGCAACTTAAAAATATTATGAAGAGTCCTTCCTCCAATTAACAATGTTGAAGCAATTCCGCTAAACGCAGTTGCAATACATTTAAGATTCAGAGAATTTAATTTATGAATGATAGCAGTTTGAGTAAAAGTTTTACCGCAACCTGCATGGGCTGTCAAACAAAATACATTTGACCTTGTATCGTGATACTGAACTTCACGTATAACACGGTCAATAACATCACGCTGTTCATTATTAGCACTTCTATAAATTTCATTAAAAAGAAAATCTGCCTCTAAAGGATCAAAAAGATCTGTGTCATCATGCTCTGGTAATGCTGTTGGTACAGGCAAACCGATCAAAGTACATGTTATATTATGTGAAATCAATATATCTTGAATTTCTAACAGCGCTCGATTGAATGATATGTTTTCGTTATGACCATCTCTAACGAAATCCTCACTAAGACTTTCTTTGAATTCATTCCAAAGTGCTAATGCATTTGCGGGAATATTCAGCGCACAAATGATTCCAAACAAATGACGCATTTGCTTTGGCGAATTGAACCCCTTGGCTTCATTTAGGCAATTTCTCCACTCATTGTCATTAGATGCAATACCTCGTGCATGACATGCTTCGATAAATGTATTATAAATAATTCCGTTGTATTTCCGAACATCTTCGTACGATGTCGGGCCTGCAACATGCAACAAAAGCAATCTCAAATGAAAAAGCTCAATGTCTTTAGGAGATACCATATACATTCGTGTTATAATTTTATTATCTCCTCCTCGTGATCTTTTTTGCCATTTTTTGTTGGCATCTTTCCAAACATAATGCGATGGAATTTCCGTATACTTATATTGATTAGCAGATGTATCGTTTTGGTTCAATTGAAAAAATGCCAACAATTTTGTTGGCTTGACATTTTGTATCGCTTCGTGTTCTTGACCTATCCTAAATACAACATTTTGTCTTCTTGGTAAATGTATATCAAGTCGAATTATAGTGTGTGATTGATAGTGCATGGGAAATTCGTAAATACGCCACATTGCTTCCGTCGATCCAACGAAACGACCATTCAAAAAATTGCTTACTTCGTCAATTTGTTCATTATTATCAATTGTATTTTCAGTACCAATTCGAACAGTTGCACTGTCATACCCCTTGTATAAGTACTTATAAATATATTTGATGCTTTTTACAGAGGTGCATACTTCTACATTAATGTGGCAGTTAAATTTTGCAAGCAAAAATGGGTTATAAGGGACTACATAGCGATTGTCAAGAGATTTTCCTCTGACATCAACAGAGACTCCATTGTCGCGTCGTCTATATAATGGATATCCGTTAACTGATGGTTTTGTTGTATCGTTGAAGTCTTTAGGAAATTCTTTGGAGCATTTCTGATTTTTCATGCAAACGGCATTTATGTTAAGAACACCACATGGCCCATGCATCATATGCTTAACGACATATTCGTGTAATTTAGGTTGTGTTTGAATATCTGGGATCTCAGCGTAAATAACTTTGTCTATATCTGCTATTCCGTCAATTTTGTCATTTTCACTCAAACTGACCAAAATATGAGCATGAGGCAATCCTCTCTTTTGAAATTCAATTGTATATATGATGGCCTCTACTTTGCTAAAAATATGTTTATTTGTAATAGAAAATATCAATTCTTTTAGTTTTGACTTAAACACTCGAACAATTATTTCCGGTCGAAAATTTGGTTTTTCATTTAAAGCAATGTTATTGACTATTTCTGGCCAATTTGGATTGCAAGTCATGGTTATGAATAAAGAAGGCTTGCCGAAATGTTGAACGATAGACATTGCGTCTAAGTAATTTTGGTACATATTTCTGGGTGATCCAGTAAAAGAAGACGGCAATATAACTTTTCGACCTATATTAACTTGCCCACCTGGATTTGCTTCCAAATGGTCGGTAATATTGTTATAAACTTCTGCCCTTAAATTTGCTTGGTTCTGTCTTATATAGTTTAATCTAGTACCCTCTATTCTGACATACATATCGACAATATACTGCAAAAACAATTTCTGTGTTTTGTGCAATAAACTGAATTCATCTCTTATTGCTAATCTGTAACATGCAAATTGTAGCATGGTTACTCTATTTCTTGCCTGTGTGCTATGCGAGTCATTTGGTATGTTATGAAACATATTGACATGCCAACCACAATCTCCGTTTGGAAACAATAACGGATATGCCATTGGATCTAACGATGAATCCAAAACAGAAACGTTTTTCACTGTGCCATTCATTTTAGGAAATGCAATCATGTTTCTTTCAAATGGGGGCTCACCATCAACAGTCGTAAATATAGCGGCAACATCAGTCTGGATTGCATCGTTATACCTTCGTAAATCTGTTTCGCGATTTACTGTAATAACCATTGTTATTTCTTTATTAGCATTATCTAATCTTTCACAGTGATCTTTCATTGTGCGAAAAGAACGAATAAATGGATTACTTCTTTCTAACTCGATACAAATTTCTCGCATCAAAATGTTGTTGCAAGATTGATTTGTTTGTTCGCTCATTCTATAATTCGTAGCCGTATCGACATCATAGAAATAGAGCTGAGCATAAATCGGCGATCGACCGTATGTTGATGTCATAGGTCCTGCTCTATGATAAAAAATATTATGAATTTTGAAGTGGTAGACTCCATTTAAAATTGTGTCTGAAATATTAGCCTCCGAGCTGACCATAGCAAAGGATGAGTTATAATTACGAATGTTGTCGAAATAATTTTGTGATTTTTTTTTTATATCTCTATCATTTGACAAAAGTCCATCATAAAGTTTATTAAATTGTGTATTTTGTGTTAATGGTGGCTCATTTACTTTGCCTTTATGGCAACACATAGTGAATGACGTTCTTTCGCGCATTGTTATTTCTGACACAAAATGTTTTGCCTGACAAAACCTACATACCAAATTCATTAAACCACTATGAAAACTATCGAAGTTATTTGGTATTTCATGTAATGCACATTTGAATGAATTGTGTAACTCAACAAAAGGATTATTATTAGCTTGATCATCATTTTGAATTAAATTTAAATCTCTTGTGTTTCTCACATTTCGAGTTCTGCTCAAAATTTGGCGGTCTCTATTCCTTTGTCTCTGAACTCTCCCCGTAAGCGTTCTTCGTGGAGTCATATTGTTATATTATTTTCAATTTATTTGTTTGAAAAATTATGGAAAACACAATTTGAATAATTTTTGTTCAAAAACACTTGTTGAAAAACACATGTCATAAAATGTATAACGTTTGGCATTCCAGATAAATCTGAGCGAGCTGAACGCACCAACCCATATCCTGAACAGAATGAACGGCATCAGTGGCGCTCTCTGTCTAAACCACCAAGTATTGAACAAAACAAACAATTATCAATGGCTTGGCATCAAGTGTTATATGTAGCAATCAGCAGTTTAACTGCCTTTTTTAACGCTGAGAGAAATTAAGAGAAAGCAACAACAACAACAATAATGCTACTCAAGCCTTATATATAAATAGATTCCGCCTTGCGCATTTCCGCTCTCTTTGTGTGCATGTGCATGTGCATGTGATGTCAGAAGTGCAAGAGAAAAGAGAGTCAAACTGACTGAAAAAAACGTAGCAACAATTTTTTAATAGGGGTATTCCATTAAAAAATCTCCTCATTTTCTTAGAAAATCTTGGTTTTTTAAAATAACTAATTTTAAATCAAAAAACAACGCTTGTTCAGAAAAAACTTAAATAGTTTTCATTACAATCTCTGATAAAATTTTTTTATCTTATTGGGGTGTTAACTTCCGTGTAACCCCTCCACAAAAAATAACTGTGTTGCTCGATTTATTGTGAGAGCAGATTGACTGTTTCTTTGTGTATGTTTCGTTTGTTTCCCAATTAGCCAAACAGATTCATTTGCTTAGTTTCGTTTGTTGTTATGTGATATTTTTGTTTTGTAAGCTACAGCAGCGATGTTCAACAGAGCTTTGTCGCTTTGTAGTTTCTTATTGTCCCATTGGTAAAAAAGCGTTTTACTTTTCCTCAGTTTTACCTGTCTTAATGACAACATATTTCAATAAAAACTATATTGTGCAAATCTACTCGAAAATACCTATCCATCGATATAAGTATTATGTGAATATGTTGAAGGTAACACAGAAAAAAAGGGAACACAAACTTTTTTGTTTGCGTATTAATATATAGATAACATAATCGCAACATTTTTCAGTGATTTTTATATTTTTAATTGATAAATAATCGTCTGCAAGTAAAAGTTTCTGCTTGTTACTGTTTTTTTAGCATTTTTTTAGTGACTCTAAAGTGAGTTCCTTTCCTTCGGAAACCAAATCTCATTTTTAGTACAAAATGAGTGCTGGCTGTGAAATATGTAAATACGAATGGGATACATTTGATATTTTCATATATCGTGCTCTGGCTGTTACAAGGTTTTTCACGCTAAATTTGCTGGGCTTTTCGCAAGAGTCGGTGAGGCATTGTCTGGTTCCTCAAACATAGGACTTCAGTGGCTATATAAAATTTGCCGTAAAGTTTCAACTAGCACTCTGATTTCTATGCTGTCAGAGTTGATGAAATCGTCGATTGGTATCGTTGATGATGTAGCACGTCTGCATAAAATCGTGACTGAGCATGCGGAATATTGTAATAAGATGTATGATACCACTTCTATTACAAAGGTTAGTACTGATGAATCTGTTCATTCGTCTAAAAAGCCTACTAAAGCTAAGTCTAAAACTAAGCAACGCCCTGAAGTTCCCAATGCTAGGGTTTCTCTGTGCCTGACACTGCATGCATTCAAATGCTTTTATACCATCTAGCGAACTAATTTCTTCTAATTTAAATACTTTAATAGCTCCTATGGTTCATGATGAAATAACCGATAGTATTGAATATACAAGTGTTCCTTTATCGATTAATCAAGAAGTAATTTCTGCTGAAGAAATATTACCTGTTATTGATATAAGCAACGATCCTTTAAGTTCCGATGGCGTAGTTCATGGAAAAACTTATGCCAAAACTTGTGACGCCACCAATGCAGTTGGTTCTTCACGTATTTTCTCAAATTCTGGAGCTATAGCAAAACAAATACCAATTAGCAGCAATAAACAGCCAGTTTACAAAAAAACTTGTTCAGCCTTCTAAAATGATATTTATTTTCTCTGTTTGCCCCCGATACTTCTGAAGAAGACGTCTTATACTATCTAAATTCGAAATTAAATCTTGCAAATAAGAATATTTCTGTAAGCAAATTTAAATTTTCTTATGAACGCATAACATCGTCATTCAAAATTACTTTGCCTGGTGAACTTTTAAATCAAGTATTAGATCGCAGTTTTTGGTCGCAAAAAACAATGGTCCGGGAGTTTGTTTTTCGATCAAAACCTAGACCTAATACTATAACTTCTTTACCTCTTCAACATAGCTTTCAAAAAACTAGATCGTCTTCGTATCGTATACCAAAATGTTCGAGGTTTAAATACTAAGAGACTTATATATTTAAAGCCATAATCTTCACTGTGACAAAATTGTTTTCAGAGAGACATGGCTTAAACCTAACATTATTAATACTGAAATTCTTTCTAATATATTTAATTTATCCCGCAAAGATCGAAACTCTATTGCTGGCAATTCTTGTAATGGTGGCGGCGTTTTAATTGCCGTCAAGTCTTCACACTCTTCATAAGAAATAATAGTTCCTGGATCTTTGGATATTGAATTTTGTTGTGTTCCTGTGAAATATGGTACTTTAAGTCTTTATGTAACTTGCTTATATATTCCTCCAGCTTCTAACATAGAGGTTTATAGAAAACACTTAGTTTCGATTAATAAAATTTGTTCACAACTTTTGCCTCACGACCACATTTTAATATCGGGTGATTTTAATTTGCCAAATGTGTTCTGGAACTGCTGCACAGAAAATGCTACAATTTTAATGCCTTGTTCAGAATGTTCTTCTGATAGCTCTTTTTTAAACGAACTATCAAGCAGGGATGGCCATGATTACAAATCACGATTACTGATTATGATTACATGTATTAAGATCCCACAGATTACTTGATTTTTCTAAATATTCTAAATAAATATACAGAAAAATCACATTAACAACCAAATAAAAATACTTTCAATTAAGTAATTATGGTAAGTAATTACATGAGATTATAAAAAATAAAGTTTCAGCTTTCAGTGCTTACAGATTACTTCCCGTCAGACAACAAATTCAAAATTTGTATGTCATTTTATTATTGTCAATAACACAGTTATTGCTATTTGCCACAATGGCTTACCATAAATACAATGTTTTCTTCAGCAGCTATTAAAGTGATGTTATTGTTTGTTAGATTGGTTTTGTTAAAGAAGTGAAACAATAACGCTCAGAAATCTTTTCTGTATTTTACTTGTCTCAGTTTTACAGTTGAACCACATACATAAAAAATATATAGAAGCTGCTTCAGACTATCTGAGAAAGCATACAACTTCTCGTACGATCTGCCAAATAATGAAAGCCCCATAGTATGAACACAATTTTATTTGTTATATGACTTCTTTAACAATAATGCATACGATTTTTTGGCATTATAATTTTTCTATTTCTATCAGAGAAGTCAGATACAAATTTGGTTTTTTTTTTTATTTCGAAGACTGCTTCACAAAGCTCTTGTGTTTTATTTTTGTTTTAAACGCTTAACCATAATTGTTTAAACCATTATTAGGCTTAAGATTATTAATTTTCTATTACCAGTATCCATTTTAAGTTTTGTGTGTCAATTTTCTCTGATAGAAAGTCTTATAGTGCAAACACATTTATCAGAAAATGCTATGACTGACTTGTCAGATGATTTGAGAACTCTGATGAAAAAATCATAAAAAATTATATGATTTCTCTGATAGTCTGAAGCCGCTTTTAGTTAAAGAAATCTGCAATCAACGATTGGTTAAGCCTGATTACTGATAAATTTCGTGATCACAATAATTCATTCATTACTGGAAAATGATTGATTACTTAAATTAATCACTGATTACTTTTGCATGATAACTGATTTCTCAAAAAAATCACAGAATACTTTAAAGTTATTAATAATTTTTTTTAAAAATAATCAAATAATAAATTTGGGTATGATTAATTGTAATCAGTAATTTTTTTATAATCATTACACGAAAGTAATCATTATTGGCCAACCCTGCTTTCAATCCATGGTCTTTTCCAGATAAACTATCATCGCAATATGAATAACCGTTTGCTTGATCTTATATTTTTTACGATGTAATATTGTTTCAGTTGCTAGATCGGATCCGTTGGTGAATCCTTAGAAATTGTTCTTAACTTTCCGCATCAATTGACACAGAAACGTATTAAACAACCTCCTACTGAGTTCAATTCTAAAAGAACGAATTATGTTATTTTGAGAAACAACTTATCAAATATCAACTGGAAATCTGTAATTTATTTCAACACTACAAGAATACCGCCACAACTCCTTGATTCTGCTGTCTTTACTTTTAACAGTACTCTCTATCATTGCTTTCTAATTTCAGTTCCACAGAGAAAGGCCTCTTTAACATTTGGCCCTATTTCGTATACCAACGAGTTAAAAAATCTTAATAACAAAAAAAAACATAACATTTGTGATTTTAGGTCTTATACTTCAATTAAATACAACTACCAACAACATGTAAGCAGCCCTATGACATATATTTAACAAAAGTAAAATTGAACATCAATTCTGATGCCAAATCGTTTTGGAACTTTGTGAACACTAAACGTAATTTATATCGTGACACAAACTTTCAATTACCTTCGTATGAATATCGATTAAAAACTAATAAACCTACCCTCTTTAAAGAATCGGAGAATTATGCTAAATGTTAGTTGGATTAGAAAACTTTTACATGGCTATGTTAATAGTCTATATTAATTAAGTAAAATTTACTTTAATGTCCCTCTTCGGCCTAGAAGATCTTTTGAGCTACTTCACATAAATTTTGTAGATAGAATTACTTGCAAAAATAACCACTGAGAAATGTTTGTGTGTACTTAAATTTTTTTCTCGGACGTTATATCTTTAAATGAATCCTTATACTCAATTAAACATAAAATTGTTGATTATCTACAGCATCGAGACTGATTTTGACCATGCTATAACAAGGATACTTAATTTTTACTTGGAGTCTGATGAACGTTATTTTGATATGCAAATCGGGCTGGTTTTGCACTGGGCTGGTTTGGGAATTTTTTCAACTAACCAGCGTGGAGAATAATCATGCAGCACCGCTACTGATATTAACCACGTGTTCTCAAACACATATCTGATTGAAATTTGTGCGAGAAACCACTCTCTTAAGCCAGGATTCCAACGGCTTTGGGAAAGCAGAACGTTATATATTATATAACAGCTTATTGGAGTGTTTTATTGGGTATGAGACTTCGTTTGTCTCTATTCCAACGTTCAAGACCGGTACATAAAGTGTTGCTAACTTGACCTTGTTTGTCTTCGAGCGAGTTAACATTGTCTCCAATGTAATACAATGTTGAACGATCGGCTACAGCAAGTATTTGTTATTCTTAGCAATCCCACAGCCGGCTGATCTGCAAACTCAGCATCTTTTGGTACGTGACTTCCTCACGATATGAATACCCATAGCTATAAACATACGAATACACATACTTATAAGCACATGAAACATATATTCTTTTTAGCATATTTTAGCAAAACATAGCTTTGAGATAGATTGCTTAACTCATTCTAATTCTTACTCTGGAGACATACAGTTCAATTAATAAATAATTTATAATAAGTAAAAAAATCTTGAAAAGTGTTTTTATTCATTTTTATTTAAAAGGCATAGCCTTAAAAGATAAAGAGCAAAACATCAAAGATTTTAGCTGGAGGACCCTGCAGCGAACATCAAATCAACGTTTTTTTACTGAGATCAACAAAATCTGCAGCAAACACCAAATCAACGTCAACGTTCACTGAGATCAACCAAAGTATTCTACAAGAAGAAGCGGTATAATAGTTTAAGTTATATATTAAATTAGTGATAAGTGACAAAGTGATTATTAATATAAAACAGTTTGTTAAAAGCTTCATGAATAGACGATTAATTTTTGACAGTAATAGAGACTTAAGTAACTACATGTCTATCGGACCTGAAGAGGTAACACGGTTAATTGCCGTTGAATCGGAAAGAATTAGGGCACAATTTGAACGGGAGATAGCTCCCCTTAGATACTTACAACAACACGGCGTTCCTACAAGAACTGCTGTAACGGTAGATCCCACCGATACTGGAATCATGAAACTTGTTGAAGCCTTGCCCAATTTTGAGGGAAAAATAAATGAATACGCTACTTGGCGTAAAAGAGCCATAACGGCAATAAACACATTTTCAAATGCAAACAACTCACTAGCTAAGCAAGCCTATTTCACTGCGTTGGGTTTAATTCGTGGGAAAGTAATAGGACATGCAGAAGCTGTTTTGTCAAGTCATGCGACAGTGCTTAACTTTGAAGCTATTATAGAAAGATTGGACTTGACATATCAAGACAAACGTTCCAAGAGAACACTTATGCTAAAATTAGGTGCCGTAAAAATGGGTAACCTAAGTCCCAGGGATTTTTATGATAAAATTAGTGTTTTACTTACACTAGTTACAAATAAAAATGTGATGACCCATGGTACAGACACAACTACAACTAGGGAAATTAATGAAGAGGCTAGGCAGGAAGCTTTAAAGGTATTTGTAAATGGCTTACCCCATGCTTTAAGCAATTTGCTAACGGGTATGAGCCCTCCTAATCTAGAAACAGCTGTAGTTTATGCTGAAGAATTATTACTAGATAAACCTTATCTTTCTCAGCTTACACCTTTATATCGAAACATAGAAGCACCACCCAGAAATAATATTTCTAATAATTACTTCAAGAATGGAAATCGCCATTTTAATAACGGCCATTACAATATGAATCCACAACCACAACACAACTTTCAAAAACCATACGATAATAATATTTGGAAAGACGGAAACCCCTTTTACAATCCAAGACAGCAAACTGCTGCACCACATAATTCTTTTACTGGCCCTGAGCCAATGGACACTCTAAGCGGACTCTCTCGCCAATCAAATAATAAACCTGATAATCCGTTTAAGCAAGAACCGAATACAACCCAAAGAAATTTTTTTAAAAGAGGGAACAATTTTTCTGGGCACTTTCCTCAAAATAAAAATCAGAGAATTAATAATTTAGAACAAATTAGTTTAGATGAGGAAGCTCCAATTGTACAAGAAAGTCTTAATTTTTAACATAAGACCAGATGTTCCGTATATCAATAAAACTGATCTAAGGACAAACAAAATTTTAAAAATTTTAATAGATACGGGAGCATCTGGGAATTATGTGAAACACAATGTATTTGGAAATCAAAGAAAGCTTGAAACGCCATACTACTTAAACTCAATTCATGGTAAAAGCTTTATAAATACTTATCAAAAAGTTAATTTATTTAAAACCGTGGCTGACTTTCATGAACTTGATGCATTAAACAATTTTGACACTATTATTGGGATGTCATTGCTACATCAGATAGGCGGTAAAGTTGATTTACGAAATAAAAAATTGAGTCATAAACATGGTGAAGAGGATTTGTTTTTTGAACAGGTTAAAACGATTAATTATGGAACAGAAAATTCTAAAATCAATAATATATTGAATAATCTTAATAAAGTTGATCCATCTGTATCAAATATAACTTTAAAAAAACTGGAGCAAATTATAGAAAGGTATCAAGGAGCCTTCACGAAGGATAAGAATTATCTTCCTTATAACACGAATATAAAATTTAAACTCAAAACCTTTAATACCGATCCAGTGTGGGTTAAACCTCACACGTTGCCTCAAAGTGTTGCTGAATTTGTCAACACGGAAATTAAAACATTATTGGGAAATAATGTGATTCGTCCCTCCTATAGTCCTTATAATACACCAGCCTGGGTGGTTGGAAAGAAGTGTCTGGACAGTGAGACAAACGGCAAGTACCGAATGGTATTTGATTTTAAAAAGCTTAACAGTTTCACGGTAGCAGATAAATACCCAATTCCCGAGGCGTCGGTTATTCTGTCAAACTTGGGTAAAGCCAAGTATTTTTCAACCATAGATCTACAATCAGGTTTTCATCAAATCCTGGTAGACGAGAAAGATATTCACAAAACTGCATTTTCCATCAATAACGGAAAATACGAGTTTTTGCGTATGCCTTTCGGCTTGAAAAATGCTCCATCTGTGTTTCAGAGAGCGATTGACGACATTCTTCGTCCATATATAGGGAAATTTGCTCACGTTTATATTGATGATGTTCTAATTTATTCCAACTCCGAAGAAGAACATTTGTCTCACATTGAAACAATTATAAAAGCTTTAACCGAGGCAAATATGAAAATTTCAATTGAAAAAAGTAAATATTTTCAATTGGAAGTAGAGTTTTTGGGTTATATTGTGTCTCAAAATTGTCTGAAGATGGATCCAAAAAAATTGGAAAAAATTGAATTGTACCCAGAACCTACCACTTTGCGTCAGCTTAGATACTTTTTAGGATTATCAGGGTATGACAGCTTATCTGCAAGGTGAGAACGGTAGAGCTTCGCAATACAAAAGCAAGAATATTAAATTGAAATTTAATGATAGCGCAAAAAATTCATTTGAAACAATTAAAAAGTGTTTAAAAGAAGCAATGACGTTATTTCAAGCGGATTATTCCAAAACATTTGTTTTAACAACCGATGCCAGCAACAATGCCATAGGCGCTGTTTTGAGCCAAGAAGGTAATCCTATAACTTTTATTTCACGTTCATTGTCAAAAACCGAGGAGAACTATGCCACAAATGAAAAGGAAATGTTGGCTATAGTTTGGGCTCTTAAAAATTTAAAAAATTATTTGTATGGCGTACAAAATATTGTTATTTATACAGATCACCAACCACTTTCGTTGTCTATGTCAGACAAAAACCCCAATGTAAAAATGCGCAGGTGGCGTGCCCTCATAGAGGAGTTTGCTCCTGATATAAGATATAAGCCCGGTAAAGAAAATGTAGTGGCAGATGCGCTGTCACGCACACATTTGAATTCATTAACAGTCCATAGTTCAGATAGCTCACCAAATATAGAAGTAATAAAAAAGGTTACAACCCCAGTAAATTCATTTAAGTTGCAATATATCATCGAAGAAAATGAAACAAATGAATCAATTTCGTCGGAAACCTTTTCAGGGTATTGGAGGCATAAGATAAAAGTTAAAGACTCAAATTTTCTTCTCAATGAAATTAAAAGAACACTTATAAAACCAACAGCTGTAATACACTGCACTGAAGAATTATTGTTTAAAATTAAAAACGATTTAGTAACAGTATTTCCAAACAATAAGTTCCTACACTCAATTGTATTGCTTCGTGATGTTACTGACGAGACGGAACAAGCTTTTAAAATACGCGAAGCTCATGAAAGAGCACACCGACAAGCATTAGAAGTGGTAAAACAACTTCAAGAGAAGGTGTGGTGGCCAAATATGGTTAAAAATGTAACTTCATTCACCAAACTCTGCGAACTATGTAAATTACGGAAATATGAAAGGCACCCTAGCAAACAGTTAATAGGCGAGGCGCCTAAACCTAAAGAGGAAGCGGAAATTATTCACGCCGACATTTTTCATGCCGACAAGACTAAATGGCTTATGGTTATAGATGCTTTTTCCAAATATTTAGTAGCAGTGCAAATTAATGACCTATCTGAAGCAAGAAATAGGTTACTCGAATCCTTGAATTTATTTCCAAAAGCGAAAATATTAGTTACAGACAATGAGAAGTCATTCGTAACAGAACTTCTTAGAACACCATTAAGAGCCATGGGTATAACACACAAATTAACACCAATACAGCATAGCGTAACTAATGGACAAGTAGAAAGGGTAAATTCTACAATTTTAGAGTTAATTAGGATAGATAGATTAGAAAACAGACATTTAGATATAAGTATACTTATGGCACAAGCCATAAAGAAGTACAATGATACAATTCATTCCATAAGTGGCTTTAAACCAAATGACGTATTCCACAACATAATTTTTTATAGAGATAAAGTTGAAAACAACTTAAAATTGAAACAGAAACAAATGCTTGAGTATTTAAACAAAGGAAAACAGGAGAAGAACTATTCGACGGGAGATATAATATATGTAAGGGGAAACCGTAGAAACAAACTAAACCCAAGATTTACGAAGAGAATAGTACAAACTAACAACCGACAGACTGTAATAGACATGAAAGGAAAAGTAATTCATAAAGACAGTATACGAAATTAGAGAAATTACAGTTTCATTTCTTTTCAGAAATGTTGATTTATCTATTATTCTTAGTAACTAATTCACTAGGAGAAATCTTTGATTATTCGAGGGAGCAGTATTTACTACTCGAAGATGGTGAAGCCGCCATATGGAAAGAGAAGAGCGAATTGTATCACCTCATTAATTTAACGTATTATTATGAAATTATTCAGTATACAAACGACCACTTACCACCAAACCTCTCCAGAGCGGATTTGTTAATATTAAGAAATGACCTTACGTCAATGAAATATCATGTTAAACAATTATCTTTAGACCAGACTATTTTCGAGACAGGGAGAGACAAGGGTGCAAAAATACTAACTGATTGGTTTAGGGGAATAAGTTTCATTAAGATACAAAACCTAAACAGAACTAAAAGAGGAATTGATGAAATAGGCACCATGTGGAAATGGATCGCCGGAACGCCTGACCACAACGATCAGATAAGAATTGAAACAAAATTAAACGAGTAAGTTTACCAGAACAATAAACAACGGACAGTTAATTCTCAACTATTTCACATGATTAAAAACTTACAGGAAAAGATACTTACTTTAGAAGGACAGGACAAATTAAAATTTATTCAACAAAGAAACAAGTTACTTAATCAAGAAATAAACAATGTAATACTTACTTTAAATTTTTTTGAAAAATTGGATTGTTAAACACCATGATTTTAAATGTAAAAGAAATTACTGAATTAAGCAATTTAGAAATAAAACGAATTTCAATGAATTGCAAATATCTGAATTTAAAATTGTTCAAAACAATCAAATAATTGTTATTTATATAAAATTCCCACTAATTTCTGAAATATGTAATAAATATATTGTAAAGGCCCTTAGCCTAGATGGTAAAAAAATAAACATTACAGATCAATTAATTAAATGTAAAGACGGGGAATATTTTGATCCTGAATTTTGTTATAATACCCCAGCTACGTCATTTTGTAAAATTTCAAAGAAACATCATAATAATTGTATTACAGATATTTTAAACAAACGAACTGCTAATTGTACGAAATATTCAGAAGAAAATTTAAATTTACAACTTTTAAGGGACGGACTCATCCTTATCTCGGGTATTCATATAGTTGAAGGAATCGAGCTGAATGGAACATATTTGATAAATTTTGAAAATAAAATTACTATTGATAACAATACTTATGTTAACATTCAAAAGAAGATTGACAATCATATGAAACTAAATCAAACGTCAAATATTTATGATTTAAACGAAACAAAACAACAAACTGAAAAGCCATTTGAATTAGAAAATATTGATCACTTGGAAAACATACAATCTGAAGTTCAAAATAACCCAGTACTTTGGACATTTGTCATCATTGGAATCATAGCACTTATATCATATGCCATATTTAAAATTCATTTCGTCATAAGGCAATGCCGACAAGATAAGCATAACGCAAGACAAGAAGAGATTTTTCAAAAATCCCTGCAGCTCTTAGAGCGACAACGGGGTGTCTCTTTTTAAGAGAGGAGGGAGTTAACATTGTCTCCAATGTAATACAATGTTGAACGATCGGCTACAGCAAGTGTTTGTTATTCTTAGCAATCCCACAGCCGGCTGATCTGCAAACTCAGCATCTTTTGGTACGTGACTTCCTCACAATATGAATACCCATAGCTATAAACATACGAATACACATACTTATAAGCACATGAAACATATATTCTTTTTAACATATTTTAGCAAAGCATAGCTTTGAGATAGATTGCTTAATTCATTCTAATTCTTACTCTGAAGACATACAGTTCAATTAATAAATAATTTATAATAAGTAAAAAAATCTTGAAAAGTGTTTTTATTCATTTTTATTTAAAAGGCATAGCCTTAAAAGATAAAGAGCAAAACATCAAAGATTTTAAGTAGCGCGATACTTAAAGTGTTGCTATCTTGACCTTGATAACGCGATACGTTAAGTGTTGCTAACTAGACCTTGTTTGTCTTGAAAACGCAACGTTCCTATGCGGTTGGATAATATAATTTTTTATTTATTATGTTATTAATTTTTAATTGTTTGTGAAACTGTTTAATGTGTAACTGAATTGTTATTAGTTTCTTTTTTTATAATTTTAATTTGCTATAAAGCCTGTCAAGGCTTAGCAAATAAATAAATAAATAAAATTAAACTTATTTGGCCGTGCTCCGCTATATAAAGTTAGTTAAGTACTTGTGATCTATTAAATTATTACATGAATTTAATTGAGCTTTAGCAAGGAGAATAAATAATAGTAAAGAGATTTCAAAGGCGAATTAGTTGAACAAGGCGAAAAATTATAACCATTGAGGTGCAGCCCGTGCGAAGAAATATGGCGGCGATATTGAGAGCAGAGTTGAAAGCCAATGAAATGAGTCGACCAAAAACAAACCGTACTGAGAGAATTTTGTAGTACACTCGCAACTGGTTTGCTAAAGAAGACATGTGGCGAGGATGAGCGGCCGGAGGAGAGGAATGAAAACACCAGCAAAGTCAAGCAACAACGAAAACAAAACAAAAACTTTTAACACAAATGTATGTATTTACATTTATGTATTTTATCTGGGCTTATCTATGTATTCATCTCATATATGTTTATTCATCTTTGGTCTGTTTATCCATCTCTGGACAGTTCAGAAAATCATTTATCTGTATATATTTTATTTTAAAGGATTGCGAAAAAGTCCATTAAAAGAAAACTTCATGGTTATTTTTTACTATATTGATTTCAGGAAATTTCGTCACAGTTAGAAAAATGTGTTAAAAAATTATGTGAAATGAAGATACCTTGTCTAAATGGAAAATTAACACATTTTGTTAAACATAACTTTTTCTATATACTGTTGCGCTTTACAAGATTTGTCTTTATGTTTGTAAAAAATTAAAAATAAAGTAACATAAAAATAGTCATAAAGTAACTTAGTAGAAAGATAAAATAACATATCATTAAATTTAAGGTTACAAAAAGTCGATATAAGTCTTTATCTTACAGAAAAAAGTAATAAAAACAGCACTTGGAGTATTTTTTAAAAAAAACCTTGTATGCACTTCGATTTATATTTAATTGTTATTTAAAATGAGTTATCAAACATAAAAATCAGTTGAAAAGTACCAGAGTAGTGATATTTTACTTTTCGAAAAAATTTAAAATTCTTTCCTGTTGTAATAACAAACTCTTAAAAATCAACATTTTCAAAAATGCTAATAAAAATGTTAAAATAATTTCTGAGACAAAACTTAAAAGAATTACAAAAAAGTTGTGTGATTACGTTAAATAACTTGATCATTATGACATTTTTTACTGAAAGTGCAACATTTTGTCAATTTTGAGTTTGAGAATTTTTACGTTATATTTTATAAAAATCGCAAAAATTCAAATTAGTCAGTGTTTCAATAAAATTCAGTGCAAATACTTTCTAAAACTATGACTAAAATTGACACAAAAAATTATGGGATTACCGTTTGAAAAATTTCGAGTTTGAGTATTTTTGCGAAAATAATTCCTAAAAATCCAAAAATGCAAAATTTTAAAAAACAACATCACAAGCTGTTGTGGCAATTTTTCCAAAAAAAAGCAAAAATTAAAAAAAAGTTATAACTGTTGAAACTTAACAGTTTCTTAAAAATCCTCAAAGTGCCTGTTTCTGGCATATTTTTCTATTCAAAATCAAGAGTATGCAGACGTCATTTTGATTCTTCTTGCATTGGAGGTTCACGCCTTAAAAGTGGTTCAATTCCAACCATATGTCTTGGTTAGTGTTATACAATTTTGAAAAATTTTTAAATAATTATAAATATATCACTCATTTCGTGTTGCGTACGGGGACATTTTTCAGTACTTAAATGTAGGTATATTTTGGTGCTTTTTAATGATAGAACGAATTCAAATATTTTTTCTTGCATCCAGTTTGGTTGAGTATATGTCTATTCTTTAAATTTAAACTTGGTTTAAACAATTTATTAAAACAATCTAAATATAAAGTACCTACTCAGTCGCGTTCGGAGGACCCCAAAAAGACTGCGGTTTTAGTTCATTTAAAAAAAACAGTAAATCAGCGAAATGTGCTGAAATTTCAAGAAACATTTTATATGTATAAAGAGTGTAAATAGTATAGAATTCAATATTTTGTTTTTAATTAATTGAAAGTGTTAAGCAAAAATTATAAAAATTAAAATTTCGGTCGATTGGCGTATGGTGTCCCCAATGGTTGCGTACTGTGGATACTTAAAAAAGTTAACAATACGTGTTATTAAAATTAAAATGTTATTGATTGATTTCGGGATCTTTTAAATTTTTGCCCATTCATTTTTAAATTTTTTCGAGTCCTCTATTTCTTGTTTGTCAATGTGAAACACTTTTATATTTTTTGCGGCCTTAGTGGCTCATATTTTCGAAAATTCTAGTATGAAAAGCAAGAATTTACATTGCAAAGAGTTTCGCACTTGTACATTTCATCAAAGTTCATTAAAGTGTCACCAGTACGCAACCAATTATAGTCAAAAAAACTTATTTTTATGTGGAAAAATTCGATTGGATCAAGTAAAGAAACTCTGAAATAGTTTAAGAAATAGGTAAGAATTCAATAAATGTTTAAATTTTTTTTCCATATAAAACAAAACGATCAACTCACGGTCTTTCGTCGAACTCCTATCGACTAGTTTATCTAGTTAAAAACGTGATGCTTAAAATAAAAACTAAGATTTATGAGTTCGATAGGAGTTCGATGAAAGACCGTGAGTTGATCGTTTTGTTTTATATGGAAAAAAAATTTAAACATTTATTGAATTCTTACCTATTTCTTAATTTATTCCATTTCCATTTGTTGGCGATCGTAGCCTAGTGGGTAGAGTGCTTGGCTCCTAAGCTAAAGAACCACGGCAGCCCGAGTTCAATTCCAGCTCAGACAGAAATTGTTTTCAATTGAATTAATTTTTCTGTTCGGTCGTCACCTCTCTGCAGACAATGGCAAACCTCAGAGCGTAAAAATTGCCATGTAAAGCTTCTTGAGAACATAAGCCGTTCGGAGTCGGCATAAAACACGTAGGTCTAGTTCTCGGTCATTTGTGATCAAACAGTTAATAACACGCACAACACAATTGATCATGATAGAAGCTAGGTCAAAGTCCTTCCAAGGGCTGTAATGGCCAGTTATTTTTTTATTCCATTTCCTCTGTGATTCCAGGCAAAATTATTTTTACTGGACGCCATCTCCAAATAGATGCTGTACTTGGAAGGTTGAATTTTAGTTGATCTCAAAGGAATCTGAATCATTTTATTGAGTGGAAGTTAATGGCCTGCAAAATCTCTCGCTCAATTTCAGAGTATTCGTGAACTTTTCTTTCATTCACTATAAGTCTCGCAAAGATGGAAGCATAGTTTCTTATTTTCTTCTTCAATTTCATTAGCAGAGTTCTGCAAATTTTGAATTTGGTGCTCAAGAGACTTTATTTTATTCATAAGTTCCTCTTTCGCTTTTTGATGCAACATTTCCTTATGCATAAATGATGTTTTCATCTCTATCTTTTGTTTTTTACAAAAATCCGCAAGTTTGCAAAATTTGTGACAATTGTCGCAAACTTGATTTTCTGTTTCTATGTGTTCCACATTTTCTACCATAACAGGGGAATTATGTGAGATTCCAAAAACAGGAAACGCATTTTTTTCTTTTTACTTTTCTTACACCCACTTCGCTCTGTCGAAAATGCTTTTCGCAGATAAATAGCTTTTTACGGGCATCATCAACCAAGCCGCAATCTTCAAAATATTGCTGGCGTCGAATAGGGCACTTTGGAAAGGAAAAATTATACATTTCCTAGAATCGTTGTTTCATTCAGGAACAGAGCAATTTGTCCATTGTTCTCGAAGAATACAGGTAAGCTGAGGTAAATGAATATCTTCAGCATCGTGACCTTCAAGTTGAATAAAACAATTCCAACAAGTGATTGGAACAGATTATTATTAGAAAAACAATAAAAAGGAAACATGCTTATTAAGAATTTGTAGCCTAATCCGGTTATAGTGCGTGTATAAGAGTACAAACAAGCAGAATATTTTTTAAAACATAGTGCTTTTGACTATAAACTATTGTTATTAATTATTATCTATACATATAATAAAAGTGAAAAAATTGTGTACATTGAATATTCTTAAAAGGATGTAACATTTTGAAGGATGTGGATTTAAAAATGTAATTACATACGGTACTTTTTCTCACAAAAAAAGATAATCTTTAAAATAACGGCTCAAAAAGAAAATAAAAAAAAAATTAATTAAAAATTGAAGATATATTTGAACAATCGTTTCAAAAACTTTTGGTTATTAAAAGGGCTTCAAACCCCACCTGAATTTTTTTTTCGTTTGTCTGTAATACCCTACAATATTAATTTTAATTAATTAATTTACATCACTACAAATTTAAACAACAAAAATCAATATATTTTTCTTAAAAGACATATTTTCCCATTTTATAACATTTTCTAGCAAATCTTCCCTATTTTTAAAAACATTAAAATGAATCCTCAAAAAAAAACTACTACTGGGTATTCTAAGCAGTTTTTTTATAAATTGACATAGAAATATATATCACGCATTCCGTAAAAAAATAAACCGCAAATCGCAAAAATCAACTTTATGCAAACTAAAAATGTTTTGTACCGTACTTCAGCACATACTATGTTCAGTAAGAAATAAAAGAAAATACGGTTTTTCTATTATTTTAGTGTGTGAATTAAAGCATAGTAAACGCATTTTTAGTAAGCGAATTTATTTTTCGTGGTGGTTATTGGTTGCGTACTGGTGACACTTTAATGAACTTTGATGAAATGTACAAGTGCGAAACTCTTTCCAATGTAAATTCTTGCTTTTCATACTAGAATTTTCGAAAATATGAGCCACTAAGGCCGCAAAAAATATAAAAGTGTTTCACATCGACAAACAAGAAATAGAGGACTCGAAAAAATTTAAAAATGAATGGGCAAAAATTTAAAAGATCCCGAATATACGAAATCAACATAATTTTGAGGCAATAAAATATAAATATCTACAATCATAGAATAGTAAAGGTCCCAACGAGACACAATTTATAACATTTTAATTTTAATAACACGTATTGTTAACTTTTTTTAAGTATCCACCGTACGCAACCATTGGGGACACCATACGCCAATCGACCGAAATTTTAATTTTTATAATTTTTGCTTAAAACTTTCAATTAATTAAAAACAAAATATTGAATTCTATACTATTGACACTCTTTATACATATAAAATGTTTCTTGAAATTTCAGCACATTTCGCTGATTTACTGTTTTTTTAAATGAACTAAAACCGCAGTCTTTTTGGTGTCCTCCGAACACGACCGAGTAGATACTTTATATTTAGATTATTGTTTTAATAAATTGTTTAAACCAAGTTTAAATTTAAAGAATAGACATATACTGAACCAAACTGGATGCAAGAAAAAATATTTGAATTAGTTTTATCATTAAAAAGCACCAAAATATACCTACATTTAAATACTGAAAAATGTCCCCGTACGCAACACGAAATGAGTGATATATTTATAATTATGTTAAAATTTTTCAAAATTGTATAACACTAACCAAGACATATGGTTGGAATTGAACCAGTTTTTAGGCGTGAACCTTCAATGCAAGAAGAATCAAAATGACGGCTTATGCCAGAAACAGGCACTTTGAGGATTTTTAAGAAACTGTTAAGTTTCAACAGTTATAACTTTTTTTTTAATTTTTGCTTTTTTTTGGAAAAATTACCAGCTTGTGATGTTGTTTTTTAAAATTTTGCATTTTTGGATTTTTTGGAATTATATTCGCAAAAATACTCAAACTCGAAATTTTTCAAACGGTACACTTTCAGGAAAAACTTTCAAAGCGACCAGGTTATCCAACGCAATCCCATAATTTTTTGTGCCAATTTTAATCATAGTTTTAGAAAGTATTTGCACTGAATTTTATTGAAATACTGACTAATTTGAATTTTTGCGATTATTATAAAATATAACGTAAAAATTCTCAAACTCAAAATTGACAAAATGTTGCACTTTCAGTAAAAAATGTCATAATGATCAAGTTATTTAACGTAATCACACAACTTTTTTGTAATTCTTTTAAGTTTTGTCTCAGAAATTATTTTAACATTTTTATTAGCATTTTTGAAAATGTTGATTTTTAAGAGTTTGTTATTACAACAGGAAAGAATTTTAAATTTTTTCGAAAAGTAAAATATCACTACTCTGGTACTTTTCACCTGATTTTTATGTTTGATAACTCATTTTAAATAACAATTAAATATAAATCGAAGTGCATACAAGGTTTTTTTAAAAAATACTTCAAGTGCTGTTTTTATTACTTTTTTTCTGTAAGATAAAGACTTATATCGACTTTTTGTAACCTTAAATTTAATGATATGTTATTTTATCTTTCTACTACGTATGACTATTTTTATGTTACTTTATTTTTAATTTTTTTACAAACATAAAGACAAATCTTGTAAAGCGCAACAGTATATAGAAAAAGTTATGTTTAACAAAATGTGTTAATTTTCCATTTAGACAAGGTATCTTCATTTCACATAATTTTTTAACACATTTTTCTAACTGTGACGAAATTTCCTGAAATCAATATAGTAAAAAATAACCATGAATTTTTCTTTTAATGGACTTTTTCGCAATCCTTTAAAATAAAATATATACAGATAAATGATTTTCTAAACTGTCCAGAGATGGATAAACAGATAAGAGATGAATAAACAGATATCAGATGAATAAATAGATAAGCCCAGATAAAATACACAAATGTAAATACATACATATGTATTAAAATTTTAATTAAAAATTATAAATATGCATGTTTAACAGAAATCAAACAAAGAATAGTGTGTCGTATAACTTTCTTCGATTCGGTTATATGTAACCAAAAAGTTGGCTTTGTATATATGTTATTAATGCGGTAAGGACTTCAATAAGTTAAATTTTTAAAACTGTTGAAATAGATTTTTTGTATTGAAAATTATTTGAAAAAAAATTTCAAATACATAGATATTTAGAATTCTTCACAATAATTATTATCACATATTTTTAATATCAAATCTAATTAAAAGAAGGAAAATATTTGTTCTATCTATTCAGCTAAGAACAAAACAAAACAATATCGGCTAAGTTAGAACTATTCTTATAATATGGCTGACAACAAGAACAAAAACAGCAACGTTCAGCTGAGGATAAAACGAGACTAATTCGGCATAGAAAAGGAAACATGCAAATTAATGCGAGATATTATAATAGGCGAATAAGTTGAATAAGCTTAGAGATTATACGCGCGGTGCTGCAGCAGACGATACAAAATATGTCAGCTACATTGAAAGCAAAGTTGAAAGGCACTGATATGAGTAAATTGAATTGAACTCGTACTCAGATAGTTTTCCAATGCACTCTCAACCGTCTTGCTAATGGCGTCTTGCTAATGGCGAAGTGTTCAGTTGATGAGTGGCTGGAGGAGAAGATTGAAAACATCAACCAAATTAAGCAATAACAAAACAAAACCAAAGGCACAGGCGATATGACGGAAACTATGGAAGTTCCGAATTGCACTTATGAATGAGATTAAAAGTTGTCAATTGCCACAACTTTTACAGCATTTATTTAGATGTATGTGTGCTTTTTCTGCGATCTCCTTCTCTATGTTGAATGGGTTTTGTTTTGTTATTAGCTTTACGTTGTTGTTGTGCCTTTGTTGTAGCTTCGATCTGCTATTTTATTATTTGGCTGAAGTGAAAGAAATGTAAGTTTTGAAATATTTGTATATTACCCGAATGTGTATTTCTTTCTAGCTTTTACGCTATTGGAAATCTTAGCTGATTAGATAGAAAACTAAAATCTTTCTAACCGGCTAAGATTTTAGTTTATTGGAAATCTTATCCGATTAGATAAAACACCAGATTTTTAAATATACTATACAATTAATTCAATTTTCATAAAAAATTCAATTTTTAACATATATTTAACATAGATTTAATTATGGCAAATATTTGATCATAATTATTGGAAGAATTGTAAAAATTTATTTTAAATATTGTTTAAACCAATATTTTATCTTTTTCTTCTCAATAAAAAAAGAAGAATAGTAAAAATTTACTTTACACATTTTTTTAACTAATATTTTTAATATATTTTAATTATATTTTATCTTTTTTTTCCTCAATGAAAAAATAATTCTAAATATTTATTTTAAAATTTTTTTAAGCAATATTTTAACTATATTTTACTTATTATTTTTTCTTTTTCAAAAAGAAGAATTCTAAATATTTATTTTAAAATTTTTTTAAGCAATATTTTTATTATATTTAATTTTTTTTTTCTCAATACAAAAACAAGAATTTTTGTATTGTATCATGCTTTTTATTTACAATAAAGTTTGCAGCAAATTTGGTCAAAGTAAGAGGAAATGTGTTAAACAGTAATGTGAAATGAAAAGATTTTGTATAAATGAGAAATTAACACATTACTTTAAACATAACTTTTTATATGCACTCTTGTGCTGTCAAAATTGTCCTTTATGTTTTTAAAAATAAAATTACAAAAAATAAGCAAAAAGTTATGTAGTAGAAAAATAAAGTATTTTCTGATAGGCATAACATAACTGACAAAGAAGTCAGTTATTTTGTATGGTTATTGGCATTTGTTGAAAAGTTTTAGGAATTCGATGCTTCTGCATCATCGGGACAGTATATGCAACTGTCTGGGCTGTCAGGTTTTTTTTAAAAATCGGGATTTTACAAAAAAAAAAAAAAATCGGGACATAAGCAAAAAAATTGGGACAGATTTTTGAACTCTATTTCTATTTAAAAAATCAAAAAAGAAAAAAAATAAATGTAATTTTTTTTTGCCAAAACGCACAAATTAAGAAAAAAAGTTATTAACGGTCCCTTCTTTTAGTACAGCTACATGCCATTATATTAAAATTTTGGCATTTCGGGATCCTGGGATTTTTCGGTATTACAAATTTCAAATCCCGAAATCCCTAATTGAAAGCCCTAATATGTGTGTATAAAACTGCATTATGAAGACTTCCTAAATACGAAATAAATTCTTAAGTTTTTTCGATTTTATTACATTCTCTAGGTGCAGTATGCCTAATTAATTTTTTGTCACGTAAGTTCTTCCTATCCCAATAATGTATCCATGAGTCGACCTTTCGGCACTGTCAAATTTGCTATGCAATTGTCCCGATGATGCAGAAGCATCGAATTCCTGAAACTTTTCAACAGATGCCAATAACCATACAAAACAATGATAAAGGCAATATAACTTGCTTGAAATTTTAAAATTTTATTTTTAAAAACATAAGAACAATTTTTACAGCACAAGAGTGCATATAAAACGTTATGTTTACAGCAATGTGTTAATTTCTCATTCATACAAAATCTTTTCATTTCACATTACTGTTTAACACATTTCCTCTTACTTTGACCAAATTTACTGCAAACTATATTGTAAATAATTGTAATAATGAATTGTAATAATGAACGGTTTAGAAAAAAACAATTTTTAAATCGGTCAACCCATTTAGAAGCTTTGCTATTACATACATTTTTCAAACAAGCTGTTCCAATAAAAAGCATGATTCAATACAAAGGAACTTGTTTTTGTATTGAGAAGAAAAAGATGAAATATAATAAAAATATTGTTTGAAAAAATTTTAAGATAAATATTTAGAATTTGAGATTAATGAGATAAATCCAAAACTCAGAACTACATGCCGATAGCGAATTTCCCAATACTAAATAATATAATAGAAAAAATAATGAAGCATCAAATACTTAAGCATTTGGAAGAGACTGGATTTCCATATAATCAGCAGTTTGGATTTCGACAGCGATCAGGTTCACAACCGGCATTGATACAGGCAATCGATGACATTTGCGCGCACTTGGATAGAGGGTGTAAAGAAGTAGGCGGTCTATTCATTGATTTGCAAAAAGCGTTTGAATGTGTAAGTCATGACATTCTTGTGGAAAAACTCGAGTTTGCTGGTTTTCAAAATATGAGTCTGCAATTGATGAGTAATTACTTAAAGGATAGACAACAAATTGTATATAATGGTAAAGTAACTAGCGAACCGCAAAGAGTAGTATGGGGAGTATCACAAGGTAGTGTGCTTGTACCTTTGCTTTTTCTAATTTTTATTAATGATATAAAAAACATCACGCTGAATGGTAATTTATTTCTTTTTGCTGATGACATTGCACTTTTTTACGATGACATTGCACGTTTGGCACTTAGAGCAAAGCTTGAATATGATGTGTCAATTTTGAAGGAATTTTTCCGCTTCAATAAGATCGCACTAAACGAAGAAAAGACTAAGTTCATAGTATTCTCACCGCAGCACAATGAACCCGAAAAGTTTAGGTTTAATGTTAATGAAGCTGAAGTTGAGGAGGAAGAGCAAGTCAAGTTTCTCGGTCTTTTATTCAACAATAAGCTCTCATGGAATCAACATATTATAGGAGTGCAAAAAAGATATCGTACGGCTTGGGATTATTATACAAATTTAGGAATAAACTTACTGGATACTAAGTACTTAATTTATATGTCTCTAGTACACTCACACCTATCATACATGACGATGTGTTGGGCCCATAAAAATACAGTTGAGTTAAAAAAACTACAGAGAATGCAAAACATATGCATGAAAGCAGTCTTCAATCTCCACCCAAGATTTTCAAGTCACCAACTTTATGCACCAGAGCTGAAAAATGTTTTACCGTTAATTGGGCTGTATAAATACCAATTACTACTGCAAGTGTGCAAGAATTTAAGAAACATAAGCTATAATACTACACAGCTAAGGCAGTATTCGCATGGATTTGACACAAAGAACAGAAGCAATTTAGTAGTGGCGAGATGTAGTCGAGAGCTTACGAAGCAACGTTACTTATATGCTGGACCTAATGCTTACAATAGTTTGCCGGAAGATATAAGAAATGAAGTATCAATTAGTTCATATAAAAATAAATTGAAGAAATACATCCTAACTAACAATTAATAGATTTTGTACATATATATGATATGAAAAATTAACTTATAATGATAAGACTGAAATAAATTATTTATTTTAAGAATAGTAGCTAAGCCAGATGGGTAAGCTCCTTCGTAGCCTCAGGGCAATGGAGCAAAATATTGCAAATTTGTATATAAATATATTTTTAAAATAAAAAAAAAACATTAAAATAAAAACAAAAAAAAATTCTTCTTACAATAGAAAAAACAATAAGTAAAATATGGTAAAAATATTGCTTAAAAATTTTTAAAATAATTGTTTAGAATTATTTTTTTGTATTAAGGAAAAAAAAAAGATAAATTATATTTTATATATTAAATATATTAAAAATATTGGTTAAAAAAAATTTGTAAAATAATTTTTTACAATTCTTCTTTTTTTATTGCGAAGAAAAAGATAAAATATTGGTTTAAAAAGTATTTAAAATAAATTTTTACAATTCTTCCAATAATTATGATCAAATATTTGCCATAATTAAATCTAATAAAAGAACGAAAAAATTTTGAACAAATAAATGCAGTAATAAATGTTAAATATATGTAAAAAATTGAATTTTTTATGAAAATTTTATTAATTGTTTAGTATTTTTAAAAAATCTGGTGTTCTAAGAAATTGGCTAAGATTTCCAATAAAAGAGAATCTTAGCCGGTTAGATAGATTTTAGTTTTCTATCTAATCAGCTAAGATTTCCAATAGCGTAGAAGCTAGAAAGAAATACACATTCGGGTAATATACAAATATTTCAAAACTTACATTTCTTTCACTTCAGCCAAATAATAAAATAGCAGATCGAAGCTACAACAAAGGCACAACAACAACGTAAAGCTAATAACAAAACAAAACCCATTCAACATAGAGAAGGAGATCGCAGAAAAAGCACACATACATCTAAATAAATGCTGTAAAAGTTGTGGCAATTGACAACTTTTTATCTCATTCATAAGTGCAATTCGGAACTTCCATAGTTTCCGCCATATCGTCTGTGCCTTTGGTTTTGTTTTGCTCTTGCTTTATTTGGCTGATGTTTTCAATCTTTTCCTTCAGCCACTCATCAACTGAACACTTCGTCATTAGCAAGACGGTTGAGTGTGCATTGAAAAACTCTCTGAGTACGAGTTCAATTCAATTTACTCATATCAGTGCCTTTCAACTTTGCTTTCAACTTCGCTTTCAATGTAGCTGACATATTTTTTATCTTCTGCTGCAGCACAGCGTATAAGTTAACACATTGCCTACACGCGCATCCATTCTGGCCTGTGAATGGTAACACGAGATAAAACGTGACAATTTCGGAGTTCCAAACGGCAACATTAAAAATTCTTACACCAAAAATGCAGTGTCAGCAAAAAGATCGTCGCAGCACTAGCAACCATAAAACCAACAACAACAATAGCAACAGCAAAGACAACAACAATAACAACACAGAGTCAGCAAACAGCGGCCGCGTCAACTTAGGCATTACTAAGGTTTTTCGAGCATATTTTAAGTTAGTCTTTAAGCAGATCTTTTTCGTTAATGAACAACTGGCACATAGTGCCAATAATAAATAATTGATAACTGGCACTATGGCACATAGTCTCTAGTACACTCACACCTATCATACATGACGATGTGTTGGGCAACTATGGCACATAGTGCCAGCAGCAAAATTATTGTTTCATTTCAAAAGTTTACTTCGATAACTGGCACATATTGCCAGCAACAATATAAGTGTTTGCATAAATAATTAACTGGCGCCCAACGTGGGGCCACTGAAAAATTCTTCATAGAAAGAAAAGTGCAAAGTGGCAGTGAGCTCGGACTCACCAAGGATGGAAGCTTTAAAATTTTTTTCAAAAATCTTTCATAGAAAGAAGAATAAATTAAAAAGACAGAAAATGAAAATCTTTCATAGAAATAAGAAAGTTAAGAAAAAAACAAACAGAAAATTAAAGTCTTCATGGAAGGAGGTATAAAATAAAGGTGTGGAAATTTATTTTAATAAACTAAGTGCCAAAATACAATTTGGAAAAGAAAAATTAAAGTTAAACAAATGAGTTTGAACAAAAACATTAAGTTAAATAAAGTTGAAAATAAACATAGTAGAAAAATTTTAGAAAAAAATTAACTAAATGATTAAAATAAGAACAGGAAAATTCTTCATAGAAGAAACAAAGTGAATAATTTAATAAAAAACAGGAAAATTCTTCATAGAAGAAATAAAACTAAATAATTAAAATAAGAACAGAAAAATATTTCATAGAAGAAATAAAGTTAATAATTTTATAAAAGACATGAAAATTCTCTAAATAATTAAAATAAGAACAGGAAAATTCTTCATAGAAGCAACAAAGTGAATCATTTAATAAAGTACAGGAAAATTCTTCATAGAAGAAATAAAACTAAATAATTAAAATAAAAACAGACAAAAATATTTTCACATAGTGAAAAAAATAAATATAAAAAATATTGTGGAAAAAGACAGACTTTTACAAAAATATTTTCAGATGGTGAAAAAATAAATATTATTGTGGAAAAACAAAACAGGCTTTTACAAAAATATTTTCACATAGTGAAAAAAATAAATATAAAAACTATTATTGTGGAAAAACAAACCAAACCTTAAAAGGTTCATAAAGTGCAACTAAGAGAAAAAATTATTACAAACTAAACCTACAACTTAAACACTTAATAAAACTGCAAAAAAAATAAGAAAAAATTTTATTTAAAAAACTACAAGTGCGCTGCAGCAAAGGATAATAAAACACAACATAATGAAGGCTGTCAAATTTTTGTAAGCTTATTATAAACTATTGTAAATCAATTGTTGTTTAGCTTCAGTGTTAGGAATTAATTATTGTTCATATTTAACTTAACTCAGATTTAACTAAAATCGTTTAAATTGTTATAATTGGCTATAATTGTGAATAATTAAACTTTATTTTAACTACCCAAGAATATTGCAGATTATCAATAGTGTAAGCAAGAGCTCAGTTTCTTTTATTAAAGTTTCGTCAAGATGAACGCAAATATAGACACAAACACCTTACAGGCAGTGATGACCGCTGCAATTCAAACGGCTACAGAACAATCTCGACGGTCATTTGAACGAACAATAGCTGACCTCACCTCCAGACTTCGCGTACTAGAAACTCCTACGGCTATAGAAGAGTATAAGCCTGTCTCTAACGACCCGACAAAGAAATGTGAGGAATCATTAGACATCATCAAGAGTTTCTTGGCGTCAAGCCGCCTTCGCGGCCTATAAACTATATGAAGCATACGATAGTAGTTCAAAACACTACCAGGCGGTAGCGATCATGCGCAATAAAATCACTGGTCCCGCAAATCTTATCCTTTCGGCCTTTAATACAGTTTTGAATTTTCATGCCATTATAGCTAGGCTCGATTATTCGTACGCCGATAAAAAACCAATCCACTTAATAGAACAGGAGATGTCAACGCTCAGACAAGGTAGACTTTCAACAACAGAATTCTATGACGAGGTAGAGCGGAAATTAACACTAATTATCAATAAAACGATAATGTCTTATGAGAGAAACACAGCTCTTGTAGCTTCATTGAGTCAAAAGTATCGTCAGGATGCCTTAAGGGTGTTCATATCGGGGTTAAATAGCCCGATGAATGATGTCCTGTTTTCATCAAAACCGCAAGATTTGCCAACCGCACTTGTCCTGGCTCAAGAATTGGAATCGAATCAGGCACGATATGCATTTGCATCTTCATTTGCGAATAGGCACGAACGTCCAACTCGTACACACCCAAGTTACCAATATAATTATAACTCACCACGGTATAGGAGCAAATAGATCAAAAGCTGTCAAAATAGAATTGGACTTGGAGGCAATGGAAGCCTTTAGTAAGATTAAAAGTATTCTCGCTTCCGAGGATGTTTTACTTCTGTACCCCGATTACAAAAAACCGTTTGAGCTTACAACAGACGCCTCGTCGCATGCATTAGGGGCCGTCCTCACACAAGACGGCAAGCCCATCACAATGATTTCACGAACCTTGTCCTCTACAGAAGAAAATTATGCGACTAATGAGCGTGAATTACTCGCCATTGTCTGGGCCCTAAAAAAACTTAGGAACTATTTTTATGGTGTTAAAGATCTTCGCATCTTCACTGACCACCAACCTTTAACCTTTGCCATTTCGGATAAAAATCCAAATACAAAGATGAAGAGGTGGCGGGCCTTTGTTGAAGAATTCTCTCCCAAGTTTTTTTTTTAAACCTGGCAAGGAGAATTTCGTTGCTGATGCGTTGTCTAGACAACACATAAATGTTTTGACTGACTGTGACTCTGAAACGAGACATAGTGAAGAGTCACTTACTGATACAATTCTTAAGGTTCAAAATCCGGTAAACTGCTTCAAAAATTAAATAATTTTATACAAAGGCGAGGAACCTGAAAAAAAACGAAAATTTTCTTTAAATCATTAATAAGACACACAATTATTTTTAAGGAAGCGCATGATCTCTTCAAGATGCTAAAGGAGGTAGTAAATCCAAACGTAATAAATGGGATTTTCTGTGACCTGCCCGTGCTTGCCTTAATCTAAAATGAACTAATCAAACAATTTCCTCCTGTTAAGTTTCGCTACACAAGTAAAATGGTTAATGACATATTTAACTCAGATGACCAATTAGAAATACTCACCTCGGAGCATATTAGAGCTCATCGTTCAGCACATGAGAATGCAAAGCAAATTTTAGAAGACTATTATTTTCCAAAGATTAGAAATAGGCTCAATTGTATCAAGTTGCAGGGTTTGCAGAAAAGCAAAGTATAAAAGACACCCATTAAGAGCTGAAATAGGGAAGTCACCAATACCATCATATCCAGGTGAAATATTGCATATTGATATTTATAGTACTGCTGGCTCCCATTTCCTTACGAGCCTCGACAAATTCTCAAAGTTTGCAATTGTATCTCCTATCAAAACAAGGGCCATAGTTGACATAAAACAACCATTGTTGCATGTTCTAAATTTTTTTAAGAATACCAGGGTAATTGTATGCGATAATGAGAGATCGTTTCAATCAGAAACAATAAAATGCCTTCTTAAGAATCATTTCGGAATAGACGTATTTGCCACACCACCCTTCCACAGCACAACAAATGGACAGGTGGAAAGGTTCCATAGTACCTTAACGGAAGTAGCTAGATGTTTAAAAATAGAACAGAACATAGAAGACCCCAAAGAACTTATTCTGATTGCAACGAACAAATACAACCGATCTATTCATTCATCCACTGGACAAAAACCAATAGATATCATTCATTCAATGCCTGTTGAGATGGGAAATGCTATAAGAGAGAAAATAGCTCAGGCACAAGAAAAAGAGCTAAACTATCACAACAAAAATAGACACACGCGTAACTTCAGTCAGGGGGAGAAAGTCTTTGTTAAGACAAATAGGTGTATAGGCAATAAATTTTCAAAGCTTTTTATAGAAAAATCGTTCAGAAAGATTTAGGAACGGCTGTGCTTATTGACAATAGAATAGTACATAAAGACAATTTAAGGTGATGCTACGACAATTTCGTCATTTCAGGTTATTCTCCCTGGCCTTAGTTAAGTGCAAAATTCTGGACTACTCACAATCCCACTACATTCCTATCGCTGATGGTAAGGTAGCAATTACGGAGCAATTTGGTTACTTACAACACAGGACAAACCTTTTTGATTTAATAATAGCACGAAATAGGACTTTGATTACAGACCTCGACAATCTTATCTACTCAATCATGCTAGGGAAAACCACCGTAACTAATCCAATTATTCTCAATAGTAAAGAAATAGATGCAATAATAGAAGCTGAGCACTCTGCGGTGGTTAGTATTAGTGATATTGTATCAAATTCAAAACTTAAAATTTTACAGAATAATGACATAATAGTTTTTTATATTAAGTTTCCAATTGTAAATCAAATCTGTAACAAAACAATGATTGTTCCAGTAGTGCATGAGGAAAAAATGATTTTATTAGAAACAGACGCTGTAGCGAACTGTCATAATAAGTATAAGCCATTAAAAAATTGTAAGAAAGCAATATCTGTTACATTTTATCAAACTGATGAACAAAACATATGTGTTCAGAATCTTCTTAATAATTATACAGCCTCATGCAAGACAATATCAGCACATCAGGTTTCCCCCATATTGGTAGTTGATGATGGTTTGGTAATTGTCAATGACCAGTATGTTGAAATTGAAGAAATCGGAAACTCAAAATTAAAAGTTAAAGGAACTTTTTTGTTAACCTTTGATGAACATATTAATAAGACAATATATAAAAATAATAGGAAATTGACTCGTCTTTTTCCAGAACCTCCTGTAGCTCATAATATTAATTTTACTAAGCATCTAACACTACTCTCTCTGCCGTATCTTCATAACGTTAACCTCAAGAATTTAAATCATATCACTCATCTGAAACAGGAAGTAAAAAAATATAACTTTGGGTGGTCAATCATTTTTTCCTTAGCAATAGTTTCTATCATAGTAATGTTAATAATTAAAAAAGTTAAAAATGGAAAATTTAAAAACAAAAATAATATTCCTGCAGTCAATCTTGCAAATGTAAATTTAGATCAAATATTAGAAAGAACCGAGGACGGTTCATCCTAAAGAGGGGAGCAGTTAACACATTTCCTACACGCGCATCCGTTCTGGCCTGTGAATGGTAACACGAGATAGAACGTGACAATTTCGGAGTTCCAAACGGCAACATTAAAAATTCTTACACCAAAAATGCAGTGTCAGCAAAAAGATCGTCGCAACACTAGCAACCATAAAACCAACAACAACAATAGCAACAGCAAAGACAACAACAATAACAACACAGAGTCAGCAAACAGCGGCCGCGTCAACTTAGGCATTACTAAGGTTTTTTGAGCATATTTTAAGTTAGTCTTTAAGCAGATCTTTTTCGTTAATGAACAACTGGCACATAGTGCCAATAATAAATAATTGATAACTGGCACTATGGCACATAGTGCCAGCAACAAAATTATTGTTTCATTTCAAAAGTTTACTTCGATAACTGGCACATATTGCCAGCAACAATATAAGTGTTTGCATAAATAATTAACTTATATAATCTCTCAGCTTATGCAACTTATTCGCCTATATCTCTTGATGATATATACTTTTTGTAAGATATTAAGAAGGCGGCAACAACAACAGCTCTGTATAGAGTCAATCACTTAGCTGACCAGACAGTCTGTTTCGGAAATAACTACATTTCGTCTTCAGTAGTCGAGTGATTAAGCTGTGATCAACTCACTGTTAAAGTCGTATATGATTCCACATATGTTTGAACACATTCTTCAGATCTTTACAATTGATCGATTTCGGTCAAAGTCATGAGTTAATAGATCACAATAAATTAACTTAAAAAAAGAATTTTAATTAAAGCTATTTAAGGAAATATTCATTTTATAAATAAAATTAGTATTCCCCGGCAGTTGCAGACAGTAACCATACGAACTAAATTACCAAATTTAAGCCTTATTCGACCCATGCCGACTGAAATATAGCATTTTAATTGATTTGGGGTCGGTAAAAAAGGGTGTGGAAAATTTTCTAAACCATCTCGTACTTGAAACGAATCGACTGCCAAAATTTCAGGTCAATAAGTCCAGTAGTTTTGGAGTCTATAGGCATCGCACACACATACAGACTATTCAAAGTGGAGACTATTCATCTCAGTAGAGCAATCATTGGCTTTGTTCCAAGTTATTTGGGCATACTTATGAAAGGGACCGTCAACTTATAGACTATTTATCAGAGAATACCTGTATTCGTCGCCTTTAATAAAATTCCCAAGACTTGTTGCTGCTTTAAGGAGCTTACTACGGCGTTGCTTAAGTGTAGTTATCACTTCATTAGATTCGCATATTTCAGGATAAATATTGGCAATTTTTTGTTGTGCCTGTCGTAATTTATGTTGTATCTCATCCATCTCAATGCGCAATTCTTGCAATCTTTTCTCATGCTGCAATTTTGCCATTTTTGCTTGCTTTGCTTCTTCCACCAGCTGAAGCGACTTATCCAAATTAGTTAAAATACCATTCCTATGTAAAAATTATATATTGACAATTCAAAGCAAAAACCAAACGTAAAATTTACCCAGTTTTAAGAAAGGAATTTTCATATGCTCGCAAGACATTTGATTTTGAAGGTTGCTGTTGAGCACTGCTTTTTTTAACGGACTTCAAATGATTACTTTTTGGCGTTGTTGCTGTGTAATTTGCATTTTTTAAAAGAACTTTTTTAAAGAGTGTGTTGCCATTTGATGCTTTTGAAAACTCTTGTGAAGGAGCAGTTTGTTTACTCTCTAGAGTGACTTTCTGTTGTAAGAGCCTATTAGAGTCTTTATTATTTGTATGAGCTTGGCTATTAGCACATTCTTTGGATGTTGTATTTGTAACTGTTGTTGCTTTTTCGTTACTTTTTAATTCTTTTTGTTTTTCAAGCAATTGCATCCGATGCACAAGACGTCGATATTCTTGTTGTGAAGCTTGCGGAAGATGCCTCACAGCCTAAATAAGAGTTAAAGATTAAAAAAAAAATGGCAGTTGTGAGTTTTACGTACCACTGGAGTAGAAAAGTTTTTCGAATTTGAAGTGTTCGACTTCGGCTTTTCATTTTCTATGGATTTGATAGGCTGGCTTACAGCCTGCTGCACTTGTGTACGCACATTTTTTAGGAATGTGTCCAACTTTTTCTTAAAGCAATCATTAACAAATGATTTAGTTATTCCCAAATCTGTAACTAACAACTCTCCTGAAGGTGAGTTCGCTCTTTTAGGTGTAATACCAGGACTATCCATCGGTAAACTAATGGGACTCGCATTGTCATAGTAGTCGTTATTGATGGTGCATACTAATGGTTCTATTGTTTCGAAACGCGATTTATTAGGACTTATCGTTGAGCTTTTTGCTAAGGGAAAAAATTCTTCATCACTCGATTCAGTTTCAGAAGCTCGCAATGAAATAATTAGTTTTTTTACTTGAACATTTGAAATATCTGTGCTTGTTATTAAGCGTGAATTATTTAAATTGGAATAGGTGGAAGATGTTGTTTGGGGCGAATCAGATTTGGAAGCTATTTTTAATATTTTTACAGGGACTTTAACTACGTCCTGAGACTTTCGTTTCATTTCCGATAGAGTATTGATTACTTTATTCGGTTTTATAATTTTTTTCGATAAAAATGCTTGTGACGCAGTAGAAGTCGAAGGTGATCCATCTAAGCCAGCTAAGAGAGTTTGCTCTGTGTTCAGTGTCGATGTGGTTTTATTTATTGTGTCTTTGAGTGATTTTTCTTTTGAAAGCCCATCTGTTACTAAATTCGGCGAGACTACTTCATGTTTTTCACCTGCATGCACCGCGTTAATTGTGTTTCCCGAAACACAAAATTCATGTAATACTTTGCTTAAATTATTGTCGTTGGTATCAGCTTGGTTTTCAACTATGCATGTGTTGATATTTTTCACTTCGTTAAGAGACCTTTCATCAGGTATGCTTGATATAGTCTCATGAGGAATTATTTGATCTTTATTTGCCAAGTTGACATTGGAATGAAGAACCTCGTCCACGCAACTAGCTTCAACGGTATTTAATATTTTTTTAAAATCTTGAATTTCTATAGTTTTTTCATCGTTTTTACTTTTATAACAAGTTTCTGCGTTTACATTTCTTTCTAAATTATATGTTTCATTAATTTTTTCTACAGAGCGCACCGTCACCAAAGATTTTTTTATATCTATTTTTGGTTCAGCGGAACTGTTTTCAATTGGACAATAATTTGAAGGTCTTGAATGGCATTGTATTTCTTTAAATGCGGGAGTACGTAAGCTTCCATTTTTAGCTTCACTTGTTTTTAACGCTTTCCCATTTCCACTTGATCCTGTACTCTGAGCTAATTCATTGCTACGTATATCATTTGTCTGTATTTCAACAGGAGAGCAACTTTGTGAATTTTGTAACACACTTAATCTTTTATTATCCCCATCTTCTTCCACACACTCTGAATTAACCATAATTGTCTTCAATTTAAGGCGACGAACAGCCTCTTTAAGTATAGATTCTGTCGGATTTTGGGATGACTTTCGTTCGTCAATGCTTGTTAATAGCAAGCCTCGCAATTCATCTGGATCATCGTTAGAGACATTCTCTTTACTTGGAATATTGGCTTTTTGAGTTTTTGGTTTGCAGACTTTTGGACTGTTAAATTTGGATAAAAGTAAAGCTCTCAAGGCTTCTTCTTCTTCGTCGTCGTAGTCATCTTCTACTTTCTCGAGTTTAGATTTTGATCTTTCGGCTGAAGTGCACAGACGTTCAATCTTTACTTTATTGTGAGCATAAATTTGACGAGAGTTTCGACGGTATGAACTTGAATCATTATGTTTATCACCTGCATACAAGTCTTTTAGTTTTGTTTGTAGGTTACCCAAGTGGAATGGTGGAGGCGGTGGTGGCTGCTCTTCGAAAAAGGTGATTCCTGGTGGCAAAGGCGAAGGTTCTACGGGATGTTCGGGAAGAAAACTTGTATATTGAATGGTTGTGCAGGATGGTGGGTACAAGATACCATCGTAAACCATCGGAACTGGATTTTGGCACAAAGCCGGTTTAGACTCTCTAACGGTCGGTAGAGGAATTTGATCGAGCGGCAGCCACTTTTCCTTAAAATTGTCGTAGGACGGTAGTTCCTCTTCACTATCACTATTAGCGATGTCCATATCAACCAATTTCGTGTTTTCAACTTCATTCACTTCGTTGATTTCTGTTGCCATGCTCATTCTGCTGTTTTCTTCTTCTTCAGTACTCAAATGTAATTTGGGTGACGCCACTGGGCTTATTTCCATACTGTTTCTTGAACTATGTTCTAACTCGTCCATTTCTACCTCCACAACATCCATCTCATCGTCTCTAATAGCGTATGAAGTGTTGGCTAGAACGTCTTCAAAGTCCGTGGGCGAATATGCAACTTCAGCATCTCGTTTCTTGCGTGCTAAGTGTTTTTTCATAACAGCTGACTTTAATGCTATTAAACGTAGTTCTTGTTCTTCTAAAGATACTGAATCACTACTTTCATCGTCAACTATAACTGTTTGAATGGAATGATCTTTCTTAGGAGTCATACAGATGTTATTTTTTTCAGAGATCTCATTAGCAGTATTTCTATTTTTGTCTTTTTCCAGACGGGCCTTGAGGTTTCCTGAATTCATTTCTGAATTAGAGAAACGCGTCACAGCCAATCTTAATTCCTCTCGACTTAAGTAACAGCCACTACTATAATTGTCATCTCCGTCCAAGTCTGAGCTTTCATAAGAGTTTGAATGTGCTTCCAAGTCCTTATCAGAATGCAAATATACCATATTGGTACGTTTTAAAATATGTTTACGTTTTTTATGATCGCTTCGACGAATTTCCGTTCTCTGCTTTTGTTCATGCTTCGTTGTCTGTTGCTTATGCACACGTGCGTTTCCTCTTGAAGCCTTAGATTTGCGCCTTTTACGTTTTTTGGGAGTAGAAAATTCTACTGATGATATTGAGGAGGCATCTGTTGGGACTTGAGCTGCACGTTGACAATCCATGGCATTTACCAAATCAATAGACGCCAATGGGAAACGTTCAAAAGTAAACACTTGAGAATCTTTTCTAGTAATAAAATCTAAATATTCAAAGCTGTATGTGATTGTTCTTATACATTTTGTGCATATAAATTCTTACTATATTCTTCAGAGTTGCCTGAAATTTTTGCTATCTTCTCCAATTCTGCATTTGTTGCTTCCAACTCTTCTATTCTTTGCCGCATACAAAATTCTTCATCTGATGAGATTATGAATTCATAGTCGTCAACAATTTCCCCCTCCTCTCGATCTTCAATAGAGTTTTGCACATCATGAACAATGACGACTTCTTTCTCTTCCTGGGACTGCTCGACCTTAACGTTATTAATTTGGTTCTCGTTGAAATTTTCACATGATCCCGAATCATTTTCTTCTGCTTTTGCTAATTCAGAAACACCCATGATTACAATATCTTTGGACAACTGTGAATTAATTTTATCTTTCTTCTACAATAAAATTTCTTTAAATTAAATAACAAACTGCAAACACAATCCAAAAACTTAAAAAGATATTGTTTTTCGTCCACACTGTTGAAAAATTGCAAATACTTTATCTGTTACAGATGATATTATTATATCTATAAGTAAAATAATCGATATAGGCTGTGTGTCAAAAGGAAACTTTTCAGCCGTGGTAGGATAGAAAATATCAAGTTGAATAAAATTTGTGTGTGTTGAAATAAATTTGCCTTTTTTGCTGTGTCAAATGGACGATGAAATTTTGACAGTTACAAATTTTGACGTTTCTCATTTCGGTAGTGTTTTAGTGCAAATATTTTATTTAATTTGCATTTTATTCAATTTGCAATCTCCCGGTGCATCAGCAAGTGCAGCAAAGTGAAATTGGCTATCTTTGCTGACGAGCGTCCTCCAAGTGCCATCAAGAGCAGCACCAGCAAGTGCAGCACAATTCAATTGAACATTTCAGCATGTCTCAAGCGCAGAGCCAAATTTCTGCCATTATACTCCGGCGTGAATTAAATAAATTGAAAGCGGAGAATTTGAGCTTCCTTTGCTTGTGCTACTGGTGGTGGCACTTGGAGGACGTTCGCCAGCAAAAAAAGCCAATTTAACTTTGCTGGACTTGCTGATGTCCCCTAAGATCGTTGGCACACACATGCAAACACAAACTCAAGCACTTTCGTTTTTTTATTTTTATTATTTTGTTCTTTTTTAAGTCTTTTAAGTTTACAGTATTACAAGTTTATGAAATAAGTTGCAAGTACAAGCACTCGAATTAAATATGTCGCAAATTGAATAAAATGCAAATTAAATAAAATATTTGCACTTGAGGACGTAATTGAACTGGATTTTGTGCCACTTGGAAGACGTTCGCCAGCAAAAAAAGCCAATTTAACTTTGCTGGACTTGCTGATGTACCCTGAGATCGTTGGCACACACACGCGCAAACACAAACTCAAGCACTTTCGTTTTTTATATTTTTATTGTTTTGTTATTTTTTAAGTTTACAATATTACAAGTTTACGGAATAAGTTGCAAGTACAAGCACTCGAATTAAATACGTTGCGGAAATTGATGTGTTGCTTTTTTTCTTTATTTTTGAGTGTGTCAAAAATTCTCTCTCGATTGTAACCTCCAGGGGGCTAGCACAAATTTTGACAATTATATTCACCACACAAATGCCAAAAATTTCTCTACCAACTGTCAAAATTTGATCATCCGACTGAAAAGTTTCCATGACACGCAGCCATAACCCATTATGGGGTTTCGCACAGATCAAAATGTTGAATAGACAATGTCCGACGACAAACTAAAAGGGGTTACACATTAGCGAACTTGCTCGTCAAACAAAATGGCGGGTCCAACTTGTTCGAAAGAGGGAGCGTTCAAATTAAAGCAACCTTTCTTCAAGTAAGCTAAGAATTTTTGTTGTTTTTCACTATCATTTTGTTTTGCAACCCAGGTTTGAATTAGAAAATCAAAAATTTTTACCAACAGGCCAACAGGTTCGACAAACCGTCAAATAATGTTCTTAGCTGATGTCAAAAAAAGCCGATTGGTTTAGTTATTTCTTACTTTGACATTCGATCCAAATGTGAAAAACTTCAGTTCTCTAAAGTACACAGTGCAACACGCCTTGGAGATTGCAGAAAATTCCAAAATAGGGTAAACGTATAGAGAAGTTTTGCCGAAGGATTTCGAAAATGTAGCCTCTGTTTTTCTTTAATAAGATATTTAAATTTGTTTGATTTAGGAATTTTTAAAATTGAGCTAGATATAACGGAATTACATAGCAAAATATACATGCACCTATCTAAAATCGGGTTTTTGACCACAAATCTTATGTTTTATCAGGTCTACAACATCCACTATGTCTTCGTACTGGTTTAAAAATTTTGCGACTCACTTTGGTTCGACATTTGTCATTTTGAGTGTTTTTTTTTATGGGCTTATATCTGCTGATTTTGCAGTGCTATATGCAGCTACGAAGCACACACTTAAGCTAACACTAAAAAAAATAACAATTTAAATATAACAGATACAAATTTTTTCAACTCAACATTTTCTTTCCTATAGAACCAATAGTGAAAAGTTTCCAAATGGCACACAGCCATAACCAAATCAATTTTTTGACATAAGAATCGCTAAAACAACGCTTCCTGTGACGAGTAGTAAAAGCAACATTTGTAGCTAGGCGATTTGAAACTCAAAATCGCATTTTAGCCAAATCGCTAAGGAATTGAACGAAGCCTTTTTTAGCATTTTAGCGATCGAGATTTAGCTTTAGCTAGGCGATTTTCAGAATCCGGCCTCAGGACTGTTCTTGCAGGGGTTCGAATTGATAATACCTAGATGCCACATATCCTACTGTGTTTTGTTGTTGGTGTGGTGGCCAAATGCGCAAACAAGCACAAAACGAAAATCCGCTGTGAATATCTTTATCAAAGTGCATGAGCCGCGATCGATTTAAGAAAATCAAGTCCTTTATTCACTTATGCTATATTGAAAGTCTGGACATGAATGGCAAATTTGTAAAAGTAACGCCATTTTGCTCACAATTTATCAATATACGAGCAGATAACCGGTCAAAAGGTTTTTTAAAAATAAGCCAATCAAATTTGGATATAAGCATTCGCCTCCTCGGAATTATATTGCTTTCAGTAAATTCCATATGCCAGAGCTTCGATGAATAAACTAGAAAATACGGGCCTTGGCAGGCCGGTAGAGAGCCAAGTTCGGGCATACAACATACGGGCCCCCTGAACATTTTTTCAACACAAAAAAATGCTACTAGAAAAGTATAAAAACGAGCAAGCTATTGCGATTAATCGATTAATCGATGTAAAAATTATTATTTAGTTCTTAGTTATTATTTATAGCACATATTGATCCTTAAGTCATGCACCATGACACTTTAATGATATCCTATTGTCTTTGTTGTTTGTATTAATTGTATCTACCTAACGACAACTGTTTTGTGTGACATTTCGAATAATTAAAATCTACTGATGATTTGCATTTTTATGAAATTTTTTCTGTTTTTAATTTCTTTTATACATTGTAAAAATTTTAATTTTGAGGACTTTAAAAACTATTGATTTATTAAATTTCGCACAAATTCAAAATGTTTATATTTTTTGTGAAATTGGCGATGAAAATTTGAAAGTGAAAGTGTCAACTTTTCACAAAAACACCCTTTGAGGTAAATTTTGTTGTATTTATGTCTATTGAAATTTCTTTGTCAACAAAATATTACACTTGCTTTTTACTCTGTAGAGAATTTAAACATAAATTAAAAATATTAAAGTATTTATTTTAAAAAATAGTGTCAAGCTTCTAACATCATGATTATGCCGATCATAACATACTCTGAAGTCGTGTTCTGCAAACTTGACTCTAGGTCCTTACATAAGCTCCTTGCCGCTTTTAATAATGCAGCTCGCTATGTTTACGGTCTTAGAAAGTTTGATCATATCTCTGTCTGTTGTAAAAAATTACTTGGTCGTGACTTCCCAAGTTACCTTGAAGCTAGACATTGCATTTTCCTGCACCGGATCATCTATGCACGTAGTCCCACATATCTTTTTGAAAAGTTGAAGTTTTGCAGATCAAGTAGAAATATGAATCTCCTGATCCCTAGATACAATTTTCTTAACTCCAGTGGATTGTTTTTTGGATTTAGTATAAAAAGCGTTTCTAATAAAAACAACTTTAAGCATTTAATTTTCAAACACTTCTCTTAGTTCCCAATTTTCTTTTACTCTCATTTTTTCTTCTCTCTCTCTCTACTTAGTTTTTAATGAATACTAAATTGTCTAAATTAAAGTTCTTTTAAGTACAATTACTATTAATAGCAGTCTGCAATATTTATTTGCATTTGGAATCTTATTTGTTGTTATATCCATAGTAAATTCGGCATGCAAAAGAATTATTCTTATATACCAACAAAAAAAAATTAAAAATTTGAACTAAAAAATAAAACAAATCATTTGAAGTTAAATTATCATTATTAACAAAATTTACTGATTAAATAAATAAAAATCTTGATTTTCTATAATTTAAATACAAATTCTAAATGTTTGATAGCTTAAATCATTCTTGATTTTAAATACAAATTCTAGTTGTTTGATAATTTAAAATCGTTTATTAAGCTTTAAGTCAGGCTAGAATAATTAATTGTTCTAACGATTTTTTTCCCAAAAAACAACAACAACATTTTTTCAATATAAAAAGGAAAACCCGAGAATCTGAATTTAAAATCAAGAATAATTTAAGCTATCAAACATTTAGAATTTATATTTAAATCATAGAAAATCAACATAATAAATAACAAGATCATATAGAAAACTTTAGTACATAAATATCTTCATTACTTTCAAAAGAAACCCAACAAAATTTTTACGGTCAGAGGGCAGATTCTGAAAAACGCTAAAGCTAAATCTCTACCGCTGAAGCTTAATTTATAGTTTTTAGTGATATTGCTATTCTGAAAAACTCCATCGCTTATTTTCATGCTAAAAATTTAGAGACTGAACGAGCTTTTAACGAAGAATAAAATAAAGCTGTCATAACTAAATTTTTAGCGATTGCTGCGATTCTAAACTTTTTTTAGTGATTTACAGAAACTCTAATTTTATTTTTAGCTATAATTTTAGAGTCCAATATTTTGTTGACGCTAAGTTAAAAATTAAAAGATTTTTCAATTAAAATTGTAATTTTTGATATATTTATTAAGAAAAATTAATGCTTTTGTCTCTTTTGAATGTTTTCAAATAAAAATATACCAATTTAATTCAGTTCTAAATCAACTCTCGTTGTAAACAGATTGTTTGTTAAGCTGCGAAAATTTTTAAGTTAATCCAGTGTGTTTGAATATTTAAGTCTGATTTCTGTGTAAACTTGTAATTTTTGGGACATTTGAGGATGTTTTCCAGTCAGGTTTTTAGAATTTTTGTTTATTTTTCCATTTAATTCTATTAAAGAAGAAAAATAAAATTTGTTTCTGACAAATTTTTTTTTTCATAAGCTGTGGAAACTAAGTTTTTGAGTTTTGTGCTTACATTCATATTCGCTTGTTTCTGTTGTTTGATTATTTGTCTCATTTTTACATTAGCAGTTGTGCATCAATTGTATTTTAAATTTTTGCTACTTACTTTTGTTAATCGCTGTATACTTTTAGGAACTTTTAGTACAGGGGCTAATTTTTATTTTTTTATTCTTTTTATTCTTATTGATAAAATTTGTTAAAATTGTTGCTTGTCATTTAAGTGCAGTGTTTTTTTTTTTTGCCTTATTTTCGTCATTTTATCTGCATTATTTTAGTATGATTTGTGCTAAGCCTGGCTGCTCTGTAAGGGGTGAAACTGAGCGGTTTTTATCATGCTGGTTATGTGATAATGCTGTTCATACCAAATGTGCAGGCGTGACAGGCCGAGTTTCGGATTGTATTGAGGATGGTAAAGGGTTGCGTTGGTCTTGCGAGAAATGTAGATTGGCTGACATCAACTTCTACAAGCCTTTTCAAGCAGACAAAGCAAGGCTTCTCTGAAATAAGTAAGGAACTTTCTTCGCTTTCTGCAAAATTTTTTAAATATCAGTCTCTTTTCGACGATTTTAAATATATTGAAGAGTCGATTCCTTCTCCCAAAAGGAAAAAAAAACATGTCTTTGCGTAGTACGCAAAAAAACGGATTCAACTCCAACTCTACATTCTTCTGTACATGACATTGCTGATGACATGGATATTGGTCGTATAACAGCCCCTCTACCTATTTTAACTTCTACTTCGAATACAGCAAACATATCGATTTCTGCTCCTTTGCCAGTGCTGGCACCTCCACCTTCATTGCCAGTCATGCCTTATGCCCAAACTGTTTCTCTTTCACCAACTTTGGTCGATTCCCAGGTTGTTCCTCTTACTTCTCAGGTCTCTGTTCCACCTAAGCCAATCATTGCAATTCCACCAACTAAATCAATCATTGTTTCTCGCTTAGCTGCGGATACAACAGAGGTTGATATAGATTTTTTCATTAAATCAAAGTTGAATTGTTCCTTGCATCTTTCGGTTTATAAATTCAAATATTCAAATGTAAAATCGATTACTTCTTTTAGATTAACAGTTCCTGAAAATTTATTTAATTCTATAGTTGATGTAAGCTTTTGGCCGCCTAGCATAATTGTACGCGAATTTGAATTTAAAAGCAATCCAAGACCGGTAAATGTTGGACATTTGGCGCGTCCCCGAAATAGCCCTGAATCTCATCAAAAAAACGATTAATAAACCGCAAGTCTAAATTAGAGCTTGTGTATCAAAATGTCAGGGGTCTTAACTCCAAACTTTCCGATATTTTCATAAACAGTTTTGATTTTGAATATAACATTATAATTTTTACAGAGACTTGGCTTCGCTCTAATATCTTAAATTCTGAAATAGTGTGCAATAAATATCAAATTTTTCGTAAAGATCGTCATGATAAGATCGGTGGTGTTTTGATAGCTGTTCAAAACTCGCTTGTATCTGAAGAATTGACAATTCTTGACACCAGTGACATTGAGTTCATTTGTGTTGCAGTTAAATTAAATAATAGTATTATTTATGTTACCTGCTCTTACATTCCTCCTAAATGTGACTTAACAATGTATTTAAAACACTTACACGCCATCGAAAAAGTTAATAATTTGTTAAAAAATAAAGGCGTTCTTATTGTGCTGGGTGATTTTAACCTACCTTTTGTGACTTGGAGATTGTCTAACTATTCTTCATTTTTTACTCCTGTTTCCAATAGTGATTGGATAAATGATTTCTTAGATAAGCTGTCTGATCTGTGTCTTCAACAAGTCAATGATATAATGAAACCACAGAAACCTAGACCTTGTATTTGTAGATAGATGCACTACTGTTAATCTCCATTGTTCGAATCCCGTATCTCTTCCAGAAAATGTACATTGTACATCATCCAACTCTTGAAATAACAGTTTTACTCCGAGACGAAAAAGAAGATAAAGTAACTTCTGATGCGCGAAATGTAAAACTTAATTCCTTACTTTCGCAGACTGATTGATCTCCAATTTTAACTAGCGGAACATCGTATTCATATTATGACGTCGAATCTTCTGTACAGTTTTTCAATGATACTCTGCAAAGGTGTTTCTTATTGTCCGTCCCAAAAAAAGGTGTTTCTCCAATCCTTTAAATCCACCCTGGCTAACAAATGATCCTTATTAAATTCAATCAGGAAGAATGATCTTGTGACAATGTGATTTCTAACATGTTTGCAATCTTCTTTAAATCAACTTACTCCGATATACAATTTAATACTAGCACTGTGTATCCTTTTCTCCCGCCAGTTAACTCTTTTGAAACTCCTGTAATAGACCCAAATATTGTCATGTGTTATCTTCGAAAAGTAAAATCTTCTTTTACGACCGGCCCTGATAAAATTCCAAGCTGTATTTTAAAGCAATGTGCTACAAATCTGTGTACTCCTCTAGCAAACATTTTTAATAATTCCTTGCATAGTGGTTATTTTCCTATTATATGGAAGGATTCTTATATTATACCCCTTCATAAATCTGGCTCCAAGATAGATGTTTCTAACTATCGAGGAATTGCAAAATTATGTGCAATCCCTAAGTTATTTGAGAAAATCAAAACTGATCAATTAACCCACTCCGTGTCGTCCACCATTTTTGTCTCTCAATATAGTTTTCTGAAGTGTAGGTCCACTTCAACAAACCTCTTAGAGTTTACTACGCATGTTATAAATGGTTTTACTTTGGGACTGCAGACTGATGTTATTTATACGGACTTTAGCAAAGCTTTCGACAGTGTTAATCATAATCTTCTTTTGAAAAAACACCACCGTATTGGGTTTCCTGTCACATTATTAAATTGTATAAATTCGTATTTATCTAGACGTACTCAAAAGGTTTTATATAAGAATTCTCTTTCAAAAAGTATTTCGGTCACTTCTGGGGTTCCTCAGGGCAGTCATCTTGGACCGGTTTTGTTTTTACTATTCATTTATGATCTTCCTTCGGTAATAAAACACTGTAACGTCTTAATGTACGCGGACGACGTGAAACTTTTTCTTTGTTACAAATCACCCGAAGAACGACATCTTTTACAATCTGATCTAAATAGACTTGTGGACTGGTGTAGCTTAAATATATTAAATCTCAACTTAAAAAATGTAAGCAAATTACATTCTCGCGAAGATCTGCTAGTAACATAAATTACACTATAAATAACACTAACTTAGAAATAGTTTCCAGTTTTCTCGATCTTGGTGTTATTATGGATTCAAAACTTCGCTTCAATCTCCACGTTAATATGGTGATAAATAAGGCAAGAGGAGTCCTTGGTTTCATTAAAAGATGGGCTAAAGAATTCAGTGATCCCTTTACTACTAAATTATTATATACCTCTCTCGTAAGGCCAATTCTTGAATATGCATCAGTTATATGGAACCCACAATATAATGTCTACATCGACGCCATAGAATCCGTTCAAAAACAGTTTTTACTTTTTGCTTTACGTCATAGTCGTTGGAGCCCCAATACTATGCTTCCATCGTATGAAATAAGCCTTAAAATTATTTTACTACCTTCCCTAAGAAGCAGAAGAATGATGCTTAATGTCATGTTTCTGTATAAATTACTTCGTGGCGAGATTAATTCGGAATATCTCATCTCAGCTCTAAATTTTAACATCCCAAGGAGAGGAACTAGACATTTTCTGTTTTTTAAGTTGAGTCAGTGCAGTTCTAATTACGCTCTTCATGAACCTTTACGATGTATGTGCAGTGATTTCAATGATAACTTCAACATGATTAATTTTTCTGATTCGGTAGACGTCTTAAAACGGAAAATTATATTACATTTAAATAATTAAATCAATTTAACTTCATCCTATTAGATCTAACGCAGTTATATAACAATGTAATATTGGTAATTGAGATTGTTCTGTTTCTCTTTTTTGTCTCGATATTATGTTTTATAAAGTAAGCACCATCAAATATGAATCGTTTTTAAAACTTACTTTTTAATTATTCAATATTTTAATTTTAAATCGAATTGGGATTTACGTGCTCACGTGGTTTCCTGATTTGAAATTAGACTAAACTCACACTATTACCTGGATTGATGTGCCAGAGTATATCTCTTTTCCACACAAGTTTATGCCTGCGTTGGCCCAAATACATATCCAACTAATTGGGATTTTGATTTGGCGGATATGAGATTTATCTCATTTCCACGTAGGTCCTTGGGTTGGACAATGGCCGCAAACCAGTTAAAATGAGTTTAGTGTTTTGGATTGTTTTTCGGGTACCTTAAATTGATAATTACTATTATTTAATTCGATGTTGCTTATTTATATAGAATCAAGTATACTTAAATACGCGTTTTATATATATTAAATTTTTAAATTCCGCTGAAAAGCCAATTAATGTTCTTAGTGGAAAATCCTAATTGCCAATAGGGGGTATGTTTTAGTACGTAGGTAGATTCTGTCTGTCCCCGCTGATTCGGGCAGGATCTAGAATGTAAATCGTGCATGCGTATAGGACGGGTATACGTATCTTTGGAAGATTTCATACCTCCGGGCGAATCCAAAAAAAAAGCACTGTTCCGAAAACTTGCTGTTTGTATTTATCAGTTGTATTAATATTAAGGATTTTCACGTTTCAGTGCCCTTGCCTGTGCAAGCACTTTTTCCAAGCTGTCAAATTTTTCAATGCACACAAGTGCACAACTGCTCAAATCTTCAAGTTTTAGGTTGCAGTAGAAAAGCAATTGTGCAGATTTTTGACGCACGTGTATTTTGATTTTGTAAAGTGCACAAATCCTCAACTGCACTGGCAAGTACACTAAATCGTGAATACCCCTATTGTTATCATATAACATGCTTTTAGAAAAAGGTTTCATCTCTTAAAACTTTATAAAAATTTATTAAATGAATTGGTAGTTTGCAAATAAGCTAAAATTGTTGTGTCACACTCTTATGTGATAGTTCTGTATCACGAAGAAGCGCACCAACAATAAGAAAGACACTTGAAGCAAAACAATTCTAAATGAAAGAAAGTATTGCTTCTTGTATCTTTCTTATCATTAATGTGCTTCTACGTTATACGGAATAATGCAGTTAGTTTGCAATTAAGTCATTAATTGACAAGAAATTTTGCACCTAATTTTTAATATGTAAAATGTACTCTGAGTGCAAAATTTTGAAGAATTGAATGATACCTAAGCCTCCAATAAACCACGACTGTTTTGGTATGTAACCTTCATCGGTCCCTTACTTCTAGAAACGAATAGGTTCCTTGTGTGTTTTTCATCGATGAATGAAATGCGTGCAATCTTCTCGTTAAAAGTAAGTACTTATTCATTATTTTATTCAATTAAAAAAATATTTTCAAATCCATTAATCGAGTATAAAATCTATATGCATAAAAGTGGATGTCTGTATGTGGGTATGTAAGTATATCACGTATAGACTCAAAAACCGCTGAACCGATCTTTATGAAATTTTCAGGGAAATTAAAACACCATCTTGAGAGTGCTCCTGCTGAGTGAGAGTTTGGTGTCATTGGACAAGGGGGCGTGGTACCTTCTATACAACCCAAATTTATGCTATCGCCCACAAACCATAAAAAATGCAATATATCGGAAGGTTATAATCGAAAATAAGTAAGATTTTGTTTAGATTGTTACTGTCGGCAACTGTACTAAAATGGGCGTGGTCGAACTTAAGCTATGCCTACTTTTTGCAAATCATGCCAATTCCTGAGTTATACAAATTTTGATAGTGAACTATGTATATAAATGTTGCCACGCCCACTTTTACCGCCAAAAAATTAATGGAACTTCTATATATAAGATGATTTTGATCGAATAAAGCTAAAATTTGGTAGTTTAGTACATATGTTTACTATGGTCGCAATATATCTAGGCCCACTTTTTCGAAATCATGCTAATTACTGAAATGTTCACGATTTGATAGTGAAAATTGGTATGTAGGTGCAATGGGACCAAGTAGTGATCACTATATATATATAAATGTTGCCACGCCGACTTTTTCCGCCCATCTATCTTTATAAACAAAATTAGTATGTGTATGTGTGTAATACACTGTGTATATCACGTAAAGACTCCGAAACCACTGAACAAATTTTTATGAAATTTTCAGGGAAAATGTAGCAAAGTCTTGAAATTGTTCTTGTGAAGTCTGGTGCTGATTGTAAAAAGGGCGTGGCACCTCAAATATATCCCAAAATTTTCGCTATCGAATAGCTTTGGAATAATATTGTAGGTCGCACAACATCGGAAATTGGTTTTGTGAAACTTTAGGAAGTTATTAAACGCATACCAAGGATGGTTTTTGCATTATAAAAGGGGGCGTGGCACTTCCTAAACAACCCAAATTTGATATATCGAAGCTTAGCAATTATAGATCGCACAACTTCGGAATTCGGCATTCGACCATAAGTTACACGTGCCGTTCCACTCATAACATTTTATGGACGTCGGACAAGGGGACGTGGTAGTAAAGAGCCAGGTTTCAGCTGGTTAAAAAAGAATGAAAAATTGGGAAAGTATCGAACCAAAAATTAACAATAAAGCAGAAGAACAGTGACATAGGCGCGCCTTGATTATGGTGTGTAAATTTTACACACTAGAACTTATTAGGGAAATTTATTTCTGTAGGGTAGCAGCGACACCTCGCGTGAAAAAACCTCGAAAACATAAATTTTCCATACGATTTTTACATTGAGCCAAATCCTAGCTCGATTTGATAAACTTATAGTAAAGAAATATCAGCTTGAAGTTGAAAATGGTTAAAGTTGAGGTTAAAGTTGAACCAGTCAAAATAAATCCTTACTAGTTTTTACATAGTTTTATTCTATGACAACACGAGAATATTTTATGAAAAATCACGAGTACTTTAGTGTAAATACACTTAAAAAATTAACCACAATTTTTTAAGAATGTTAACTTAAGTTTATTTAAAATTTTTTCAAATTACTGAATGTTTTTTTTTTATTTTATTTTATTTTACAAACTGAAGCTTATAATTAAAATTAGAAACCAAGTTATGAAAGCAATGGCTGCTATGGCCTTCAGCTACTTCTAGTGATTAAACATAATTAATTTTTTAGTTTTTTAAATATACTTTACACTAATTGATTTAAAATTCGTTCAAGATTGAAAGTGAGATATTGATATTGTATAAAAATTTGGTTAGATTTCATTGTATAATTTAGATATTTTTAAGAATGAAATTATTTTTTTAATATTATCGGTTGTAGGATTGGAGATGCATTGGATAGGATCAGTGTTAAGGAAAATTTTGTTTCTGAATAAACTGAGGGCATGACAGTCAGCTATGACGTGTTTTATGGAAACTGGAACAGAGTTGCAAGATGTACATATGTTTGAGGAGTTGCGGTCCATGAGGTGGAGATGGGTCAGCTTTGTGTGGCCCAGACGAACTCGTGTAAATTTTACCAAATCCATTCTAGATAGAGAATGGCCAGAACAGTGTCTTAGGAAGTGGCTTAAAGGTAGTTTTAGTACGTTTTGTTCTTTGTACCATGATGAGCAGTTTTGCCAAGTCTCAGACTTAAATTGATTTAGAAATTTCGTTTTGAGGAATTTCACTATGTCATTAACATTTAGATTGGGTGATGTTAAAACTGGGCCTACAGTAGCATATTTTGCTGAGATGTCAGCAAACTCATTACCTTTTATGGAGGCATGGCCCGGGGACCATATTAGTAAAATTTTAGGGTATCTTTCTATTAGGGTCTGTCGAATCATGCTCGGATAATACTCGTTGTTGTCAACATTGGATATCGCATCAAGAGATGAAAGCGAATCGGAACAAATTGCATATTTGCCTCTCTTATTTTTGATCAAATCAACAGCGGACATTATGGCAATCAGCTCTGCCGTGTATACTGTGCTATACGGGGCTAAGTTAGATACTATTAAATTTTCATTTTCAGTAGTCACGCTGAATCCGGTCATGTTATTCAGTTGGGAACCGTCTGAGTACAGGAAGGAATAATCTCTATATTTGTCCTTTATTTGAGCGAATGCTTGTTGATATCTAATAGGAGGAGTTTCCGCTTTTTTGTATTTTCGAAGTTCCGTGTTAACCATTAGGTTTTTCGACAACCATTGAGGTTTGCGTGTTACAATAGGTCTTAGGGGAAGAAATGGCAGATTAAGCTTCCTGCTGTTGTCAACGGTTCTAGTAACTGCCGAGAGGAATCTTTTGGGGTGTGTAGTTCTTTTATAAGTTTGTACAATTTTAAAAAGCGGCGTATTATAACTATTCATGAGTACTTTGGTTAACTTGTTTGTGAGAAAGTCTCTTCTTGTTTCTATTGGAGCAACATTTGCCTCGACAAGCATATTGTTGATCGGGGTTGTTCTAAATGCTCCTAGAGCATTTCTTATCGCTGCATTTAAAATAGTTTTTAGTTTATTTAGTACAGTCTTAGCAGCGAAACCATATAGGAAAAGGCCGAAATCAATTTTGGATATCAAGAGCGCCTTGGAAACGTCTATAAGGGTTATTGAGTTACAATTGAACTTGAAACTAGAGAGACATTTAATTATATTAAGGCGGTGTGAAAGATCTTGTTGTAAGCGTGTTGTATGTTAATTCCAATTGTATCTCTTGTTAAATGTCACTCCTAATATTCTAAGATTGTCTACAGTATTAATAGGTACATTGTTGCATTGGATGGAAGGGAGACATTCTTTTTTACGGCAAATGTGCAAGTGTTTGCATTTTTGTAACGAAAGTGAAGCACCTGAGTAGTTACACCAAGTTTTAATGTCTTCAAATAAGGGATTTAGGCTAACGCCAACATTTTTATCTTTTTTGTGTTTAATTATTAGATGGAAATCATCTGCGTATGCGCAGAAGGAGATTTCTTTACAAATGGAGATTGTGTCGCAAAGTTTATTGTAAGCTATTAAAAAAAGGATTACTGAAAGGGGTGAGCCCTGCGGTATTCCATTATGAAGTGGTCGAGTTTCTGAAAGAACATTGTCTATTCTGACTTGGATTTTTCTAAGGGTCATAAAGTTTTTTATATAGTTTAATATCCGTGGACCGACTTTCCAATCTATCAATTGATCTAGTATAGAGTGAATACCAACTTTGTCGAATGCCTTGGTGAAATCAAGTGATATGATAGACATGTGTTTCCTTGCGGATAGGGAGTTGGCAACTAGATGGTCAACATACAATAGAGCATCCGTTACAGATTTCCCCCGCTTGAATCCAATTTGGTTGTCATGGATTAGTTTGTTATTTCTAACAAACCACCATAACCTATTTGATATGATTTTATCTAATAGTTTAGAGCAGCATGGGTTAAGAGAAATTGGTCGGTAAGATCCAATTTCGATTTTGTTCGACTGGGGTTTTAATATAGGAGTTATGGTAGTGTATTTATAAGATTGGGGGATATATGTTTTCAGAATGCTATTGTAGAAGTTGAGCAATCTTTTCGTCACAGAAGTGGGGAGATTGTAAATAATTTAGTATGTTATGCGGTCGTATCCCGGTGTTTTACCTTTAAGTTTTTGTAGAGCAGATTTGAGTTCTATTAAATTAATATCCTCTTCAATTTCTAATGCTAAAGAGTCGGTAGTAGTTGGGAGGGACATGTTAGAGCATATATGTTTTCTCTCCTGGAATAAAGTTGGAAAGTTGGAGTCTTTGGATAAATTGGACCACATAGAACAAAATTCATCTGCTATGTCTTTGCGGTTTGTAATGGTAGAGGAGGGATTATTAGGGTTTTTTAAGCAGTGTATTCCGTGTTTTGTTTTAAAACCACAGAATCGTTTTATGTTGGACCAAATTTTATCTGTCGGGGTGCTGGGACTAATTTCAGCGGTAAACTCTTGCATTGATATTCTTTTTGATTGTTTTAGTTCTTTTTTAAAAAGTGCACTAGCTCTTTTGTATCTCAACACAGTATCTTGATTAATATGTCGTTTAAGAATGTGCCAACATTTGTTTTTTTCGATGCGCAGATCATGTAGCTTTGAGTTCCACCATGGGACATTGTGAGAGAATTTGTTTGGGCTAGATTTGGGAATAGATGCATGTGACGCTTGAAGGATTATCTTATTTAAATTTGCGGCCTCTTTATTAATATTTTCTGACACTGGATGTTTGCTGCAGTTGTTCTGAGAGTGTTGTTTAAACAAATCCCAGTTGGCTGCTTTTATAATAAATCGAGGTTTTTGGATTTGTGTGGTATGTTGGTGGGAGTGGAAGAGAGAGATTACTATAGGGAAGTGATCGCTCCCACATAAATCATTTTGAATAGCCCAATCACAGCACATAGCAATGGTGGGAGAGCAGAATGAGATGTCTATGTGTGTGAAAGTATTATGCGTGCTAAAGTGGGTAGGGGAGTTATCGTTAAGAATGATGAAGTTCGATTGCGTGATGAAGTTAGCTAGAGTTCTACCTCTGCGATTTGTGTAGGTGGATCCCCAATTGGGGTGTCTACTATTGAAGTCGCCCAAAATTAAACTAGAGGATGTCAAATTTCCGAGAACATTATGTAAATTGGACCGACTAAATTGTTTATTGGGTGGTATATATGTAGATATCACTGTAAATTCTTTTTGTGAATGTAATTTGACTCCTATAGCGTCGAAATCGTTGTTTACAAATTCTACTTTGTGTTCAATAGAGTTGTGGATGAGCAAGGCGACTCCCCCGTAAGAGTCGGAGGTGTTAAGGTGGTAAACAGAAAAATTTATAGGGATAGGTATAGGTGAATTAGGTTGGATATGTGTTTCTTGCAATGCTAAAACTTTAACGTTATGTGACTTGATTAGCAATAATAGCTCATTATAATTATTAGTATAGCCTCTTATATTCCATTGCAATATTTTAAGTGTCATAGTTAGTTGTAAAATAAAAAGTAAGCTAGCTTTAAAGAATGATCAGATCTAGTGTTATGAGCTTTAGCTGAAGTTGTGTAAGAAAATTTAATACTGAATCTAGGTAATATGTAAATGTGGATATAAATGTGAAATATACGAAAATATAATAAAAATGTAATAGTTTTAAACATAAAATTCTTACGAATGCGTAAAGAATGTTTAATAATATTGTGATGAATGATGAACTTATATTTATGTATTTTTTTTTTTTTAATTAATCGTAATGTGAGTTTAAATGTCGTCCATAAAATCAGAGTTCTGTTTGTCTTCATTCGTTGTTGTTTTGTTAGGTTTTTTTTAAATTTATTTTACTGCCTAATTTGTTTCTGCTTTTTAATTATGATAATAGTCGCTTTGAAGTATTTTTTGGATAAATTCGGAGTTTGGTGTTAGTTACCATCTGTGATGCCAGTTCGGATGTTGATGCAATCGAGTTTGCTTCAGAGTCAGATTCATTCATGATGTCATCGTAAGTAGTGACAAATCGGCTGGGTTTATCCGAAGTATCGGTAATTGACTGGTGATGAGTTGACGGTGGTGGTGGTGGTGGTGGTGGTGGTGGTGGTGGTACGGTTTGTGGCTGCATGTGTCTATTATCTTCTGTAGGCGACTGTCTTGCAACGACAGAAGCGTAAGAAGGGAGGTTGTGTTGGTGACGTTGTTGATAAATTGTATGGGCTTTCTTGTTGTCGACTTTGCATGTAGTTTTAATTGCTTGAAGCTCCTGCTGTTTTACGAATATTGGGCATTTCTTATCAATCGCTGCGTGGTCATTTGGAGTAATACTAGAACGTATGCAATTAATGCAAAGTGTTGTGTTATTACACTCTTCTTTTGTTTCCGTACTAAGATGGTAGTCTTTTGCGCAGAAGGGGCAGATCTTATTATTGTTGCAATATTTTGAAATATGGCCATAGTTAAAGCAATTGTTGCATCTAAGAGGTCGTGGTATATGGGGACGAATGGCAATTTTTTCATAGCCGATACGAATATCCTGTGGTAACGTAGTTGAAGCAAAGGTTAGGATTACTAATCCTGTCTCAATTAGGTTTTCATTAACTTTTTTGTGTATTTTTTCAATTTGGCATACATTTTGGAATTTTAGCTCGTCAAGAATTTCGATGTCAGAAATTCCGCGAAGGTCATTACAATACATCACTCCTTTTGAATAATTCAGTGTTTTGTGTTCAGTGACTTGTATTGTGATGTCGTGAGAAAGACCAGTTAATGTTAATAGTTTATTTGCTTGTAAATGATTTTTTGTTTTTATTAATACACTCCCATTACGAGTTTTTTTACATTCTTCAACTTCGCCATTGCATGTAATATCAATAGCCTTTTTAAGAAGGAATGGGGATACGTTAGCAAGCGTGTTGGTGCTGTTGGTTCTATTCATAATAAGATATTTCGCACCTGTGCTCGAAAATATCGGTTTAATGTTTTTGTCCCATTGAAGTAGAGGTTGTCTAGCAGTTTTATCTATATTAGGTGGTTCATTCATATTGAGCAATTATGTTGGAGCCGAAGCTCCGCTGCTAATTTCTAATGCACTTGTTGTTAGGTTTTTTTTTTTCTTTGTTCTTATTTGTTATTTCTTTTTTATTGTTTTACTAGCTGAAACCCGGCGCGTTGCTGCCACTCTCCCTATTCAAACGCCCATAAAATGTTATCAGTTAAACAGCATGTCTAAATTGAGGTAGAATACTGAATTCCGAGACTGTGCGACCTATATCCACAAAGCCATTCGATATAACAAATTAGGGTTGTATAGGAAGTGCCACGCCCTCTTGATCACCTCTCATAGAATGTAATCAATTAAACTGCATGTGTACATGCAGGTTGAATACCGAATTGCAAAACTGTGCGACATATATCTCCAAAATTATTCGATAGCACAAATTTAGGTTGTATGGGAGGTGCCACTGTCCTTTTCCTTACGCCCATAAAATTTAACCAATGAAACTGCATGTGTAAATAGAGGTCGAATACTGAATTCCGAGGCTGAGTTACCTATAACTCCAAAGCTATTCGATATCGCAAATTTGGGTTAAGTTGGAGGTGCCACGCCCCCCGACAAACTCTAAAAAATTTTATCAGTAAATCTGCATGCGTAAATTTTGGTCAAATACTGAATTCCGATGCTGTGCGACCTATAACTCCAAAGCTATTTGATAGCACAAAGTTGGGTTGTATGGAAAGTGTCACTCCCCTTTTCCCTACGCCCATAAAATGTAAGAAATGAAAGTTCATGTATAAATTTAGGTCGAATACCGATTTCTTACGCTGTCAACCTATAACTTCAAAGCAATTCGATATTGCAAATTTGGGATGTAAGGGAGATGTCAGGCCTCCCTGTCCAACGCCCATAAAAAAAATCATTGAAACTGCATGTGTAAATTGAGGTCCAAAACTGAATTCCAAAGCGGAATTCCTATAAATTCAAAGCTATTCGATATCACCAATTTGGGTTGTATGAGAGGTGCCCCTCCCCCTTGTCCAACTCCCATAAAATTTCATCACTGAAACGGTACGTCTAAATTGTGGTCGAATACCGAATTTCCAAGCTGTGCAACCCATAACGCTATTCGATAACACAAATTGTTTTTATATTAATGGGAGGTAAAAGAAGGTTTCTTCTTAAACCATTTCTTCTTAAACCATCTCGTACTCAAAGCAAAGCCACTTACAAAATTTGAGCTCAATCGGACCAATAGTTTCGGAGTATTGTGATATTTCTAAAAGTAGGCGTAGATGAAGTGTGACAACGCCCGTTTTTATTAAGTTAGTGACAGTCATCATAAGAACTTATTTACCAAATTTTAATTTAATACGACCAAAACCTTCTTAAATATAGCATTTTTATTGATTTGTGGACGATAAAAGGGGTGTGGCATTACTTTTTTCCTAAACCTTTGCGTAGCAGTTACGAACAAACCAGTAGAAGGAAGTATACTATTTGGTCTAGTCGTTTTCAAGTTTTAAGCATCCGAACAAATCACGATTCATTTTTATATGTACAGATATTGATTTGTGGGCGCTAAAAGTGGGCGTGAAAACATTTATGTATCTTGACTGCCTCTTGGAGCACCTACACAGCAAGTTTCAGTATAAAAATGTGTAGAACTCCAGAATTGCCATGATTTCGAAAAAGTGAGCGTATATAATTGCGACGAAAAAGTTATTTTTGTACAGTTACTGACAGTTACCATCTGAACAAAATGATAATATCTTAGTTTTTACGATCGAAACCGTCTGATATATATCCCTTATTTGGTTTGTGGTCGATAGCGCAAATTTGGCTTGTATGGGAGGAACCACGCCCCCTCGTCCAAACGTTACCAAACCTCACAGGAACATTCTATCTCCTCGGCAAACGTTGTTCTGCCACAGACCGCCTTACTGCTATACACAAAAATGTCAAGAAATGTCAAATATATTCACCATTTTCAGTACAGCTGCCGAAAGTAGCCATGTGCACTAAATAACCACATTTTAGTCTAATACGATCAAAACCGTGCGAAATATAGCATTTTTGTTGTTGTGCAAGCGGTAAAAAGGGGTGCGGTAAAATGTTTCCCTTGAGCCATCTCGTAATCGAAACAAATCGACTGCCCAAATTTCAGCTCAATTTAGGTTAAGCCTGGCGTACTTTACTTCACTGGACGCTAACTCCCCGAAAAGTGAGTTTAACTAAAGTAGGGCAGGCCTATTTTTAGTGCACTTGCCGAGAGTAACCATATGTACTGAATTACAAAATTTTTGTCTAATACGACCCAAACCGTTGAAATAAAACGTTTTCATTGGTTTGTGGGCGGTAAAAGGGAGGCGTGGAGACCAATTTTTAGTACAGTTGCTAACAGTAACCGTACAAACTAAGCCAACATTTTAGCTCAATCGACCCAGTAGTCAATTTTGATGGTTTCTTAAAAAGTGGGTGTGGCTATATGGCGCTGAAGCCCTTTTTTAGTACAATTGCCGAAAGTAACCATACAAACTAAAGTATCATATGTTAGTCTCATACGGCCAAAACTGCATGAAATATAGCATTTTCACTGATTTGTGGGCGCAAAAGGGGGCGTGGAAACCAATTTTTCGTACAGTTACTGTCAGTAACTTCACAAACCAAAGTAACAAATTTAAGTCTTATACGACCAAAACCGTCTGAAATAAACCATTTTCATTTATTTGTGGGCGGTAAAAGGGGGCGTGGAAACCCATTTTTAGGACAGTTGTCGACAGTAACCGTACATACTAAATTACAAAATTTTAGCCATATACGACCCAAACCGACTGAAATATAACATTTTTATTGATTTGGGGGCGGTAAAAGGGGGGTGTGGCAAATTTTTTCCTCAACCATCTCGTACCTGAAACAAATCGACTGCTAAAATTTCAGGTCAATCGGTTCAGTAGTTTTGGAGTCTATAGACATCACACAGCCAGACACACATCGTTTTGCTTTATATATATATAGATATTGATTTGTGGGCGCTGAAATTGGGCGTGAAAACATTTATAAATTGTGTTCGTCTCTTGGAGCACCTAAAGAGCAAGTTTCACTGTAAAAATGTGCAGAACTCCGGAATTGCCATGATTTTGAAAAAGTGGGCGTATTTATATAACGACCACGCCCATTTTTTGTACAGTTACTGACAGTAACCATCTGAACAAAATCCCCAAATATTAGTTTTTTACGATTGAAGCCGTGAGATATATTTCTTTTTTTTTGTTTGTGATCGATGGAGCAAATTTGGCTTGTATGGGAGGTACAACGCCCCCTTCTCCAATCGTTACGAAACCTCACAGGAACACTCTCAAGATGTGGCTTTATTTTCCCTGAAAATTTCATAAAGATCGGTTCAGCGGTTTTGGAGTCTATACGTGATATAGCCACATACCCACCCACATACCCACCCACATACCCACCCACATACCCACATACCCACATACCCACATACATACATCCATTTTTATATATATAGATAGTTTTAATTAACTGTTCACTTATTACGCAAACTAAAACAGTACGAGTTATATGCACTGGGGCACAGAGCCGAAGCTCTATTGAAAAAACTCACTGCACTTGTTCTTTTGATTTTTGTTTTTTTTTTTTTTTTTTTTTTTTTTTTTTTTTGTTTAATAACGGAGGTGATCTGCACCGATAGCAAACAGGTTGAGAGAGTGGTTGAGTCGGCGATTAGAAATTGATCTTTACGCAACGAGGGTCACAACTGAACTGCTGAATGTTTTTATTTTGCACTTTTTATTTTGATATTGGTGCAGTTAGTAAACCATTTTAAAAATAAGAAACAAGCTTATTTTAATTATTATATTAATTTAATTAAGGTTCGAAAGAAACTTTAAAAAGTTTTCGAAAACTTTTCACTCGGATGATGAATTTTTGACAGTCGGAAGTAGAATTTTTGATATCAGTGAGGTGAGTTTTATTGTCAAAACTTCATGTAGCCCCGGAGACTAGTAGAAGTTTTGACAACCGGCACAAGAATTTTTGAGTGAAGCAAAAGAGTTGTGCTTTACCCTTACAAAATTGTTAGTATCAGTGTTTTGCTGTGTATTTTTTCTGAAAAAAGTAGTTTTATTTATGTTTCCGTATAAAAAAAAGGATTGTGCTTTGCTTTTAATATTTAGAAAATATTTATTTTTAGGCTTAAAATGCAGGCTTGAGGAGCAATTAAAAAGCATGGAGTCCCTTGAGTCGTCTTTAATTTATTTTAGTGTCAATAAAAATTACTACAAATATTTTTTAAGAATTTTAAGCCTAGGCCAGTCTTCGGAGCTAAAGAGTTTAAAATAAATATTTATGTTTAATTTGGAAGTTCATTATTTCTGATTTACGCAATGTATTAAGTTTTTTTTTATTGCATTCAACTTGCAAAACTAATACATTGAATATACTTTTTAAATATTTATAAATATGGCCGATAAAGAGTTAATACGTGTTCAAGGATGTTTTATGGTTAGCTGCTTGATCGACTGAGTATAAGTCAATATTTTCTTTCGTATTACAGTCGATTGAGCTCAAAATTTGGCAGTAAGTGTACTTCGGGTATGGCAACCTTTAGGTATAGTTCGATTTTTATCCTCGCGTATAGTTTAAATTAAGGATTTTTAGGTCCAGTTGACAAGAAAACTTTATTTTTTTTCTATACTTATACTTACTATAGCGATACTTTTTTTACTACATTATATTTTATAAGTGGAGTAAAATCTAAACACATAATTTTAAAACATGTTTTCAATTTATTTCATCTCTAAACTAATAAGATAAAATACATACAACAAAAAAGTCATGAATAAAAATTGTAATATTTCACAAATTTTTAATGTTTACACAAGTTTTGGTTTTATAAGTTATTTTACTTAAAACAGTTACATTCCTTGTAGCTCATAATATCATTTTGAATACAAAAAGAATTTGTAGTAGTAGTGGCAGTCAAACGCGTCTTAAAAAACTCGTTCATTCGCTGAGAAGACGTCAAAATTCCTGAATAACATTTTCAGGTTTCATTTGCCACACCAAAAAATGACAATTTAAATACAACAGTTAAAAATTTTTTCAACTCAACATTTTCTTTCCTATAGAACCAATAGTGAAAAGTTTCCAAATGGCACACAGCTATAGCCAAATCAATTTTTTTGACATAAGAATCGCTAAAACAACGCTTCCTGTGGCGAGTAGTAGAAGCAACATTTTTAGCTAGGCGATTTGAAACTCAGAATCGCATTTTAGCGAAATCTCTTAGGAATTGAAAGAAGCATTTTTTTAGCATTTAAGCGATAGAGATTTAGCTTTAGCTAGGCGATTTTCAGAATCCGGCCTCAGAACTATTCAAGGATTTCTTAAAAAATTTATAGCATCAAGAATATTGTCGAACATCTTCAAAAAAGTTTAGAAAAAACCTAACTTGTATTATTTCGCAGTTAGGTAAATGTAAATAATTTTGTAGTATAAATATAGAAAAAACTTACCTCTGAATAAATGAACGATGGTTTTGAAACGAATTTATTTGAATTTTCGACAATTTCCTTGTCAGTACAGTACGAATAGTTAGTATAACTCTACCCGATTTTTTATTGGAATAACTCGATTTTTCAAATATATCAAAACTACGATTAACTGGAGATCTTTTTCTCTAGTATTTTCGATTTCTTTTTACTCAAAGATCTGTTTTTTTCTTGCATGTTCTCATATTCACTCGGTTTATAACCCAGCTGAAATTGCAATCTTATATATATAATAAGTTGGGGATTAGCCCAAGCAGACCACAGTGGGTCCCTTTTCGTCCCCTATTGGACAAAGGGTACTACTGCTCGGAGTACTCGTACGTGAGCATGCTCCTCGTGTAAGCATCCTTTGTCACCTCAAGCATATCCTTATAGGTTAGTTGACCAATCTCGGCTTCGCCAATAAATGGGCGTCCCAGAGTGGTCAATCTTATGCTTGCCAGCGCCGGACACTGGCACAGAATGTGTGCTGCTGTTTCCGGCTCCTCTAGGCATAACCTACACGCATCGTCCTCGGTCAGAGTCATCTTCCCGAGATGGTACATGAAGGGACCGTGTCCTGTGACCAGTGCAGTAAGCCAGCTTAAAGTCCTTCGATTGTATCGCATAACTTTTGCTGCCTCACTACGAGACCACTTCACGGCCGCCTTTGATTGCCTGCAGTTAACAGCTTCTTCCCACCTTTTACTGTGTTCCGAGTCCGTCCATTGTTTAATAAGGCCTGCCACCATATTGTCGCCTATGGCGATACGTGGTTCTGGTCCACAGAATTCTTCTGCTGATCCTGTTCTTGCTAAAGAATCAGCTTCTTCATTCTGTTCTATGCCAGAGTGTCCTCTCACCCACATAAGTGTAAGCTCATTTGTCTGGGCGCACCTATTGAGTTTTGTAAGACATTCTATGGCCAACCTGGAAGTGATGTCTGTCCGTTGCATACACCTAATCACAGACTGATTGTCGAGAGCGATGACAATTTTCTTGCCACTGATCCGGCCATCTATCAGGTGGTCCAGCGCATGCACTACGCCAAACATTTCTGCCTGGTATACAGAAACAAACCTCCCCAACCTCAGTACACAGGATAGGCTTAACTCTTTTGAGTACACGCCTGCCCCGGCCCGGCCATTCATCAGAGAGCCGTCTGTGAATATACTGATATCGCTACCAGCGATTTCTTCACAAACGGCTCCATCCGTTATAAGAGTTTTATAACATTTTTCTGTTATTTTTACTCTCTGCCTTCCATCCATAGGCATAAACGTCTCCCTGACATTTCTCTGTACAATATCAAGGATGCGAATATGACCATGCAGGGCCGTTGCCCCATGCCACGTAGCATTTCGCAACATCCTGAGGGCTGACAGCGCCGCTGTTTTCTTTATTTCTAAATCCAACGGCAGCATACCTAACAGAACCTCCATTGCGCTTGTTGGAGTGGTGCGTATTGCACCTGTTATTCCAACACACGCCAGCCGTTGGACTCTGTCCAGTCTCTTCTTAATGGTTTTTTGGCTGACTTTTGTCCACCAAATCACCGAAGCGTACGTGATGACAGGTCTAACCATCATAGTGTAAACCCATTTCATAGCCTCTGGGTTTAGCCCCCATTTGAGACCACAAACGCGTCTGCACTGGAACAGAACCCTCTTGGCTCTTTGAATCCTATCTTCTACATGCTCGTTCCAGTTCAGTTTGCTATCAAGGGTTACCCCTAGATATTTAACTTTCGTGGACATGTTGATTTCAGCTCCAAAAAGTCTGAGTGGTTCTGTACTCAGGCCTACCCTCTTTCTAGTAAAGAGAATATTGTCTGACTTGCCTGCGTTTACGGTAAGGCCTTGTTCTCGACACCACTCCTCCACCATTCGGAGAGCTCCCTTCATGATGTCAGAGATGGTGTCAATGAACTTGCCGCGGACCACCAACGCAATGTCATCAGCATACCCTATCGTGTGTATGCCCGATTCATCCAGTCTAACCAGTAGTGAGTCCACAGTTATGTTCCACAGGGTTGGCGATAACACCCCGCCCTTGGGACATCCTCTACTTACTCTACCTCTAGTCTTTACTCTACCATTCTGCATGTTGACAGCCCTGTGTTTGAGCATATTGTCCACCCAATTTGCTATCATTGGGCTTACATTGCGTTCTGTCAGGGCTTGCCGCAGCCTTCCAAAGCATATTTTGTCGAAAGCACCCTCGATGTCCATAAATGTGGCCATCGCAATGCCTCCTGAAAATACCTCCTTTTCAGTCACTCTTACCAATTCGTGAAGAGCACTCTCCGTAGACCTACCTGCTCTGTATGCATGTTGGCATCTACTCAGAGGATTTTGCGTCAGCGAGGTGCTCTCAAGACAGTCAACCATCACTCTTTCCATCGTTTTCAGGAGAAAAGATGTTAGGCTGATCGGTCTGAACGACTTTGCCTCCACATAATCTTTTTTTCCAGGCTTCGGAAGAAAGACAACTTTCGCCTCTCTCCAGACTCTCGGAACATACCCAGTCGCTAGGCAAGTAACGAATATACCCCACAGCCTAGGTGCAATGAGATCTTCCCCCCACTGCATCATAGCAGGGAATATACCGTCCATCCCTGATGTTTTGTACGGAGCAAATGAGCGTATAGCACTCCTCACCCCGTCCATAGTGATCATCCTTTCGGCTTCCAGCCTGTCAACCCTGTGCATTCCTTTCTTCAAGGGTGTCCACGGGTCATCAGACTTAAAACTTCCAGGAAAGTGCACCTCCATCAGAACTTCCATGGACTCCTCTAGGTTCTCTGCCATGGTTCCATCCTTCTTTCGGATCAGTCCCACTTTGGAGAATGGGTCTTTTGAAACCATTTTCTGAAGCCTACATGCTTCTGATATAGTTTCCATCCCAGAACAGAAGTCTCTCCACGACTGCCTTTTCCGTTGTCGTATGAGGTACTTCAGTTCCCTTTTCCGTGCCTTGTAATTTGCCCATGTTTCTGGGGTTCCCCCTCTCATGTGCAGGTTGAAGGCCTTCCTAACCTTCTTCTTCAGAGATTCGATTTCCGTGCACCACCATGGCGTTGGATCACCTTCGTCTACTGAAAGTATTGGGCATGCCACCTCGTAGGCTTCGACCATGGCCGAGCTAAGGTGTTTGACATGACTTTCTACTTCCACCGTATTCCCTGGTACTTTTATCGCTTTTTGGGTCAGTGTTTCCCTCAACTTCGCCTTATATTTCGCAGGATCTGTATTCTTGGGAATCCTGACCTTCCTGCGATTCCGCTGGCGTCGGATTCCGTACTTGAATTCAAATTGTATGGATCTGTGGTCCGACATGGTTAGCCTATCCACGACCCTCCAATTTTTTATTCTGTTCAGAATCTTCCTGCAGATGAGAGTTACATCAATCACTTCCGCTCGCCTCGCATCAACGAAAGTCGGTTGTGCTCCTCTATTTGCTACCAACAGATTGTACCTCTCCACAAACTCAAGCAATTGCTCTCCTCTGTCGTTGTTGTTGGTGCTACCCCACGCAGTATTGTGCGCATTAGCATCACATCCTATCATCACTCCAATGTTCCTTTCCTCACAGTACCTTACCAGATTCTCCACCTCTTTTGAAGGTGGTTGGTCTGGAGAGTCGTAGGGAAGATACGCTGAAGCTACCATACAAGCACCTGTACCATCCCCAATTCTCACAACGGTGAGATCCGGGGAACATAGGTGTGGCATATGTACCGCTAGTATACCATGTCTCACCAAGATACAAGTCCGTCGTCTGCCATCTGTTACTGGTTGGTACAGCGTGGCCTTTCGCTCTGAGAGACCTTTAATTCTATTGTGAAGAATCCAAGGTTCCTGAAGCATTGCTATGTCAATTCCATCCTCCTCCATGCAACGCATCATCTTTGCTGATGCTGCCCTACTATGGTGTAGATTGAGTTGACACACAATGAGGTTTTCCTGGTACGGGCCCACCACCCGCCCTGGTGGTTCTTCCCTTGCAGGATTCCCCACCAGCCCCGTACCAGGGGTTCCATCGCACTCACCTTGCATCCTTTTCGAATTTGATGAGAGCTTGATCAAGGCCGCAGTTGAGTTTCCCTCCTGCCAACCTGATTGCCTCCATCTCATCCTTCCGGCACCACACGGTGAGCTTGACGCCTCCTTTCTTTGCATCTCCGAACTTCGTTACGTTACTAACTCTCCATTTAGAAGTGTCTGCAACGCACCGGTTCTGGGTCTGCAACCTCCTAAGGATGACCTCCTTGCCTTCAGAAGTTCCGTAGACAAAGATGAACATCCTTCTAACGTCCTTCAATGCGTACAGTCGGTCGATCCGCAACTCAGCCCCTTCCCATAAGTTCTTGAGCTTTGTCACGTTTCGGCACAGCCATACCTTGGATGATGGGTTCTTGCACTTAAGTACAATTATTCCATCCTCCAAGTTTGCATTGCCCACAAAACCTACATCGCCATCACTCTCATCGATGGTGTCGAGAGACTCCAAGAGAGCGGATTTAAAGACCGCTAACTGAGACTCTCCCAACTGACCATCGATGGAGCAATCTACGATGCCCATTAAGAGGTCTTTTTCTGCTACCATAGCATAGGATGTCCGGCAGCTTCCAATAACCCCTACCTGGTTTGATCTTCCTCCAGCTAAAGCCTTCGACTTCGCGTCCGCAACCCTTTGTTTTGGCAAAGTTTTACTACCGCTCGGTTTCTGGCTATCAGCCCTCCACGATTTGCCCTGGCTATCGACTTTTGAGGGTCGTCCACCAGCTCCCATCGTCCTTCCTTTATGTGGAAGGCTATCAACCTTTACAGGATGTCCACCTTCCCCATCCCCATCCTTAGCCGAAGAGCTAACAGCCGTAAGCTGTCCACCTTCCGACTCACCGGTTCGAGTCGTCCCTGTAACGACTTCGCCGAAAGGTCCAGGCTGCTCCCTGAATCTTTTCCGCTCGTTCGTCTCCGGGGTGGACTCATCGCATGACATGCTTTGGAATTGGTCCGCCATTTTACTGACGGGGGACTCCAAAGCATTCTCCCCAGCGGTTGTGCCCGCCCTCTTTCACTTCCTCCTCCGCTTCTGCTTCTCCCTCACACGGAGTCGCTTTGCCTCGGAATCAGCGTCGTTCCCTATCGCTGAAGCTCCGACGGGACTGGCTGACAATTCCACTCCTTTCGGAGTTTTATCGTCCACCAGGCCCAACAGGTCACCTTGCGGCTTCCGGCACCCTTCCACGATTAAATCCTTTTGGGACTCCACCGCTTCAGGACTCGTTACCTCAGCGCACCCTTCCTTTTTTTTGTTTTTATTTTCCATGAAAATCCCACGAGTTGGGGAGAAGTATACGGACCGGACGGACAGAGATCCCCATTATCCGCCCTACCCTACTAGTATACAACAGGGAGTGGGCTGCCCTGAGGAGACACCATTCGTGATCTAATACCCCTAGACCCTGCACCATCGGTGCTATCTCCCTCGGCATGGCGTCTACAACCTTAGAAATGGGGGGTGACTTTTAGTTCGTTGCTCCACAAAGCCTAACTCAATAGCCATTGTGTCTTTACAACTTAAGCATCTACATCGCGTCAAGATTGTCACCCATTCGTAGAGGGAATTGCAATCTTAATGAAACTTAAAGCTAACGTCAATAATGAAACATGCAGGATTTTTATTTTTAGCCCAAAAAAAAGTTTAGTTTTTATAAAGTGGATAATACCAACAAGAAACAAAGGAGAAATTTTGGAATTAAATCTTTTAAGATCAGCAACAGATTTAAAATTTTTTTAGTTGCTTAGAAGGATCCGTGGCAAATGGTTGTTATGTACCAATTTCTATTATTATGATATTTTTTTATCTTATAAATATTATATAATTTTTTCTTTCAGTAAGATCCTTAATTAATTCGTAAGATACAAAAGAATATTTGAAACTTACAGATATGAGTATGTAAATAAATTATATGTCACGAATTCCATGTCACGCACTGTTACAGCGTGCGGATAATTGTAACTGATTTAGTTAAGAAGAAATTTTTACGAAAATTTTTTTTGCAATTTTTATTAATTAATTTTACGCTCTATTTAAAACGTGTTAAGGTTTTTTCAATCCGCTTGCGAATTTCGGTGATATTAAGTAAAATGTAGCGTACGCACGTGCTACAAAATTTACCCTTGAAAAATTTGATGTCTGCTTCTATCTGAAATTTCTGCGAATCGACTTCAGATAGAATTTTCATATTTTTTTACAGCTATAAGAGGTTATCCTAGATTATATTGGTAGTGAAGTTATTTGAAAAAAAAATTTCTAAAATTATTTTTTCAACTTTTAACACCGTCACGCACATGTTACATTCGTCACGCACAATTACTCCGTACGTTGATATTACTTGTTATCTCGGAGTACATTTACTAAAAACGAAAATGTAATACGAAATGATTAAAATTTTCTTATTTTTTAAATTTTTTTTATTGGAAACAAAAAAAAAACAATAATTCATTAAGCAAACTTAAAAAATAACAACATAAAACTTAAAAATGTTTGAAGTATGTATGTATTCAAATGTTCATGTAATTCAAATATTCGGTTTTGAAACATTGTGTGGACTTGTAAGTAAAGCGAGAGAAAAGACAATTGTGTGAAACTTCCACAAAGTGTTTTAATTGGAGCTTTTGAATTCCGGGCAAACGAGAATGCTCCCATATTGGATAAAGTTGTATGCGAGTAACTATTATGGATTCCTTATTTTTATAGAATATTTTAATATTTTTTAATTTGTCGGTTGCGCAATTGGCAAAATCTTCTGCAGTATGAATTGTTGTTTGGCGCGACTTTATTTGCGTCCAAACACATCTTTTTACGATAGCTCCAATACCATCAACAGCACCCTTGCCGTGTGATGTTGCGAAGAATGACCAAGTAATTTCAACATTGTAAATTGATTGAAGCATTATTAAACTTGACAGAACAAATTTATTTTTGAACTGAGCAGCGCAGCCATCAGAAAAAATGTAAAATTTCTTTAATATAGGAGTTTTCATAATCAAGAAATCTAAAATTGTTCTTATGAAGGTGAATACCGAATATTTATCATGACTCAAATCATTACTAATAATGGCAATTGACTGAGTCTCATTTTCCGTCCAGACGCAAGAAGTGAACACTGTGACTTGCTCATAAGAAAAATGAGCAGCTTGCACTTCATCCTGCAAAACTATAGAAAAATTTTCTGCGAAGTCAACTTGAATTATAGCCTCGTCTTGATTAATTGTTTCTTTTATATTTTTAAAGTGTTTTGACTGAACATTGTTTACGTAACAGTGCATCTTGAATTTTGGCAGTTGTGCTTGCAGCTCTTCTATTGCTCTGGCTACAGATGATTTGAATTCATTTTCTTGAACTCGACCATTTTCATTATTTTTCTCCCATTTTTTCCAAAATATGTTTGTATCGTAATCAAACAGTAATGGTAACACATCGTTGATATTATCCTCGCAATCGCGGCATCTTTCCAACATACAATTTTCATTGTCCACATCACAACAAACCTCGTTTAAAAGTTGCTTATACGTCAATGGAAACCCGTCAATGTTTTTTAGGGCTAAGCATAAATTTATAAAGTTAGCGTGTATTTTGCAGACACAAACATTGTGTGGTGTATCTCTCACAACGATGACATTTTGGGGTCGTAATTGAAAGAATTTTGAACGCCCTACTTTGTCAGCTACATTAATGTCCTCACAATATATTTCATACGCTTCGTTTATTGACATAATCATGTACCGTTTTTGCGTTAAAATTTTGTTATTGTTTACTTTTACCGAAACTACATCAGATTTTCCAGGTGCTTGGTATGAAATGTAATCTTCATTATAAAATTGGACAACTTTGGTGTGCAAAGCCCTCTCTGCTTTAATAGCCGCGTGATCTTTTTTCTTTTTATTTTCTAATTTGTTTAATTCAGACGACAGTTCGGGGTAAAATTCATCGCATAAATAAATAAATAAAATAAACTGGCCATTTCAGCCCTTGGAAGGACTTTGACCTAGCTTCTATTGATCAATTGTGTTGTGCGTGTTGTTAAATGTTTGATCACAAATGACCGAGAACTGGACCTACGTGCTTAATGCCGACTCCGAACGGCTTATGTTCTCAAGAAGCTTTACATGGCAATTTTTACTCTCTGAGGTTTGCCATTGTCTGCAGAGAGGTGACGACCGAACAGAAAAATTAATTCAATTGAAAAAACTTTCTGTCTGAGCTGGAATTGAACCCGGGCTACCGCAGTTCTTTAGCTTAGGAGCCACGCACTCTACCCACTAGGCTACGCCCGCCACAAATTCATCGCATAGCTGTTTTATTATTATTTGTTTTCGGTGCAAGTTTTCAGGTAAAGTTTTGCGAACCCGACTAACTGCTTTAAAAAAAGATTGTTTCGTTTTATAGGGCATACAATTTGACTCCGGATGTTCAGATAAATATTTTTTTTTAGCGCGATACTGACGCATTCTTTCATTATTTTTATTTTTTTGCTCTCTGCTTGTAACTCTTTTTATGTTCTTTCTTGGCTCATTTTTCAATTTAGCTCGGTAATTTCGAATTCGTTGGCGATTATTCTCTTTATGCTCTTTTATTTCATTTTGCTTTTTTTTATCACGAAAACGTTTCATTCGTTCCTTTCCATTCATTTTCTATAATCAAAATCAAAAATATCTAAATAGTACATTGTAATACAGAAAATAGTGTAACATGTGCGAAACGCGTGGAATTTTTTTCAGTGGAGATAGTAAAAAAAAATTGTTTAAATCGGCTTTGCCATCTAGATATCCACACATAACAGCATTTTCTGGAACAAATTTCTTATATTAAAGTCTGCATTGAAACATATATCAATTTTGTTACGCACATGCTACATATTTTCTTCAATTGTTTAACTGCACTTACCACGGAATGGCGTTGATAATTATTAATACCTATATGTATACGATTATAAGCAAAAGACTTATAAACTTGAAACAAATAATTTTTTTCAAATTGTTGCAATGAACAGCGCACGAACTCACGGCAAATAGCACGATAAAACTGCAAAATTTTCGCTCAACTTATTCACCACGTGAAAGTAAAAGAAAGCAAATAAAAACTACCGTTATCTTGAAAAATTCAACTTGGAACATATTGTCGGAATTCGATAGAATATATTCTATATAATTTCTCTTCTCTCTTTGCAATTTGGTTTTCCACCTATGCGGTTGAATTTTTGGTGGAATTCGTGATGTATAAAATTTAGTCATATCCATTAATGAAAAAATGTACTCTTACGTTTTCAATGTTTAATTCAATAAGAATAAGCGTCTGGCCGAAAAATAGTCAATTTTCATAAATGTTTTCTTTTGAAGTAAAAAAATATATTCACTCAACATTTTTAAGGTATATTAAATATTTTGCGGTTACAGGCCGCTTACACAGGCCTGTGACAGTGAAAGTGCGAAAGAATACGTATACTGTTCGAATGATTCGAAAAATTTCGAACCTTCATGCTAGTAGCTACACATGCTCGTGAAAGTTCATTTAAAAAATTCTATCGAATGCGAAGGTTCTCGCTGCTATTGCAGTTTGTGTGTGCTTTACTTGCTGTTTTTTTTTTTCTTTTAATTGTATACAAGCTATCAGTGTTGCTTCCTGTACGAAATCGACGAAAACCCGAAAAAACCCACCAAAAGTAATTAAAAACAACAAAATCCAAATCAAAATCAAAAGCTGCTGTCAAAATTCACTGGCTCTGAAATTTCGTTGCTAGTAGCGATGAAAGTGGCGTGAAAGTGAATCCAGTGTGAGTGTATTTGTAAAAAAGTGTGAATGTATTGAGTTTTTCGAACTACAGAGCCAGTATACTGGCCTGTGTAGCATGCCTGTTAAGTATGAGTGTGATTATAAAACAGACATATTATAATGAAATTGGTTAAAAAATAACAAAATGGCGGCATTTGAAAATTTTTTATCATTTTTACTAAAAATTTTCGTTACTTTTTTGTTGAAAAAAATCCAATATGTAATGTATAGGTAAAATTATGATCTATTCCATGGATAGTTTAATTACCCGTATTGAAACAAAAAAACATTAAGAATCGTTTAAAATTTACTGAGTTATTTTATGAGTTATGTTATGAGTGTCGCCAACTCGAAAAACGTAGTTTTCCAGAAAACGAGTTTAAAGTTTTAAGTAATGCTCGCTTCCTGCTTTGACACGTTCGTCTCATAACTTTTCAACAAATTCTTATCCCGATTTGCGCTTTAAGTATAATATTTTGCACAGTTATAGCTATCGAAAAAAAAATAGATTTTCTCGACCCAACTAAGCAGACTAAACTAAACCCTTAGCACACACATTTTCATGCTCTTCACAATATATTGCAGCGTAACATTTTAAAGAATTTGTATGTATAGGAACTACGAATCCAACAAGAAAACAGGTAAATATAAGTTGCCATAGCATAATATTTTTTGTCATTCATTATCCACCTCATTCTCCAAATTTGGACAAATCAGCTTATTAAAAGAATCTCTCATACATAACATAACAGTATAATGTTTGTTCAGAAATACGCTGAGAAACGACAATCCTTTTTTTTATGTTCATGGTCAGAAATCTTGTACTAAAATTTAAACTTTTCTGTACTACATATAAGTCCACACCAGCTTTGGTTTCAATTCTAGTATTTACAAAATACTAAAATATGGTTTTAATAAAGCTTTGGTTTAAAATTTAGTAAAAGCTTGGATCAAAATATTACTAAAAAAAACAACATAAACGCCGTGAGATTCGAACCCACGACATCCACTTTGTAAGTTCTCTAGTCTAATAACTGGGCTATTGCGCTAAACGTAAAAGAAGCAATAAACAAACATATCAACCGAATCGCCTCAATTGAGTATCAGCATTGCCAGGCTAACTTTTTACGGGTCCAAATTCAAATTGAATTTCCAAATGTACTAGGATTTAGTATATATTTTATCAAAAACAAAAATTAATACAGAATTGTTCTCAAATTTAAACCAAAAAGCTAAAAAGAACGCTGTAATATTTCTTTTGTACTTAAATTTAAAACCAAACACCTAAATTGGAAGCTGTAATACTTCTTTGGTTTAAATTTTAGCACAGTTGAATATGAGTTAGTATTTGAAAAGTTTAAAGTTGAAGCACTCATATAGAGTGTTGCCGCGACATTTGTAAAAAAGGTATATATTCAAGTCAAAAAACTATCTAAAAATATTCAACTTAGAACAAAGGTATCCAATTCAAAAGTTCCCAAGTCTCGAGAAAGTTTCAATATAATTTTGGATATCGCCGATATAAAGCAAGGTAAGAAATTTGAAAAATAATACTTATCGTGATAACAAAAAACACTTCTCTTCCTCATCAACAAAACAGCTTTTTGTTACTTTACTAACCCGCCACTCCGGGCGCCCTTAAGACTCTGTAACGGGGCGAAGTTTGTATCAGGTGCACTGAGATCGAACGTCAAAAATTATTTAAAAAAGATTAAATGCTGCACGTGCTAGTTTGCCATGGCTAGCAGTTCGGTGAAATGCGGGTCGGGATCTTGTAACCGTCTAAATGTACTCTCGCCGTACAAATAATCACGTTGAATTTTTTCATTTTAACAATTAAAATTTAATTACTATAGTTTCAATTTAAATTTATAACTATGGTGCATTTTTTTTATATCACAGCTATCTGCTTTCTTTATAAATATTCATTTGTTAAATAGCATATATATATAATTTATTTGAGTTTCTTAAAAAAAATAACATTATTAATTAGGTTTTTCATATATTTTAATATTTTAAAATTGTTTGTATTATGAATTTGTGGGGTTCTTACTTTAAATTCTACTTAATGATAGCCAAAGATAGAACTGCTCTTTTTTATTTTTTGTTTGTTTGTTAAATGTTTGAGAAAAAAAAATATTCCCGTGAATAAATATTACTATTTTCTTATTATTAGATATTAGATTAACAAAAAAGCTAAATAATAACCATGTCAACAACATACTAAATATGTTCTGAATTTATGCTAAAAATAAATATGTTGACTTTATAATTGTTTAAAACATGTTTAGATAATTAAAAAAAAACTCCAAGTCTTTTAATATATAAATGTAAATTACTAAAAATATGTATTTATACTATGTGCTTCGAAAAAACTTTAGATTTTGCCTATAACTATAAACCAATTGTGAGCGGCCTGAAATTTATCAGATTTGGATTTAGGAGGTAAAATCTATATAATCCGCAAAAATTAAGAATAAGAGTTGTCGCTATTCTTGAATTGTTCCCCGCATGGACATCAACTGACTTATTTAATTTTTCAACATACATCAGTTCCAGCAGCATGCAAGTGACTGAAATAGAGTTTGAAAACATACCTATTGGGTTTTGGCCTCCATTAATTTTTTAAACATATTTCAGAACCTCCCTGCAAAGCTTGATTCTAAGTCCTGGATGAAATATAAGCACGTGACGCGAAAAAATCCTACTATTTAAATTTTAGTCATAAAAAACTTTTGACCATAAGATATTGTAATGTAAAAGAGTTTTCTTAAAAAGAATTTGCCATCAGATTTTTTTAAAAATTAGTGCTTGATCTAAAATTTGCCTACTTTATTCAGAGTTTCCTCATTTTTTTTGCTTTTGAATTAGAAGCTTTACCCTTGCCTAGATAGCTGCAACTTTCTTAAATTTAAATGCTGCAACATTTTTAGCAATTTTATTAAGTTTACAAAAAATTAAAAAATTATCCAAATTGGATCATCTTTATAACAGAAAAATTATTTTTTTAAGCCGACTTTTTGGAAAACATTTCGTTTATTAAATGTATTTTACTTTGCTTTCTTCTTGTGTTTAATTACTTTAAAACATAAATTTGCTTATCGTCCAAGTTCATATGCGATATTGGCTTAAATGCCTCTTACCATCTGTTGCTCGAAGACTGATCTTCGACTAATAGCCGATACACATTGACTGCGACTAGCGACGAACGCCAATTGTCAAAAAATAGTACGAATGTTTTCTTATGAAGATGTATTTTTTGAAGACGGCACGACAAAGAGAGAACACGACCACAATTGTTGCTGCCGCAGACTTCAATCTATTTCTAATTTGATAGACGACAAGAGCGAACAAAGCAGAGTTTGTTTATGTTTTGTATGAAATACAGATTGTAGCTGTTGCGTTCATTATAATCAAGTCGTCGAGAATACTGCAACATTTCTCTCTGACGGCAAGTTTTCGTTTTGTCGGGGACGACTGTTGCAGTCACTGTGTATCGGCTATAATAGGGATATCATTCCTAAATTTCTCGTACGAATAACTTCGTAATTTCTTCCATTACATTCGTAGTATTTACGTATGGCTTCGTACTATTTAGTATTAGTTGAGTTTAAAAAAATTTACAACTGAAATCTTTCAGCCTGGTTTGTTGAAACAATTACCGAATATAAGGAAATGTATGATTTCAAGGTGGAAGGCACTGAAAGAGTGCGTGGCCCAGAAGCTAAAAAATCGTGGTTCAAACCCGAATGTTGTTTTTTTTCGTTATTAGTTAATGTAACAAATGTATTCGTACAATAAACATTTGTTTTTGTACGAATACGAATAAAAAATTTGTAATATTCACCAAACTACGCCCAATCTACGAATCCTATTCGTGACTGAAAATTACGAATAAAATTCGTAGAATGGACGCAGTTTTTCGTAATATTTATATATTAACGTATTGAAAAGTTCCTGTGAAACAAGGGTAAATGAAATGTTATCGTAACTTATTACTGCGACGGGTACAACATACTATTAAAAAATGAATGGTTTAGCTTTTCTTTATTTATAAATATACATTAAAAAAAGTATTTTTAAGTTCTCTTCAAAATATATTAACATATATGTATAATGAAAATATCGTCGTAAAAAATTAAAAAACCGTAAGTTACAATAAACTCAAACTCGACTTTTTCTATTGATTATTGATGCACCTTATCAAAATACATTTTCCTGCTAAATTTTACACTCCTACTACTAAGAACTGCGTTTTTATTAAAAAATTTCTAGAATCCCTGAGCGCAACCTACAATTACTATTGTATTAAAATTTAGAAAGTTTTTTGACTCTCCCGTAAAATTTTTTAATTGTAGCTTACGTCTTTTTGATTTAATATGAAGATATTTAAAAAATTGTCACTGCCTAAGGGGCAAGTGCCACCTGCAGCCACCTGCAGACGACCATGTGTTAGTCACTCCACCGATTGCAGCATTAAGTCTAGATCTTTATGCTTGTAAACTGCGACAAGTGTTTTCTTTATTTATGTTTTCTAACGACGTATGGGATGATTCACGAATAAATTAATCTATTACACTCAGATAATTCCAAATCAAAGGCATTTTGTTACCCAATATCTTTCCTACTCCTCTGATCTATCTCTTGAGTTTGAGTATTTGTGTTGAAAACTGATGTTGGTTTCTGTGGTGTGTAAAAAACATAAACTAATTTTGAATTAAATTGTGAGCTTTAGATCAAGTAAGTTTTTAAAGAACGCAACAACAACAATAACAACAACAACTCTGTATAGAGTCAATCACTTAGCTGACTAGACAGTCTTTTTCGAAAATCGCTACATATTCCTCTTCAGTAGTCTTTTAGTGATTAAGCTACGACCAACTCACTGTTTAAACTATTATATGAGTGCGCAGATTTTGGAATTCATTCTTTTGAATTGTATGGCTGCTTATCATATTACATTTCAAAGCAGTAGGCTATTTGTAGATAACCGCCATCAACTCTATCAAGGGTTGCCATCTGTTCTAGTTGCTTCTTTATTTATTTCAATATTCGATAGTGTTCGATAGTTTGTCGAAATGCACCATAGAAATGAAACGAGTTTGTAACGGGGACCCTGTTACAATATTGCACCCAGCTCCCTACGCCACTATCCCACTACGCCACTGTGCACCTATAACACAGCCAACAGCCAGGCATATAACAAACACTCAAACATATCAACTCAGCATAGTCAACAGCCAGGCATACAACAAACACACAAATACAGCTACTCAACGTAGTCATAGCCACCAACTCAACAGCCAACTCAGCATGTAATAATTCCCATCAAGTTTTTAGCGGAGGACAAATAAGAATGCGTAGTTTGGAAGACTTAGGCACGGTCCGAAAGCGTAGTGCTTAGCCCGTCCGCTACTTGATAAACAAGTAGATGAAATTTTCCGGCGATCTCATTTCTGCAGATCGTCGCTAATACATGTAGTAGTAGTTTTATATATAAGTTAAATTTTTATTTTGTAGTTTAGTTTGTACTTTTCACGTCGGCTTCGGTCGGTCGGACATCCGAAGTAGTTTTTTTTTAAGCTCGGACTTTTCACGTCGGCTTCGGTCGGTCGGTCGGACATCCACTACATAAATTTATGCTTACGAGTTTATTTTCTTTTCTTTCTTTTTTTTATTATCGTTAGAGTAATAGTGAGGCGATTGACGCCACATATAAAATCATATATATTAAGATTAAATGCAAAATAAAGCAGCGTAGTCGGGTCTTGCCTAAGTCGTCGTCATACCGACCGTCACCGAACTTCACCGCATACCGAATATCACCGAATTTCTCCGAGTCACCGCACTCCACCGTACACAGAACACCATCAAACCAGCATACGAGGACTTCATCGGCAGATTCAATTACGTATCGTTGCATTTATTTGTAATATTGTGTTTTGTAATAAGTAAGGCTTGCTCATATATATATATATATACTAAGTACACTGCTAAAAATTACCAACAATAAAGCAGCAATTAAAATAATAGCATTAAATTCTTCAAGTCTTCTTATTTATTGGCGAAAGTTCAAGGGTCTTTCGTCTGATCCTGGAGTGGCTGAGCATACCTCAGCCTTTGAATAAAACCCCCCCTTACAAATGGCGCCCGAGCAGGCGGCAGACGGCAGTGAAAACCGAACCCACCCACTAACGACAAAGAAGTAGGTACAATACACAATAAAAATAAAAATATGAATAAACATTTAACTTCAGACTCACTCGGCTGGATCTATCTACTCAGAAAGGAGCGACTCATCATGGAATGCCAAAAAATTGGATTACCAATTGGGGGATGCACTGTGGAGGATTTACTAAGGCAACTTAGCCACTTCGTATAAACGAAACGAAGTAGAGCCTCAACAGAGAACATATTTCGAGCGCTAGAAGCCGAAGTTGAAACCGAAGAAAGATTACCAATTAGTAACGAAACTACAGTAGTCAAAGACGCAAATACGTCACAACCAACATTAGTAGTACCCGAATACAACCGGATAACTTACCACCAGAGTTCAGATGCCGAAGATATGAACACCGTGCGACGATGGAACATTCACTACGATGGTGGCGACAACTTGCTAGAGTTCGTAGAGCGAATCGAGGAGCTAGCGGAATGCTATCACCTGGACAGAAATAAATTGTTACCTACATTATTAGAGGTATTGCAAGGTAGGGCCCTGAAATGGTTTCGTGTTAAACGACCAACGATCACCACATGGGCCGCATTCCGTACCGAAGCCGAAAAATTCTTTTTACCGAAGCGATTCCTAAGTCACCTGGAGGAAACAATTTAACATCGTAAGCAGATGCTACTCAGAGTAACAATCTTGACGTGATGTAGGGGCTTAAGTTGCAATGACACAATGCTGCCGGTTGGAGTAGTTCCTTCCTGTAGGGCATAACCCTACAGCTTAGCAGAGCCTGCAGCTTTTGTGAAGCGACAAACTAAAAGTTACTCCCCCCTAATCCAGGGTGTCATGCGCACCGTGCCCATTGGATGGTTTGCAGTCAGGGGGTATATCGACTGTATTGGAACGGAGCCTTCATGATAACAGGCCGCCTCATGAAGTAACTGTGGCCTTACCATGGTATGCGGGCTCTGGCATGGTCGACCACCCTTTCCCAGCCATAACACATAGACTGTGACGCTTTTGCCCTCGGACACGAGCTACCGGTCAAATTCTAAAATATGAGTACAAACACACAAAAAAACAAAAAACAACAAACAAGAAGACTTGCGGGGAATCACCGCAAGCAGAGCAGCAGACCTCATGGAACAGAGATTCCACAGGTCAACGGCAAGGCACCAAACTTAGGAGAAATCCTCCTCCGCCAGCCAGAATTCAAGTCAGTAGGACTGTACGCAGCAATGATCAGGTGGAGCACAGAATCCATAATGACCACAGACACTGCAGCACACAGATTAGGAGGCACCCGTACGGCAAAGATCGAGTGGAGCATACCATCCACAGCGGTCAAAAGCCTAGTACCAGCCACCTAAGAAAAACTGCGAGCCCCAGGAGATCACATCCTGTCCCCCTGCCCCCGGAAGAACACCGGGAAGATACGACATCGGCTCCAAAAAGTATCCCAATTACGGAAACTGCGTCAACATCCAAGGATGCGGCACAGAAAAGGGAACAGAAGAAAGGCAAAAACACAAGCCCTTCCACAGTAGACGTCGCAGTGTCCACCTCTCTCAGCGCGGGGAGCCAGGAGGGCTAGACGATCCACAAAGAGTCGGCCTAAATGGAGCAGGCGTAAGATGGTATCTGCGCTATCTGGAACAGAGCATGGCACCCGAAGTAGCTCATGAAAAAGCGGTAGAGCATCGGGGTAAAGCTGGAGAAGCACCGGTACCAGAGGCAGCGAGATAACGCCTCCTCAACGTCCAGAGAGCAAGAAGGTCAGAATAGCTCCTGGAAGCAACAGTAACTCAGTGCCAGGGGCTAAGGTACCCGAGCCAGAACCACAGAAAAAGAGAATAAGCTATGCAAGCATAACCAAGGGCATCCAAATAGCGGTTCTGCCCAAAGAATACCCCCGGCAAATGCTAAGTCCGGATGAGCTCTCGGAGCTAGAAGAAGCCATACTGAGCGAAGTAGTGAAGGGCTGGTCCACCAAGCTACAGTTGAGGGAGTTCACTTCCGTCCGGGCATGTTACTGGTCGACTTTTCGAATCCCTCAACAGCAGAATGGCTGTGAGCAGCAGCGCCAAAGCTCGAGCACTGGAAAGGGCTAGAACTTATGGCTTGCCTAGGGGAGGAGGTCCCAAAAGGGCATACTGTCAGGATGTTCTTGCCAAGAAGTTCAAGTCAATAGATCAAGAGATCGATATATCGATGGGACTAATTGCCGCCCAGAACGATGGTCTCAATACAAAGTATTGTAAGATATTGAGCTCTAAGGATGAGGGAAGTGGGCACATGCTTACGTTCTCAATAGATAGGGAGTCACTTGAGACTATCAAGTCAAGAGGCTCAACTATAAGCTTCCGCTTTGGAACCATTTCGGTGTTGGGCACAAAATCGCCACCAACGACCAAACCGTTTAAAGCAGCAACATCCACAGCTGCAGCGCCCACAGCTGTAACGTCAAAAGTGGTAACGTCCACAGAAGCCACATCTGCGACTTCCAATGAAGGGAAAGACGCAACGCCACCAATACAAGTAACTGGTGAAGTTGTTACGGAGAAATTCACCTCCGTCTCGGTCATCACCGCAACACCTTCAATCGGAGATCAGGCAGAGGGCATGAACCTCGCTGCTCTCTCGATTGATAATAAGAGCGAACCTCTAGCAGAGATAGGAGGAACGCTGCCTAAAGAAGAACGGGGCAGCAGCCCGGTGCTATGATCAGCACAGCAACCTGCACGAGATGTGCCCAGGTGAACCTCCATCATGCAAAAGCTGCATCGGCAGTTATTGCTCGGAGGTTCACTACAGAACAACTGGGCTTCGTGCTGATCCAAGAACCCTGGTGCTACAGGGGAAAAGTCAGTGGTCTCTACTGCAAAGAGGGTCAGGTAACTTGGGACCAGAGAACAATCAATCCCAAAGCATGTATTCTAATGCAGAAAAATATTAATTATATTTGTCTTTCAGAATTTATGACGCGGGACCTATCAGTTATCGAGGCTCACATCGAAACTGATGGCAAGCACTGCGCCATAGTGATCGCATCCGCTTACTTTCCTGGGGACGATCTCAACATTCCCCCAGCGGAGATAAAAAGACTTGTGGAGGAAAGAGCAACTTCCACTACTCATCGGCTGTGAAGCCAACGCACACCACACAATTTGGGGAAGCACCGACGTCAACACCAGAGGTGAGTACCTTTTAGAATTTCTTTTAAGTAGTAATCTAGACTTTTTCAATGTGGGTGTAACATCTACCTTTGTGACTAGGGCTACAGAAGAGGTCTTAGATCTCACCATAGGAAGCCTAGATGTTGGGGATATGATTAGGGAATGGAGGGTATCAATGGAACCTTCAATATCTGACCATAGAATAATAGAGTTTAGATTTGGGGCAAAATGTCAAGAGATAGAACCCAAAAGAAACCCAAGAAATACCAGTTGGGACACATACACCAACACCCTGAAAGAAAACCTACAGAACGTAAAAGCTAGGAGTAGAATTAGTAACATCCTAGAACTTGAATGCTATGTAGAGCAGGTAAACAATGCAGTATATAATGCCTACGAATCTAGCTGTCCAACAGGGCACAAGGCAAGAACAAAACATACTCCTTGGTGGAGCGCCGAGCTGACCAGACTCCGGAAGAAGGTGCGATGCAGCTTTAATGCCGCATAGCGCAACGGAGAATGGCACTACTACACGGCGACTCTGACGGAGTATAATAAAGAAATCAGGAAAGCCAAAAGACAAAGCTTTAGAACTTTCTGTGAAGACATTTTTTCCACGCCAGCAGCAGCCAGGATACACAAAGCAATGGCTAAAGGCAGAGTGGAGACAAGAATGTCACTTTTATTGCCGGATGGAAGCTATACGCTTAGAGAAGATCAACGAGCCAGTCACCTTCTAGAAACTCATTTCCCGGGCAGCACACCAGTAACTAAGTATGAGACGGCAGTCAGGCAAATTGCTCCAAATCAAGCAGAATGAAAACTCGCAAGTAGCATTTGTACTAAGGCTCGTATAGATTGGGCACTCAGAACCTTTCAACCATTTAAATCAGCAGGTGTAGACGGCATCTTTCCTGCATTTCTACAAAAGGGTGCAGAAACTTTATTGCCCCACCTAGTCAAAATAACTAGAAGCAGCCTTGCGCTGGGCTATATCCCAATGAAATGGAGAAGGGCCATAGTCACCTTCATACCAAAAGTAGGGAAAACAGACTACACGCTACCAAAGTCGTTTAGACCCATTAGCCTTACCTCATTTGTACTTAAAACAATGGAAAAGGTAATAGAAAACTATATAAGAACTGAGATTCTGGAGAAGGCACAAATGCACCCATGCCAACATGCGTATAGGGCAGGTAGGTCTACAGAATCTGCTCTATACCAGTTGGCTAGTAACATCCAGTCGGCTCTCAAAAACAAAGAAATCGTAATATGTGCCTTTTTAGACATATAAGGAGCTTTTGATAATACTTCTCATGAGGCTGTGAAGAAGTCTTTACACAAAAAGGGCGTAAATTATATGCTCAGCAGATGGATATGCCAAATGCTTAGCACTAGAACTGCAGAAACAAAAGTGGGTAACACCACTATAAGAATCAAAACAACAAAATGCTTCCCACCAGGCGGAGTCCTTTCTCCACTGCTGTGGAGTCTTGTTGTGGACGAATTATTAACTATGCTAACCGAGAATGGCATAAAATGTCAGGATTACGCAGACGACATCGCCTTAGTAGCGAGAGGGAAGACACACAAATACAGCTACTCAACGTAGTCAATAGCCAGCAACTCAACAGCCAACTCAGCATGGTATAATTCCCATCAAGTTTTTAGCGGAGGACAAATAAGAATGCGTAGTTTGGCAGACTAAAGGCGAATTTACACATTTCATTAAAAACGATGATAGTGAACGTTGAACGATGACAGTGAATCAATTTTTAATTTACATTATTCAAAGTGTAAATTTGAAATTTGATGGATGATTCGGTGTTGAATGTCAAAATATATTCTCTGGCTGATTAATTTTTTTGACGTTTAAAAAAATTAAGTAAATAAAAGCTATTCAGCAATTAAATAAAAAAAATATAAACTTTCTGCTTCAAATTATGTTAACACCTTTCAATTGTGTTTTAGTACGAATGACACATCAGTTCGGTTTGCTTTCACTTTCATCAAAAGTAGGAAGACCTTCTACTTCTTTCACTGTTCAATGTGGATGACAATCATCTTCATTTTGATGAAACTCAATTTACATTTTACAAATCAGATGATTCATCCAAAGTGAACGATGATAGTGAATCGTGTAAATTCGTCTTTAGGCACGGTCCGAAAGCGTAGTGCTTAGCCCTTCCGCTACTTGATAAACAAGTAGATGAAATTTTCCGACGATCTCATTTCTGCAGATCGTCGCTAATACATGTAGTAGTAGTTTTATATATAAGTTTAATTTTTATTTTGTAGTTTAGTTCGGACTTTTCACGTCGGCTTCGGTTGGTCGGACATCCGAAGTAGTTTCTTTAAATTCAGATTTTTCACGTCGGCTTCGGTCGGTCGGACATCCTAAGTAGTTTTCTTTTAAGCTCGGACTTTTCACGTTGGCTTCGGTCGGTCAAACATCCAAAGCAGTTTCTTTTGTTCGTACTTTTCACGTCGGCTTCGGTCGGTCGGACATCCGAAGTAGTTTTTTTAAGCTCGGACTTTTCACGTCGGCTTCGGTCGGTCGGTCGGACATCCACTACATAAATTTATGCTTACGAGTTTATTTTCTTTTCTTTCTTTTTTTTAATTATCGTTAGAGTAATAGTAAGGCGATTCACGCCACATATAAAATCATATATATTAAGATTAAATGCTAAATAAAGCAGCGTAGTCGGGTCTTGCCTAAGTCCTCGTCATACCGACCGTCACCGAACTTCACCGCATACCGAATATCACCGAATTTCTCCGAGTCACCGCACTCCACCGTACACAGAACACCATCAAACCAGCATACAAGGACTTCATCGGCAGATTCAATTACGTATCGTTGCATTTATTTGTAATATTGTGTTTTGTAATAAGTAAGGCTTGCTCATATATATATATATACTATGTACACTGCTAAAAATTACCAATAATAAAGCAGCAATTAAAATAAGAGCATTAGATTCTTCAAGTCTTCTTATTTATTGGCGAAAGTTCGAGGGTCTTTCGTCTGATCCTGGAGTGGCTGAGCATACCTCAGCCTTTGAATAAAACCCCCCTTACAAGTTTTTTGCTTTGCCAGGTTCTAACTGAAAGGTGGCTATTTGCACAACCTAATGTTCAATTACACATGACTTTGACCGAAATCGATCAATTATTAGATTATTTAATCAATTTGACATTAATTAAACTTATTTGGCCGTGCTCCGCCATAGTTAGTTAATTAGTTTTTATGGTCTATGAAATTATTACATGAATTAAATTGTGAGCTTTAGAGTAAGTAAGTTTTTAAAGAGGACAACAACAACAACTCTGTATAGAGTCAATCACTTAGCTGACTAGACAGTCTTTTTCGAAAATCGCTACATATTCCTCTTCAGTAGTCTTTGAGTGATTAAGCTGTGATCAACTCACTGTTTAAACTAGTATATGAGTGCGCAGATTTTGGAATTCATTCTTTTGAATTGTATGGCTGCTAATCATATAAAATTTCAAAGCAGTAGGCTATTTATAGATCACGTCCATCAACTCTATCAAGGCCTTTACGAATGGGTGACAATCTTTACGCGATGTAGAGGCTTAAGTTGTAAAGACACAATGGCTATTGGGTTAGGCTTTGTGGAGCAACGAACTAAAAGTCACCCCCCATTTCTAAGGTTTTAGACGCCATGCCGAGGGAGATTGCACCGATGGTGCAGGGTCTAGGGGTATTAGATCGCGAATGGTGTCTCCTCAGGGCAGCCCACTCCTTTTTGTATACTAGTAGGGTAGGGCGGATAATGGGGATCTCTGTCCGTTCGGTCCGTATATTTCTCCCCAACTCGTGGGATTTTTTTATGTTAAAAAATAACAATTATAAAAAGGAAGGGTGCGCTGAGGGAACGAGTCCTGAAGTGGTGGAGTCCCAAAAGGATTTAATCGTGGAATGGTGCCGGAAGCCGCAAGGTGACCTGCCGGGCCTGGTGGACGATAAAACTCCGAAAGGAGTGGAATTGTCAGCCAGTCCCGTCGGAGCTGCAGCGATAGGAAACGATGCTGATTCCGAGGCAAAGCGAATCCGTGTTAGGGAGAAGTAGAAGCGGAGGAGGAAGCGAAGGAGGGCTGGCACAACCGCTGGGGAGAATGCTTTGAAGTCCCCCGTCAGTAAAATGGCGGACCAATTCCAAAGAATGTCATGCGATGAGTCCACCCCGGAGACGAACGAGCGAAAAAGATTCAGGGAGCAGCTTGGACCTTTCGGCAAAGTCGTTACAAGGACGACTCGAACCGTTGAGTCGAAAGGTGGACAGCTTACGGCTGTTAGCTCTTCGGCTAAGGATGGGGATGGGGAAGGTGGACATCCTGTAAAGGTTGATAGCCTTCCACATAAAGGAAGGACGTTGGGAGCTGGTGGACGACCCTCAAAAGTCGATAGCCAGGGCAAATCGTGGAGGGCTGATAGCCAGAAACCGAGCGGTAGTAAAACTTTGCCAAAACAAAGGGTTGCGGACGCGAAGTCGAAGGCTTTAGCTGGAGGAAAATCCAACCAGGTAGGGGTTATTGGAAGCTGCCGGACATCCTATGCTATGGTAGCAGAAAAAGAGCTCTTAATGGGCATCGTAGATTGCTCCATCTATGGTCAGTTGGGAGAGTCTCAGTTAGCGGTCTTTAAATCCGCTCTCTTGGAGTCTCTCGACACCATCAATGAGAGTGTTGGCGATGTAGGTTTTGTGGGCAATGCAAACTTGGAGGATGGAATAATTGTACTTAAGTGCACTTCTGATTGTGCTCTTGAGCTGGTTAGACGTGTTTTTTCAAGTGTGTGCTTTATTAAAGTTTTACTTTAAATTGTGTGCGCTTAAAGTGGAAGTATTTCATCCGGGTGAAATTATATAGGGTTCTTAATATAATATATTGGTTTCAGGTGAGTTTTCCTTGCCATTTTACTAATTATATTGTATTTTAATTGAATTGAAGCTAATGGCTTGTATTTTGTTGCTGTATTCTATAATTTTTTGTTGCTTTTATAGTAGCAAGATTATTGGAGTACAGTACATTCTTTGAGTGTGCCGTTATCGGCGTCACTTTAGTTGTTTGTCATGTGATTCTTGTTCCAGTACTTACTTGAACTTGCCTGAAACTTGTTCCAGTACTTACTTGAACTTGCCTGAAGCTTGACTTTTTGGCCACCTGTTGGCTGTCTGTCTGAGAGGTGGGTGTACCTACTACATCCCACGGGCGGTTGTTGTATTTGGTTTGGGTTAGTACTCCAGTGCTTCCTAAACTTAATTATTCCAGTGCTTCTCAAACTTTTTCGGGTTCGATTTATTCCAGTGCCTCTCAAACTGTTACTCCAGTGACTTTCAAACTGTTACTACAGTGACTGTCAAACTGTTGAGTTAATTTGAGGTGACTCTCAAACTGTTGAGGGGGCCCTGTTTGACTGTCGAACTTTTGACTGTCAAACTTTTTGACTGATAGGTTGTGGAAACGTTTTGTGTAATCCCACGGGATATCACAACTGTTTGATTTTGGTTGGGGATTTTTTTCGGAAATCCCAGTTTACCCGATTTTTTCCGATTCCCGGAATTTTCGTGGGATTTTCGGGATTTTTAGGAAATTCCCAATTTTTTGCCTGTGAGCGTTGTAAACTATAAATTTATAGTTGGGCTGAGGCTACAGGGCTTCGATTATGACGTCGAGTGACACGTCAGGGTGCGATGCGTCGCCTCCTGATGGTAGGCTGAAGAGATTGAAGAGGTGGAGGAAGAAGGGATTGGGTGAGGTCTCGAGGGAGACGAAGTCGGAGACTTAGATGGATAGGATTAGGTGTGAGGGGAAGTATGGGATTATAAAATCCATTTCTTCTGCCGAGTTGAAGGCTGGAGGTGAATCGGGTGCGAATTGTCCGGTTGTTGATAAGTGTGGGGTGTCCGAAAGAAAAAGAAGGCAGCGGCTATCGTTGGTAAGGGGAAGGGTGAGGCTTTGCTGAAGAGCTCTTCTGGAGTTGGGGACGTCCCTAAAGATCGTCCGGATGGTGGAAACCCGAAAGGGTTGAAGCCAATTGGGGGATTGAAGGGGGCTACCTTGCCGGTGGGGCCTTTGGGGGAGTCGTACTCGGACGATACGACCGGAATGAAGGAGGAGATCTTGCTGGGCAGTGTGCCGTTGTCTGGGGGTAAATCGGAGGGGGCTAAGCCTAGGGGGTGGAATTCCGGAGGGTTGACCGCAGGCTCGCTTTTGTCTGGCGGGGCACTGGCTGGTGGGTCCTCGTCGGACGGTTTGTCTGACGAGTTCTTGCCGGGGGGTGTGTTGGTGACAGGTGATGCCCTGTTGGGAAAACCAGCGTCTGGTTTTAATTTGGCTGGCACAGTTGGGTCTGGAGGGAGGTCAACCGGGGTGCCATTGTCTGGCGGTGTGGTTGAGGTGGTCCGCCCCAGTAAAGGGGTGGTCGCATCGAGCGCGTCGTTGACTGGTGGTCGCTTGTCAGGTGACTCCAAAGGACGGCTGACCGAGGTGCCCTTGACTGGCGGTGCGGTGTCTGGGAGGTCTGCTCCTGGGGTAACTGCAGGGCGGGAGGATTCACCTCTTGTCTTGTTGAAGGGTGTTACCAGTGAATTGGTAAAGACGGTGTTTGAGGCAAACATGGAGGGCAATCTGGCCCGGAGTATTATTGATACTGCCGGGGAGTATGAAATCATACTGATGTCCCTGATTGCTGAGAACGAGTGGTTGAAGGGGCGTTTGGATGTAACCCAAACGAGAGTGAGTGATTTGCCTTTGGCAGGCTTTCCTGCATTGGGGGTTAAGGGGGTTAAGGCGTCTGCGGCTCCTGCTGCAGTTGCTGTGCCTGTCTCTGTGCCGATTGCACCGGCTAGGCCTGTTGTGGAAACATGGTCGCTGGTTGTGAAGAGCAAAGGCAAGGCTACGCCTCAGGAGGTGGTCAAGGACGTCGTTGACAAGGTTGGTCCTACACTTGGTGTGCGGGTCCATGAAGTCAAGCCGATTCGTGGTGGTGGGGCACTTATTCGTACCCCTTCAATTGCTGAGCGTGACCGTATTTCTAAGAACGTTAAGTTCGCGGAAGTCGGTCTGGACGTAATGGTCAACAAAAGGCTGAATAAGCGTGTTGTGGTCCAGGGGGTTCACCCCCAAATTACCCTTGAAGAGTTCATGGGTGATTTATATGAGATGAATCTCAAGGACAAGATGACTGAGGATGAGTTCCGTAAGGGTGTTAAGCTGGTCAGTCCTCCATGGAAAGTGGGAGATAATGGAGTTTCGGCAGTCATACTGGAGGGTTGTGGCACTGCCATGGAATCCCTTCTTGACGTGGGCCGTTGCTATATTAAGTGGTTCTCATTTTTTGTGAGGGCTTACACGCAGCACCTGGGATGTTATCGTTGTATGAGTTTGGACCATAGGGTGAGTGAGTGTAGAGTGAAGGAAGTGGTTTGCTCTTGTTGTGGTCAGTCTGGCCACATTGCTAGGGTGTGCGGTAATCCGTTGAATTGCCGCAATTGTGCGTTTAAGGGTTTACCTTCTGCGCATCGCATGCTGACGGAGGCGTGCCCTCTGCATTGTGCGGTACTGGCTAGGGCGAGAGCAAGACACTAGAATGAGTGTGAGAATACTTCAGCTCAACTGTCAGGGTGCATATGCTGCTATGTGTGATTTGGGTGCATTGATGCTTGATGGTCGCATCAGCTTTGCTCTTGTTCAGGAGCCGTACTCAGCCAATGGTTGTTTACGGGGCTTACCTTCTACTTTGAGGGTATTTCCTGATACGAGGTGCAATTCTGCTGTGATTGTTAATGACATTGATGTTGAATGCATGGTTGTGAGTGAGTGGGGTGTGTGTGTGTGTGTGGATGGTGTGTTTGGAAGTGTGTATCTGGCGAGCTTGTATTGCAAGTTCGGTGATCCTCTTGAGCCATATCTTGCGTATATGGACTCCTTGCTATTACTTGCGAGTAGCAAGCCACTGGTCCTGGGTTTGGATGCGAATGCATCATCTCCTATGTGGTTCAGTAAGGCACCCAGACATGCGTCTGGTTACCAGAACCACATTAGGGGTGAGATGCTGAGTGAATGGTGTTTGAGTAGGTGCTTGTGTGTGTTGAATGAGCCAAGCCAGTGGTATACGTTCGATGGGCCAAGAGGGGTGAGTGATATCGATGTTACAATCGGTAACAGCTTAGCCTTCGGTATGTTTGAGTTTGAATGGATAGTGCGAGGTGGATGTGGTGTGAGTGATCATAACCTTATTGAGGTTGTGCTTACTTACGAGCGAGTGTTGCGTGATCGGGTGAATTTGAAGCGATGGCGCACACGTGGTGTCAATTGGGATGTTTATGGTGTATTTCTTTATGAAGTGGCCATGAGCGTTCCAATTGAACACTTTAGATGTATGAATGTGGATGAGCAAATTGCTCTGTTGTGTGATTGGGTTGAGGGTGCCAACGACGCTTTGCTTACGAGGTGTCAAGTGGCAAATCGTAGCAGAGTGAAGTGGTGGACTAGGGAGTTGGGGGTAAAAAGGAGGCTACTCAGACGTCTGAGGAAGAGATTCCAAAGGGCTAGAGTGGTTGGGGATCCTGAAGTGCTCCAGCATAGACAGCGATATAGGGAATGTTTGAGTGAGTACAAGCATATGCTTGTAAGTGTGAAAGAGAAAGAATGGAGAGACTTTGTATACCGCTGTAGAGATGACCCATGGTGCATGGCATATAAAATATGTCGTGGGCGGGGCAGATCTACAGATGTGAATTGTATTCGTCTTGGCGATACCATTCTGTCTGAATGGAGTGATTGTGTCCATGCTTTGTTGAGCTCATTCTTTCCGAGATCGGAAGGTGAAATCTCTTCTCAATCCAGAGAAGAGTTGGATCCTCCGTCTTTGAGGGGGGGCGAGATTGAGTATGGTATCAGTCTTTTGCGAAGTCGGAAGTCTCCTGGTATGGATGGTATGACTGGAGAGATGGGTAAAGCCATCTGGAAGGTTATTCCTGAGTATCTCGAGGCTATGTATGCAAAGTGTGTGTCTGAGGCTTACTTCCCCACTGTGTGGAAGGAAGCAAGAGTGATTGTGCTCTTGAAGTCGCCTGATAGGTTGAGGAGCAATCCTCGCTCCTATCGGGGTATTAGCTTACTTCCAGTGCTTGGAAAAGTGCTGGAAAGGGTTATGGTGGAACGACTTCTTGATTGTGTGAATGCGAGCCTTTGCGAAAATCAATTTGGTTTTCGTAAGGGCAAAAGTGTGATTGATGCGTGGATGTTTGTAAAGAATGTTGTTGCGGTAAGTAGCTCCAAGTATGTCTTGGGGTTATTTATTGACTTCAAGGGGGCTTTCGACTATCTATGCTGGGAGAAGGTTTTAGATAGGTTGAGTGTGATTGGGTGCCAGGAAATTAAGCTCTGGAGGAGTTATTTTTCTGGCAGGCGTGCATGTGTTGTTGGTGTAAACCAATGTGTGTGGATGGATGTTGTTCGGGGCTGTCCGCAGGGGTCTATCTGTGGTCCATTCATTTGGAACCTCATGATGGATCCATTGCTAAGGCGGCTTCGTCAACTGTATGAATGTTGTGCGTATGCTGATGACCTCCTTGTCTTGGTTGAAGGCCAGTCTCGTGCTGAGCTGGAGGCTAGGGCAAGTGCGGCCATGGGCATGGCGTGCGATTGGGGGAGGGGTGTTGGTGTGAGTGTGGCCATGGACAAGACTGTGACGATGCTGCTGAAAGGCAGGTTATCGTTGCGTCGAAATCCATGTGTAAGAGCGAATGGGGTTAGCCTCAGATATGCGACTGAAGTCAAGTATTTGGGGATAACTATGTCTGAACGTATGAACTTTGTTGCCCATCTGGTGACATTGAAGGGCCGATTATTGTCGGTCGTGGGGTGTGTGCGTCGTCTGCTTAGGAGTCAATGGGGCCTCAGTAGGTGGGCTGTGCGGCTTATGTATGGGGGCCTATTTGTTGCTTGCGCGACTTTTGGTGCTCCTGTATGGGGTCACGTGGTCAGGTCTGCTGTGGGATATCGAAAGATACTCTCTTGTCAGAGAGCCATTATGATTGGGTGTATGCCTGTGTGTCGTACAGTATCTACGGATGCTTTACAAGTGTTGTTGGGGGTACCTCCTCTTGATCTTGTAGTAATGCAACTCTATGTTACTTATGGGATCAAGAAAGATGTGTCCTCCTTATTGTTTGAATGGGTTTCGCACTCTGATGTAAGGTGTATGAATGAGGGTGAGTGGAAGGCTTTGCTGAATGAGTGTGTGAGGTCTAGATGGCAATCTAGATGGGATGAATCTTTGAATGGAAGGGTCACGTATAAATTTATACGTGATGTTATGTTTGTGAATGGTCGCCCTGACTTTTGCTTTAGCTTGAGTCTAGGTTTCCTTTTGACTGGGCATGGTTCTCTCAATGCTTTCTTGCATGAGAGAAACTTGAGTGTGACTGCGGAGTGTGATTGTGGGGCAGTCTATGAGGACTGGTTGCATGTTCTTCGTGAGTGTTCTTTTTATGAAGACATTCGTGATTTGCGTGCAATGGGTGTGATACGTGAGAATGGGGATTTCGACCTAATAAACGCACTCGCTTCTAGTGAGCAAGTTTCTAGGTTGGATCAGTATGCATGTCAGGTGTTTTAGAGGCGGCGTGATAGGCGTTTTTGAGTTTGATGTATTCGTTTTTTCGTTCTGCTTTGTGTGAATGTGTTGGTCCAAATTGAATGGTGTGTGAATGTGGCTGTTCGATTTTTTGTTGATTTGTCCATTTTTGTTTTATTGGTTACCAGTCCGGAGCTGTGATGAGCTAAAACTGGTAGGAGTATGCTTTTAGTATGCTTCGAGGTCCGACCAAAGACTTAAAAGATGGTACCGTGGTACCGTCGAGTAGCCCCTTGGCATATGCCAGGTTGACTGATTGGGTTGGCCCTTCGGGGAGATTCGTGGTGGCTGTGTGTTTATCACCCATATCGCGGGTAGAGCTACTCAGCTCGGTGTAGGTTTGCATTCTCAAACTGGGTGCCGTACCCCAGAGTGCGGAAGAGGTTGGATAGGTCTCCACCCCTACCAAGGGTTGCGACATGTCATCATAACATTTAGCTAATTTGGTACCTTTGAACTCTCAAAGGGGCGTTGGCCGACGCAATATTTCGGTCCCATGCTATGGAGCAACGTAGAATTAAGCCTAAACGGCAGGTGTCTACGTAAAACACTATGGATTTTCTGTACTTAAGTGCAAGAACCCATCATCCAAGGTATGGCTGTGCCGAAACGTGACAAAGCTCAAGAACTTATGGGAAGGGGCTGAGTTGCGGATCGACCGACTGTACGCATTGAAGGACGTTAGAAGGATGTTCATCTTTGTTTACAGAACTTCTGAAAGCAAGGAGGTCATCCTAAGGAGGTTGCAGACCCAGAAGCGGTGCGTTACAGACACTTCTAAATGGAGATTTAGTAACGTAACGAAGTTCGGAGATGCAAAGGAAGGAGGCGTCAAGCTCACCGAATGGTGCCGGACGGATGAGGTAGAGGCGATCAGGTTGGCAGGAGGGAAACTCAACTGCGGCCTTGATCAAGCTCTCATCAAATTCGGAAAGGATGCAAGGTGAGTGCGATGGAATCCCTGGTACGGGGCTGGTGGGGAATCCTGCAAGGGAAGAACCACCAGGGTGGGTGGTGGGCCCGTACCAGGAAAACCTCGTTGTGTGTCAACTCAATCTACACCATAGTAAGTAATGGGCAGCATCAGCAATGATGATGCGTTGCATGGAGGAGGATGGAATTGACATAGCAATGCTTCAGGAACCTTGGATTTTTCACAATAGAATTAAAGGTCTCTCAGAGCGAAAGGCCACGCTGCACAAACCAGTAACAGATGGCAGACGACGGACTTGTATCTTGGTGAGACATGGTATACTAGCGGTACATATGCCACACCTATGTTCCCCGGATCTCACCGTTGTGAGAATTGGGGATGGTGCAGGTGCTTGTATGGTAGCTTCAGCGTATCTTCCCTACGACTCTCCAGACCAACCACCTTCAAAAGAGGTGGAGAATCTGGTAAGGTACTGTGAGGGAAAGAACATTGGAGTGATGATAGGATGTGATGCTAACGCGCACTATACTGCGTGGGGTAGCACCAACAACAACGACAGAGGAGAGCAAATGCTTGAGTTTCTGGAGAGGTACAATCTGTTGGTAGCAAATAGAGGAGCACAACCGACTTTCGTTGATGCGAGGCGAGCGGAAGTCATTGATGTAACTCTCATCTGCAGGAAGATTCTGAACAGAATATAAAATTGGAGGGTCGTGGATAGGCTAACCATGTCGGACCACAGATCCATACAGTTTGAATTCAAGTACGGAATCCGACGCCAGCGGAATAGCAGGAAGGTCAGGATTCCCAAGAATACAGATCCTGCGAAATATAAGGCGAAGTTGAGGGAAACACTGACCCAAAAAGCGATAAAAGTACCAGGGAATACGGTGGAAGTAGAAAGTCATGTCAAACACCTTAGCTCGGTCATGGTCGAAGCCTACGAGGTGGCATGCCCAATACTTTCAGTAAACGATGGTGATCCAACGCCATGGTGGTGCACGGAACTCGAATCTCTGAAGAAGAAGGTTAGGAAGGCCTTCAATCTGCACATGAGAGGGGGGAACCCCAGAAACATGGGCAAATTACAAGGCACGGAAAAGGGAACTGAAGTACCTCATACGACAACGGAAAAGGCAGTCGTTGAGGGACTTCTGTTCTGGGATGGAAACTATATCGGAAGCATGTAGGCTTCAGAAAATGGTTTCAAAAGACCCATTCTCCAAAGTGGGACTGATCCGGAAAAAGGATGGAACCATGGCAGAGAACCTAGAGGAGTCCATGGAAGTTCTGATGGAGGTGCATTTTCCTGGAAGTTTTAAGTCTGATGACCCGTGGACACCCTTGAAGAAAGGAATGCACAGGGTTGACAGGCTGGAAGCCGAAAGGATGATCACTATGGACGGGGTGAGGAGTGCTATACGCTCATTTGCTCCGTACAAAACATCAGGGATGGACGGTATATTCCCTGCTATGATGCAGTGGGGGGAAGATCTCATTGCACCTAGGCTGTGGGGTATATTCGTTACTTGCCTAGCGACTGGGTATGTTCCGAGAGTCTGGAGAGAGGCGAAAGTTGTCTTTCTTCCGAAGCCTGGAAAAAAAGATTATGCGGAGGCGAAGTCGTTCAGACCGATCAGCCTAACATCTTTTCTCTTGAAAACAATGGAGAGAGTGATGGTTGACTGTTTTGAGAGCACCTCGCTGATGCAAAATCCTCTGAGTAGATGCCAACATGCATATAGAGCAGGTAGGTGTACGGAGAGTGCTCTTCACGAATTGGTAAGAGTGACTGAAAAGGAGGTATTTTCAGGAGGCATTGCGATGGCCACATTTATGGACATCGAGGGTGCTTTCGACAAAATATGTTTTGGAAGGCTGCGGCAAGCCCTGACAGAACGCAATGTAAGCCCAATGATAGCAAATTGGGTGGACAATATGCTCAAACACAGGGCTGTCAACATGCAGAATGGTAGAGTAAAGACTAGAGGTAGAGTAAGTAGAGGATGTCCCCAGGGCGGGGTGTTATCGCCAACCCTGTGGAACATAACTGTGGACTCACTACTGGTTAGACTGGATGAATCGGGCATACACACGATAGGGTATGCAGATGACATTGCGTTGGTGGTCCGCGGCAAGTTCATTGACACCATCTCTGACATCATGAAGGGAGCACTCCGAATGGTGGAGGAGTGGTGTCGAGAACAAGGCCTTACCGTAAACGCAGGCAAGTCAGACAATATTATCTTTACTAGAAAGAGGATAGGCCTGAGTACAGAACCACTCAGACTTTTTGGAGCTGAAATCAACATGTCCACGAAAGTTAAATATCTAGGGGTAACCCTTGCTGGCAAACGGAACTGGAACGAGCATGTAGAAGATAGGATTCAAAGAGCCAAGAGGGTTCTGTTCCAGTGCAGACGCGTTTGTGGTCTCAAATGGGGGCTACACCCAGAGGCTATGAAATGGGTTTACACTATGATGGTTAGACCTGTCATCACGTATGCTTCGGTGATTTGGTGGACAAAAGTCAGCCAGAAAACCATTATGAAGAGACTGGACAGAGTCCAACGGCTGGCGTGTGTTGGAATAACAGGTGCAATACGCACCACTCCAACAAGCGCAATGGAGGTTATGTTAGGTATGCTGCCGTTGGATTTAGAAATAAGGAAAACAGCGGCGCTGTCAGCCCTCAGGATGTTGCGAAATGCTGCGTGGCATGGGGCAACGGCCCTGCATGGTCATAATCGCATCCTTGATATTGTACAGAGAGATGTCAGGGATGCGTTTATGCCTATGGACGGAAGGCAGAGAGTAAAAATAACAGAAAAATGTTATAAAACTCTTATAACGGATGGAGCCGTTTGTGAAGAAATCGCTGGTAGCGATATCAGTATATTCACAGACGGCCCTCTGATGAATGGCCGGGCCGGGGCAGGTGTGTACTCAAAAGAGTTAAGCCTATCCTGTGTACTGAGGTTGGGGAGGTTTTTTTCTGTATACCAGGCAGAAATGCTTGGCGTAGTGCATGCGCTGGACCACCTGATAGATGGCCGGATCAGTGGCAAGAAAATTGTCATCGCTCTCGACAATCAGTCTGTGATTAGGTGTATGTAACGGACAGACATCACTTCCAGGTTGGCCATAGAATGTCTTACAAAACTCAATAGGTGCGCCCAGACGAATGAGCTCACACTTATGTGGGTGAGAGGACACTCTGGCATAGAACAGAATGAAGAAGCTGATTCTTTAGCAAGAGAAGGATCAGCAGAAGAATTCTGTGGACCAGAACCACGTATCGCCATAGGCGACAATATGGTGGCAGGCCTTATTAAACAATGGACGGACTCGGAACACAGTACAAGGTGGGAAGAAGCTGTTAATTGCAGGCAATCAAAGGCGGCCGTGAAGTGGTCTTGTAGTGAGGCAGCAAAAGTTATCCGATACAATCGAAGGACTTTAAGCTGGCTTACTGCACTGGTCACAGGACACGTTCCCTTCATGTACCATCTCGGGAAGATGACTCTGACCGAGGACGATGCGTGTAGGTTATGCCTAGAGGAGCCGGAAACAGCAGCACACATTCTGTGCCAGTGTCCGGCGCTGGCAAGCATAAGATTGACCACTCTGGGACACCCATTTATTGGCGAAGCCGAGATTGGTCAACTAACATATAAGGATATGCTTGAGGTGACAAAGGATGCTTACACAAGGAGCATGCTCACGTACGAGTACTCCGAGCAGTAGTACCCTTTGTCCAATAGGGGACGAAAAGGGACCCACTGTGGTCTGCTTCGGCAAATCCCCAACTTATTATATATAACTCTATCAAGGGTTGTCATCTATTCTAGTTGCTTCTTTATTTATTTCAATATTCATTGGTGTTCGATAGTTTGTCGAAATGCACCATAGAAATTAAACAAGTTTTTTGTTTCGCCAGAATATTGAATATGTAGGAATATGTAGTGATTTCCGAAACAGACTGTCTCATCAACTAAGTGATTGACTCTATACAGTGTTGTTGTTGTTGCCTTCTTTAAAAACTTACTTGATCTTTAGATCAAGCTCACAAAGCTCACAATTTAATTCATGTAATAATTTCATGGATCATAAAAACTAATTAATAAACTAATTTTATTGAATCTATCTTATTTCAGACACTACTAACGTAACTGAAAGAAAATGGAACGGGCCTCGCCAGTTGGGTAAATCACCAGACAGGCACCAAAACCTTGTGGCAGATAGTAAGTAAGTTGCACTTGATACATAAATTAGTTTCATGTAACATATTTGATTCCATAAAATACTTAGTCCTGGCTTACACTCGTCAAGACTTGACGGTCAAGTCCTTTGTTTCATGGCGAACAACGCATGTGGAAAGGGGAAAAAACAAACTTGAATGTACAGCCAATTCTTGAGCAATTCGTTCTGTGTACGTTCATCAGCGCAAACTTCAGAAGGAAAAGGGAAAAGTGAAAAACTCGTCAACTCTTGACGAGTGTAAATTGAATCTTCAAGTTTAAAAGGGAATATGCAAAATTTGACCCGTCAAGTCTCGACGAGTGTAAACCAGAACTTAATAAGCAGCAATTAAATGGAAGCATGATACAAAAATTTATCAGGTAGCCGCGCAACTTTAGCTGCGGATGACTAAAGTAAAAAAAAAAAGAAAATCAAAACGAGACCGTACTATGATTGCTATGGCTGATGCAAAATGGAGATATCAAAAATGTTTTTTCTCACACAAAGAAAATAAATAAATAAATTTTAAACAACACAATATTGAGAAAGAACATTTTTGCCTTACGCTCGTTTTGTATTATGAATACTATTTTAAAAAATTTTTAAAAAATAACGTTTGTTTTATGTTTTCTTTTGATTGACGTTCGTCATCCGCAGCTCATGAGAAAATAGGTTGTGTGCGCAGCTACCTGATAAATTTTTGTATAATGAATGGAAGGCCTCGCAAATTGTGTAATTCAAAAGACGGATACCAAAACCTCGTGGAACTAGGAGGTTGGCAAGAAACAATAAGGAGGTGGTTCACACGTGCTCGTTTACACGGTCAAACGGGTGGTTACATACAACTTTTCTCAGTTTGCAGTGTGACCGACCATGATTTTTGAGACAACAAAATACACAAGATTTTTTTCTTATAGGGCATTCCCGATGTTTCTGGATAAATTTGATTATTTTTCATACGTTTTCTTCTACAAAATTACACAATTAACTTGTAATTTTTCTCACGTACTACTGTGTAGCACAGCGAAAGAAAAAATTCATGATATTATTGAAGAATGCAACACAGAATGTAACAGGGCGAAGCTTTCACCAGGGCACTGACCGAATGTCAAAACTTATTTAAAATTTAATTTAAACTTCGTTGGAGCGGTGGACTATGTTCATGAGGCGACAGCCTTGTATATTTTGTTTTGAGCGCGCCCGATTAGAGCGTCCCTGGTATCTATTGACCAGACTAACAGAGTGGTTTGCCACCACTAGCTGTTCGGTGATATGCGGCCCAACCATCCAACCAAAACACTCCGGAACCACACTATTCGCGCCCTACCGTGATGGTTCAGGGGCTAAAATATAAAAAACCCTCCCAAAAGAATTATCTTCTCCCTAGACAAAATTAGAAAGACTTTAGTTATTCATTTTGTTAAACAATTGATTTGAGATTTTATAAAAAAAAGTCTTAACTAAACAAATAGTGTATACTATTTGTTGCGTGCTAAGTTAGAGGATGAAATAAGACACATACCAGGTCACAAGTAGGTGAGCGCCCCCCTGAATGCAGCCATGAACCGGCATATGCAAGGCAACTGCCTTGAATCCAAGGGCCAAAATCTGGGGAAAAAATAAATAAATACATATTAGGATGACTGCCACAGTGTCGCAATATTTTTGTTAGTTTAGGGATCAGAAAGTAAATAAAAGCTTTCGAGTCACTTAACACTAAAAATATGCCAAAATGAGAAAAAATATAAAAATCGAATTCTATGAAACAACAAGGGCCCGGCAAATCCGCCTCTGACATCGAACACTGATTTGTTGCGGTCATGTAAGATAGTATGTTTTTAATTGAATGTAAATTTAATTTCATAAATTGTTCCACATCACAAGCAATATATGCACCCACTATTCACTAGTCACTAGTTTTTATTAATTTTATTCTTTTTCCGAAACTCACAATTACTAGTAATGAAAATTTTTGTTTAGGTTGTTTTTCGCGTTTGACAGCTGACACCATTTTTACATTGCACTACATTGCACCATTTGCGCTCCCTCTCAGACCTACCGAGTCTTTGCGTTGGTGTGGGTTGAGCTGCTCTAGCTGCTGCATTAATTATGGCCATAAGAGAATAGCTGGATAAGAACAGTTTTGAAGGAATAGTTTGGGCAGGTTGATAAGAGAGGTGGGTGTCCACACTAGTAAATTATGAACGTTTGAAAAGCATAGTAGTAAGAGTGAGAACAGATTTACCTAGGGTGCAAAGATAAGGTTCGTGCTAAAAGTGAGATCCACAGTAATAGGGTAAAGGGAGGCATATGCGGATGCTGAAAAACAAGAGTAGCCAAAAGTGAGAACAAAAATAAGTGGTGTTGGAAAAAGTTAAGATCCACGGAAAAAGGGGACAGTTTAAACCATTCCAAAAAGTTCGGATATGACTGAGAGAACAAGAAAAAAAAATAAAGAAAGAAGAAAAGAGTTGTACCAAGTAAGGCAACGGGAAGATGGGTGTTAGCGATGGCACTGAGATTATAGCCACTAACTATGAGTTTCTGGTCGCCTGGTATGCGAGCCAAGTAAAAAAAGGCTGGAAACGTCAAAATTTATGGCTTGACGGTGGGTAAGATGGAAAATTAGGCCATCGACCCCAGTTACCGCAAATTAGTGCCAATTTATGCAGACCAAGTGGTTAGAAACAAAAACAGTTTAGAAGGTTACCGAAAATTTTAAATGTAGGAAATTATGTAGGCAATGACCCCAGGGCGGGAGCCGAAGTTGGTGGTAGTGCGAAAAGTTAAATAAGCAAGTTAATTAAATTAAATAAGCGTTAATTAAATAAGCAAGCCACTAGTAGACCCACGAAAAGCTGAGCTGATGACTCGATTTTCAGTTGACCAACAGCAGTCGTAGCCGCCTAGCGCAAGGAAAGTTTTCTTAAAAAAGTGTCGGGAAATTAAACAGAAAATTTTGAAAAGTTTAAAAAATTTTTTAGTGAACCGTGCCCAGTAAAAAGGACGAAAGGTGTAAAAGCGGTAATAATAAAAAAAAAATATAAAAAAGGATAAATTCAAATTAGTGGAGAATTAAAAAAGTGATTTTTTTTTTAAAAAGTTTCTAACAGCGGAAAGCAGAATGAAGCAGCCCAAACAAGGATTAGTGAAGGCAGGAATTAGAAAGAAAAGAGGATAGATTCAGGATCACCAGCTTGTGTCTTTTTGTTGGAAGAGCAAAAAGAATAATTTTTAATCATCTACGCAAGGGACCTGGTGAGTAGTTTTTTTTTTGTGTTGTGTGGCATTAGGCTAAAAGTGATTTTCGCAATTAGAATAATAGCAGAGAGAGCGGCCATAGAAAGGACGATTGTCCAAGGGAAATTGGTGCACGGCAGCAGAAAATTTTTTAGCAACAGCGGATATCCGATGCTCGGCGGATGTAACGAAAAAAAAAGATAAGTGCTTTTAAATTTAATTTATGTCCTAGCTGATATTCAGAGTCCCGTGCTTTCCAACAAATTAAGATTAGAAGTCTTCCAAAAAAGGAAAAAACAATAAAAAGAAAAAGATACTTCCAACAAATTAAAATTATAATTCTTTCCAAAAAAAGAAAAAAAAAGTATAAAGAAAAATATGCTTACAAAAATTTATATATTACATGTCTGATAACTGAAACACCTGCAAGAAAAGAAAAAAATTTGAAAATATTGCCGGCCAAAGATTTAAAATGCTTACGTTCCAACAAAACTAAAACAATTTCAGTCTGAAAAATTCAGATAATCGCATTCCAATTAAAATAATTGTATACCAAAAACTTCAGAATTTCATATTGAATAACTAATATATTGCACTAAAAAAAATAAAAAAAATTTAAATTTAAATACCAAAAAAAAAAAAAACATAATAATAATAATCTCTAAGAAAAAAAAAATTAAAGAGGAATTTTTGGCAATTAAGCATATACATATATATATATATAAAAGAAGCCTGTAAAGAAAATTTTATGTTTCAATATTAATGTAAAGTAGTATAAAAAATCAGTTTCTTTGTAAAGTGTGAGGCAATGAATGAGTGTTAATAACAATTTTTTTTTGTGGTAAGAAAATGTCTTTCGGGATGTGTTAATTTTTCTGCGTGTGTCTGGGTATTAGTTACTTCTGTTCTACAGTCGACTTCGTCCTAAGCGAGCTCCCTTAGGTAGGAATAAGACAATAAAAAAAAAACAACAAAAAAAATATAGAGAAAAAGTTGTCCGATAAGTGAGATAAAAAAAAAGAAAAAAGCCCAAAATTTACCATTTTCCGAAAACTCATTGACTGCCCCATAATATAAAAGCTTTGTTAATTGCTTGGACATATATTTATTAGCCATAAATGGTTTTTTTTTTTTGTACATGTTTGTTTTCTTACTTTAATTAATTTTTGGTTTACATAATGTACATATATATATATGGTATTTGATGTAAAATTTATATTGAATAACATTTGGTCATCAAATGATTACTTAACAAAATTGTGAATAAAGGAAATTCGCAAATTTACATTGGTATAAAAAAACAAAAATGTTTTTAGTATAACTATTAAGATTTTTCGCCGGGTGTACTAAATAATTACAATTAGGTTTTTTTAATATAAACTAAGTTAAACTTAAAGATATAGTAGAATAGTCTGAATAGAGATGAATCGGAAAGAGATAGAAGATAAGAGAAGAAAGAAATTATTAAAATTGTGAATTAGAAAAATAATGAGTTTAGTAGTTTTTTTTTTTTTGAACAAACATAATGAAATAAGCTGTAACAAAATGTATAAAATAATATAATCTAGGATCCGATATGTTATTGTCTAACTAATTATCTGAAAAGAAAAGGAAACACATATAAGAATTGTAAAAATATAAGATTTTTTTTAGCACTGATTTTGTGATTCATATGTTAATTAAATTAATTAAGCTGCTAGCTGAAAAGAAAATAAGATAAAAAAAATGTTTTTTGTTGAAATATTGTAAAGTTGTAGATAACTGCAAAGCTGAAAAGAAATAAAAACGATAATATTATAAAATTTTTATAAATAAAGATGTGAATTGTTATTAGCCAAATTAATGTGGTCTGCTAAATTTTAGTAAGTGGGGGCCTGGAGACGGGGGTGCTTATGTGATTGTGATGTGATGGTAATATTTTTAAGTTGTTTTAAGTTTAATTTTTAATTGATGCATTTAAATTTACGCAAATTAAATTAATTCGCAGTAATGTTTCAAAATCATTATTTAGTCTTAATTGGTTGTCAATATTTCAATCGAATTTTCAAGCATTTTTGCATGAAAAAATTTTTTCAATAACTTCAAAATTGTACATTTCAATATTTTTAATATATGGCATATCATGATTTTATATTAAGCCCTTCTATAATTCTATTATCTAAAAATAAGGTATATCTTGAATGCTCAATATTAGTGCAAAATATGAAAAAGAATCTTACATCTAACATATATGTATATAAATTAATTTTATATGTTTTACAAATATTATCAAACAATGTCTATTAAAAAAAATTTTAAATTAAAGTTTACAAAAAATTAACAAAACGTTATATTGATTAGAAACTTAAGCCTTTTTTATTGTTTAAAAAAATAAAAAAAACCATATCCAACAACTTTTCGACAATAATACAAATTCAATCAGAATCTTAACTTACTGTATTTTGGAACAACACCAACAAAGCAATTTTAAATAAGCTCGCAACAAATCCATTAGTAGCAAATAAATGCGCCTTCGGCCTTAATTTCAACTGGTACTATATGATATTTTGAAACGGTATATGAAACATTTGATATAGCGTAATTTCTGCATCGTATCGACATTGTTTGAATTGAATAGATACAAACATACTTTTCTGCTTCACAACATCATATTTTGAAATGTATCTGGCGCCACGTGAAGTAATCAGCATAATATTCAGGGAGACAAAATTTCTTTTAGATGACTAGTGTAGCTTCACTTCTTAAAAAAAGTTAACACTTTCTAGGTGCCCCGCTTAAGAACCACAATGGTTCAGTTAAACTTCGTTACAGTCAAACAAATCTCACCAAAAACTAGCACCTGGTTCTAGTTGAAACCAAAAAATTTACACGGTCAAACACAGGTGTGACCGATATGTTGTCAGATTAAATTGGGAAACAAAATATTGTCACCGAGATGTGCTACTAAAGCGCGAATGCACGATATTTGGAACGGCCAAATATTTAAATTTGGAATTTAAAAATGTGTCAGTTATCAAATTTGAACAGAAATGTCAGCTGTCACATTTAAAAAGTGTCAGTTGTAAAATTTGAAAAGGATATCAGCTGTCAAATTTGAAAATATGTCAGCTGTCAGATTTGAAAATAAAATGGCAGCTGTCAGATTTACGAATGCTTCAACTATCAAATTTGAAAACGTGTAAGCTGTCTAATAAACAAATTGAAACAATTGCATATTAAGGATATTCAAGATGTTTCATATTTGACATTAACTTATGTAGTTTGTAACCAAATATAAGATATCGAAGGCTCGCTCACGATAAGTTATTAAGATTGAAAATATTGTACCAAAATTATGGGACAAATACGCCACATCGTGAACAACCCCAATACTGCTGTGCAACTTACCACGGTGAAAATTTGTGCCGTTACAAAACAGTTCTTTGCCACAGTAATTCACTCGTTGCAAGGACTGCAGGCACTGCTTTCTAATGTCTTTGGCGTGAAATACACCGAGCCGTTTATTTTCCATGTCAGCCAGCTCATAGTAAGCTGAACCCATCCTCTTTATTACTTTAGCATTTTGCATTAAAATGCTTAGAAGCTTTGCTTTAAGCGAAATTCCTTCGGTAAACAATCTGACCAACTTCAAAACTCACGTGACGTGAACGCATGTTGTAAATTTTCTAATTTTTCTTAAATGCTTGACGCAAATTCTCTCTCACTTCTTCTCGAATCAACTCAGTTCTCTCTTTAGATTTTACTGCTGCTGTGGGATCTTCTAGCATGTTTAGTTTTCGCAGAAGTTCATAGCTTTTAGCATGACATATCATATTTTGTCCGAAAACAACAAAATATGGTGAAACATCTGAAGAAGAGTGAACTGAGGGCGGATTCTGAAAAACGCTAAAACTTAATCTCCACCGCTAACAGATCGATTCTGTCGCGGTAACGCTAATCTTATTACCGAAAAAATTCACCTTATGGTAACTTTTACACCCTTTTGGTATTCTGCAACCAAGCGTTACCGATGAATATTGTTACCATCTCTTTAGGTGGTAGCAAGCAAAACAGCTGGCATTTGTATAGCTTGCAGCTACTCTGGGTGGCTGCAAACAAAATTAACATAAAACTGCATCTATGCTGGCGTAGTTCGTTCTTATTTCCTGCTAAGAAAAGTTAAGAAAAATTATTTTAAAGTTAGCAAAATTCCATTAATTATTTGCACTTACTTATCTTTTTTACTTTTTTTTTTGTTTCAACACACTCTCACACAGAACTGCGAGTGCTTTATTTCAATGAGGTGAGTTTACGACGTTAGACAGCGTTACCGAGTGCACAGAATACCGATTGCTAAGACCGGTAACGAATTTCGGTAACAAGATTACTATTACCGGTAACGCACAGAATCGATCTGAGGGCGGATTCTGAAAAACGCTAAAGCTAAATCTCCACCGCAAAAGCTAAATTTATAGTTTTTAGCTATATTGCTATTCTGAAAATCTCCATCGCTTATTTTCATGCTAAAAATTTAGAGACTGAACGAGCTTTTAACGAAGAATAAAATTAAAGCTGTCATAGCTAAATTTTTAGCGATTGCTGCGATTCTAAACTTTTTTTAGCGATTTACAGAAACTCTAATTTTATTTTTAGCTATAATTTTAGAGTCCAATATTTTGTTGGCGCAAAGCTAAAAATTAAAAGATTTTTCAACTAAAATTGTAATTTTTGAAATATATATTAAGAAAAATTAATGCTTTGTCTCTTTTGAATGTTTTCAAAGAAAAATATAAGAATTTAAAGCACTTTTCCGAAAACTTGCTGTTTGTATTTATCAGTTTTATTAATATTAGGGGTATTCACGTTTTAGTGCACTTGCCTGTGCAGTTGAGGACTTGTGCAGTTATGCAGTTAGGTTTTCGTGAACAAACCACTAATACTTTTTCCAAGCTGTCAAATTTTTCAATGCACACAAGTGCACAACTGCTCAAATCTTCAAGTTTTAGGCTGCAGTAGAAAAGCACTTGTGCAGATTTTTAACGCACGTGTATTTTGATTTTGTAAAGTGCAGAAGTCCTCAACTGCACTGGCAAGTACACTGAATCGTGAATACCCTTATTGTTATCATATAACATGCTTTTAGCTGCGTTTACTATGATCTTTCAGTATCTTATCTTATCTTATATGTTATGGAGTTGACTAAAGTGAGTGTGAAACAGTCATATATTTTCTCATTTTATAGCATGTGATATCCCCTGTGATTTCATGAGATACTACCCTGCTAGACAGCAGTAACAAGTTTACATACACAACTAAACAAAATTTGGTGTTCACCAATACACTCTTATGTTGTCATTTCATGGAAAACAGAAAAGTTATATGTGTTTGTATTTCTAGCTCTTTTGCCGGCAAAAAATAAACTCAACAAGAAAAATAAGCATGCAACACAAAGCGGTTCAATCAAATGGAAGTTTTTGAAAATTTATTAAAAATAGTGCATACGATATTTAATAATTTTTATTTTCAGATTAAGAAATTGAATAAATGCTGAAGAATACTTGGGACAAATTGTTCGAAAAACAAGCAACTGCGAAAATGTGCCTTTGATGTTATGTGCTGTTCATGCTGAATTATTATTTTATAATTGTTTGCTGGTTAAAATTTTATAATCAATGCTAAATCTATCCGGAAGGTAAATATTTTATTAAAAAACTAATGCAAAAACTTCAAACAATTGTGTTTTTAATTTGTCATATAAGAGGCCAGAGCTCTAACCTGATGGCTAGGGGGAGGGTTAGACACAACGGCATAGGGAGAGGGGAGGATAGTGCACAACTGAATTTATAATTGGTGTGAGCAGTTAAGCTATATATTTTTCTCATTGTAAAAACATGTGTGGCTGAAAGGGATGCCAGATCACACGGATGAGAATCAGAGATGCAAACCTTGTGACATTTTGATCACCGCTTGAGCAATGGTCACAAGTTTTGTATGAAAAATTTTATATGGACGTAACGCAAAACGTGTGACCGCTCGTGTTATATACGCCGTATGTAACAGTTACTGCTCTAGCTGGGTAGAGGATAGAAAAAGTTCAACTTTAATGATAAATGTGTACAAGTCGTTACCGAAATCGTAACGTGGCGTGACGCAGCGTAGAAATCTGTAGAAAATAGATTTCTATGCAACGTTACGATTTTTGACAGTTCGACAGCTGTGGGACAAGCGAAAAATTTTGTTTACCTTCATAAAATTGTAAATTTTAATACTATATAAAAAAGGATGCAGTCTTTTATTAAAGAGGAGAAGTTAATAAGCCTACTAAAATAAAACAAGTGCCCTGCACTACGGCGCCTGCACTACGTTGGATTACGATTTCGGTAATCGCTTAACCTCGAGGCAACGTCGCACTACGCTACATCCCGCTGCGCCACCTCACGTTACGCTTGGGTAATCATGTCTTAATGTCAAAATCATGTCAAAATCAAAAAAATACAGTGCTGCCGTATCTTCAAAGAAAAATCCATGATTGTATCATTAAGGGTATTCACAGTTGCGTGGTTTTCAGTGTGGCTAAAAAACCCCGTAGTATTAATACACCTTATCAACCTGTTTTTATATACTTATGTTGTTGTTTTACATGAAAGCTCTACAAACCAAAAGTCTTTTAGTTTTAAGTAGCCCAATGATATGTTTGATGAACGTGGTTTTTAAAGTTCCATAAACAGGTGTGGCTTTATGTGTTTTTACAGCAGTTTGACTGTTTCTTTGTATTTCGTTTGTTTTCCAATAAGCCAAATAAATTCGTTTGCTTAGTTTCGTTTGTTGTGTATGTGTTTTTTTTTTGTGTGCATGTATTTTCACATGTGATGTAAGCTGCACATTTATGCGCACTGAGAGCGGAATCTATTAAATATTATTCTTTATACTAAACTGGAAAACGGGGAAGTACAAGTTTTTATTTTTGAGCAAAATTTGAAGCCGCGTCCTAGAATTTGCTGATGTAATAAGGTAGATTGAGCCATGCTCTCTAATTTCATTATTTCAAACAGTCACGCTTTTGTGTTTTTGATTTTTTTTAATTAATATTTATATTAAAATTAAGAATTCAAAAACAAAACAGAAAATAATGGGCAATAATAAATTAGTGAAAATAAAACTTTAAAATCACATAAAAACTTATTTGTTTCATTAAATATACATTTCTTTCTTACTTTATCCCATTTACCCTAGTATAAATTCCCCTCAAAGCAATTGTCTCACAATAATCAACAATACTAAAAAGTGGCACCGCTAAAATTAATTTTGACTTTAGCTGTCGGTGGTGTGAATCTCTTTACCCTACCTGGTTATTCTGCCATGCATAAAAACGGAAAAACATATGTTTTTAGGTCACTAAATTTAAGTTTTCTACCTCTTTATCTCTGATATTGGGCATGTGAACGGAAATCGGTCCAACTCGCTATATTTTTTCATTTTATTAAAAGCGTCTGCCGGTGAACAGCAACGAAGTGAAAAAATATTAGAGAAAATTTATATGGAAAACGTTTAAAACATTGAATTTTGTATATAAGTAATTAAAATTTATTAAAATTCTCTTAAATATGGATAATTACTGCTAAATTATAAGGTCATCTAAAAATTGTTCAGCCATTACGCCGATATGTCCAATTTGAGAGCCCGCAATAGCGGGGCTCACATGGTCCTACATGTTGTCACGCTTTGTAGAACAAGCCTCGTATTTGAACGTTCGAACGCTCGTTACAACCGACTGACTACAGTTTGAACCTCTACTCCGAGTAACAATCTTGACGCGATGTAGGGGCTTAAGTTGCAATGACACAATGCTGCCGGTTGAAGTAGTTCCTCCCTGTAGGGCATTACCCTACAGCTTAGCAGAGCCTGCAGCTTTTGTGAAGCGACAAACTAAAAGTTACTCCCCCGCTAATCCAGGGTGTCATGCGCACCGTGTCCATTGGATGGTTTGCAGTCAGGGGGTATACCGACTGTATTGGAACGGAGCCTTCATGATAACAGGCTGCCTCATGAAGTAACTGTGGCCTTACCATGGTATGCGAGCTCTGGCATGGTCGACCACTCTTTCCCAGCCATAACACATAGACTGCGACGCTTTTGTCCTCGGACACGAGCTACCGGTTAAATTCTAAAATATGAGTACAAACACGAAAAAAACAAAAAACAACAAACAAGAAGACTTGCGGGGAATCACCGCAAGCAGAGCAGCAGACCTCATGGAACAGAGATTCCACAGGTCAACGGCAAGGCACCAAACTTAGGAGAAATCCTCCTCCGCCAGCCAGAATTCAAGTCGGTAGGACTGCACGCAGCAATGATCAGGTGGAGCATAGAATCCATAATGACCACAGACACTGCAGCACACAGATTAGGAGGCACCCGTACGGCAAAGATCGAGTGGAGCATACCATCCACAGCGGTCAAAAGCCTAGTACCAGCCACCTAAGAAAAACTGTGAGCCCAGGAAATCACATCCTGTCAAAATTCCCCCGGAAGAACACCGGGAAGATACGACATCGGCTCCAAAAAGTATCCCAATTACGGAAACTGCGTCAACATCCAAGGATGCGGCACAGAAAAGGGAAACAGAAGAAAGGCAAAAACACAAGCCCTTCCACAGTAGACGTCGCCGTGTCCACCTCCCTCAGCGCGGGGAGCCAGGAGGGCTAGACGACCCACTAAGAGTCGGCCTAAATGGAGCAGGCATAAGATGGTATCTGCGCTATCTGGAACAGAGCATGGCACCCGAAGTAGCTCATGAAAAAGCGGTAGAGCATCGGGGTAAAGCTGGAGAAGCACCGGTACCACAGGCAACGAAGAGGAGCGGCAGTGAGATAACACCTCCTCAACGTCCAGAGAGCAAGAAGGTCAGAATAGCTCCTGGAAGCAACAGTAACTCAGTGCCAGGGGCTAAGGTACCCGAGCCAAAACCACAGAAAAAGAGAATAAGCTATGCAAGCATAACCAAGGGCATCCAAATAGCGGTTCTGCCCAAAGAATACCCCCGGCAAATGCTAAGTCCGGATGAGCTCTCGGAGCTAGAAGAAGCCATACTGAGCGAAGTAGTGAAGGGCTGGTCCACCAAGCTACAGTTTGAGGGAGTTCACTTCCGTCCGGGCATGTTACTGGTCGACTGTTCGAATCCCTCAACAGCAGAATGGCTGTGAGCAGCAGCGCCAAAGCTCGAGCACTGGAAAGGGCTAGAACTTATGGCTTGCCTAGGGGAGGAGGTCCCAAAAGGGCATACTGTTAGGATGTTCTTGCCAAGAAGCTCAAGTACGGAGATCAATAGATCGATGGGACTAATTGCCGCCCAGAACAATGGTCTCAATACAAAGTATTGTAAGATATTGAGCTCTAAGGACGAGGGAAGTGGGCACATGCTTACGTTCTCAATAGATAGGTAGTCACTTGAGACTATCAAGTCAAGGGGTTCAACTATCAGCTTCCACTTTGAAACCATTCCGGTGTTGGACACAAAATCCCCCCCAACGACCAAACCGTCCATAGCAGCAACATCCACAGCTGTAACGTCGATAGTGGTAACGTCCACATAAGCCACATCTGCGACTTCCAATGAAGGGAAAGACGCAACGCCACCAATACAACTAACTGGTGAAGTTGTTACGGAGAAATTCACCTCCGTCTCGGTCATCACCGCAATACCTTCAATCGGAGATCAGGCAGAGGGCATGAACCTCGCTGCTCTCTCGATTGATAGTAAGAGAGAACCTCTATCAGCGGAAGGAGTAACGTTGCCCGAAGAAGAACGGGGCAGCAGCCCGATGCTATGATCAGCACAGTAATCAGCACGAGATGTGCCCAGGTAAACCTCCATCATGCAAAAGCTGCATCGGCAGTTATTGCTCGGAGGTTCACCACAGAACAACTGAGCTTTGTGCTGATCCAAGAACCCTGGTGCTACAGGGGAAAAGTCAGTGGCCTCTACTACAAAGAGGGTCAGTAACTTGGGACCAGAAAACAATCAATCCCAGAGCATGTATCCTACTGCAGTAAAATAGAAATAAGGACCTATCAGCTATCGAGACTCACATCGAAACTGATGGCAAGCACCGCGCCATAGTGATCGCATCCACTTACTTTCCTGGGGACGTTCCACAAAAGAAACCCAAGAAATATCAGTTGGGACACATACACCAACACCCTAAAAGAAAACTAAAAGCTAGGAGTAGAATTAGTAACATCCTAGAACTTGAATGCTATGTAGAGCAGATAAACAATGCAGTATATAATGCCTACGAATCTAGCTGTCAAACAGGGCACAAAGCAAGAACAAACATACTCCTTGGTGGAGCGCCGAGCTGACCAGACTCCGGAAGAAGGTGCGATGCAGCTTTAATGCCGCAAAGCGCAACGGAGAATGGCACAACTACACGGCGACTCTGACGGAGTATAATAAAGAAATCAGGAAAGCCAAAAGACAGAGCTTTAGAACTTTCTGTGAAGACATTTCTTCCACGCCAGCAGCAGCCAGGATACACAAAGCAATGGCTAAAGGCAGAGTGGAGACAAGAATATCACTTTTATTGCCGGACGGAAGCTATACACTTAGAAAAGATCAACGAGCCAGTCACCTTCTAGAAACTCATTTCCCGGGCAGCACACCAGTAACTGAGTATGAGACGGCAGACAGACAAATTGCTCCAAATCAAGAATAATGGAAACTCGCAAGTAGCATCTGTACTAAGGCTCGTTTAGATTGGGCACTCAGAACCTTTCAACCATTTAAATCAGCAGGTGTAGACGGCATCTTTCCTGCACTTCTACAAAAGGGTGCAGAAACTATATTGCCCCACCTAGTCAAAATAACTAGAAGCAGCCTTGCGCTGGGCTATATCCCAAGGAAATGGAGAAGGGCCATAGTCACCTTCATACCAAAAGTAGGGAAAACAGACTACACGCTACCAAAGTCGTTTGGACCCATTAGCCTTACCTCATTTGTACTTAAAACAATGGAAAAGGTAATAGATAACTATATAAGAACTGAGATTCTGGAGAAGGCACCAATGCACCCATGTCAGCACGCGTATAGGGCGGGTAGGTCTACAGAATCTGCTCTATACCAGTTGGTTAGTAACATCCAGTCAGCTTTTAAAAACAAAGAAACCGTACGCTGTGCCTTCCTAGACATAGAGGGAGCCTTTGATAATACTTCTCACGAGGCTGTGAAGAAGTCTTTACACAAAAAAGGAGTAAATGATATGCTCAGCAGATGGATATGCCAAATGCTTAGCACTAGAACTGCAGAAAGAAAAGTGGGTAACACCACTATAAGAATCAAAACAACAAAAGGCTGCCCACAAGGCGTAGTCCTTTCTCCACTGCTGTGGAGTCTTGTTTTGGACGAATTATTAACGGTGCTAACCGAGAATGGCATAAAATGTCAGGATTACGCAGACGACATCGCCTTAATAGCGAGAGGGAAGTTCAAGGATACACTCTGTAACCTGATACAGAGAGGACTGTCAGTAACAAAGGAGTGGTGCAACTCAGTGGGATTAAATATCAACCCAGCGAAAACCATCATAGTACTTAACAAAAGAAGCCTGCCAAACCTCCGAACAATTAGAATGGATGGCACTGAAATTCCCTTCAAAGGAGAAGTAAAGTATCTGGGACTTACACTAGATTCAAAGCTTCTCTGGAGAAGACATGCAGAGGTAACTATAAACAAAGCAACGCGCGCACTCATGGTATGTAGGAGCCTGGCGGGGAAAAGCTGGGATTGTAACCCAACAATTCTCCGCTGGATGAATACCATGATGGTGAGACCCATCCTCACCTATGGTGCAATAGCATGGGCTGAGAGAACCAAGCTAACCACAATGAGGAATATGCTGACAAAGGTGCAGAGACTGGCCTGTGTATGCTTCACAGGGCCATGAGGACATGCCTTACAGCAGCACTAGAAGTAATGCTGGACCTAACACCCTTACACCTTGTCATAGAGGGAGTAGCCAAGCAAACTCTGTTGTACATTGCAAAAGAGGGGACAGGTTTAGGTAAAACTATCAGCAGTAGAGAGAAGGAGGATATTGTAAAGGACACTCCCTACATCGATCTACCAAGAGACGATATAGTAAAAAGGTATAACTTCGAAAAACACTTCGGAACTAAGCTTAGTACCAAGAAAGAGTGGGACAGCGAGATGATATCGCAAGTCAAGAAACCACACAGTATAGCATGGTATACAGATGGGTCCAAGACATTGGAAGGTATAGGCGCAGGGGTGTACGGACCAAGAACCCAGCACTCTGATCCTATGGGGACAACTTCCAAGCAGAAATCCTAGCAATACAGCTATGTGCACAATTCAATCTGGATATAGTTGTGATGTTAGACAGTCAAGCAGCAATCAAAGCATTAGTCTCCTGTGAGATATCATCGGAAATAACATGGGAATGCCTAACAAAACTCTGTTATAATAACACTGTTACTATACTTTGGGTCCCAGGACACAAAGGTATACAGGGTAACGAAGAAGCCGATGGTATAGCGCGACAGGGTGCAGCCAGAAAATTTATAGGACCAGAACCATTCTTCGGATTGGGCACACATTCTATAAAAGAAGAACTAAGAAGGGAGGAGAGGCATAAACGTTCAAACCTCTGGAAAAGCCTCCCAAAGCTAAGACAATCCAAATTGCTCCTCAAAGATTTTAACACTCGGAGAGCAAAATTGTGCATAAGCTTAGGCAAACCGAATCTAAGGATTCTAACGGGGTTCCTTACAGGACACTGTAAACTAAAATACCACCTGATGAAATTGGGCATAGGAACCGATAGTATCTGCCGTTTATGTGAAGAAGCAGAGGAGACTCCAATACACCTACTCACAAACTGCGACGCCGTGGCTCGCAGACGTAAGCTAGCACTTTGGAACTATGAGCTGAGTCTAGAGCAGGTTTCATCCCTAGAACCTAAGAATATTCTCAAATTCATTGGAGAAATAGGGCTGGATGGAATTCTGTAATCCGTAAGCCCAGCGGAGCTTTGAGAAGGAGGTACAATAAAATCTAATTTAGGTCGAAGTACGCATCTCCACCATATAACATTAACATTAACTACAGTTTGTCTTGAGTTTGAAATGTTTCAAATTCAAGGCCATCACACCAGGGGTGACAACATGTAGGATCATGTAAGCCCAGCTAATGAAATGAAGTCGACGTACATGTACGATTGTTTGAAAGATCAAAAAATATTCCCCTTAGTTTGTTGTCGTACGTGTCAGTTGACACGCATACGGTGACCATGTTCGAACCAATTTGATAGATAAGTGTGAGGTCAGACGATGCTCGTTTGCTCGGCGTACACATGGCCGTGCAATATGGTTGTTGTTGTATTCTCCAAAATTTTTGAAATTTTCGCATTGAAAGCAACAAAAAAATTATCTGCTCGCTGATCAAACGAGCATTGGTGACCTCACACTAAGAAGCTACCTTGATGGTTTGTCGAACCTGTTGGCAAAAATTTTTGATTTTCTCCTTCAAACCAGGGATATTGTTGCGTGGTAGGTTTAAGCCAAGCAGAAAATACAAACTGTAGCACTTGCGAGGGGTGCCCCTGAAGACGGCCATGACCACCAGGTAAACACTAGCAGCCACAGATACGCGTTTTGGAAAAAAAAGCATTGAAGAGGTCCATTTTGGATAAAGGTGAAATGTTCCAATATTGCTTGAATAGCCAACTATATGGGGGTTTATTTTTAACGATGCACCACAGAAGTTGAGCCGAAAATAAGGTTGAGCTATGATCGAGTTGAGCTTCACACACAGAATTACTTGTCACACACAACACACAATCGGTAGCCACGTTTGTTTCTTATTCCAAGTTCATGTTTTTATCACAATTTTTAAGTATGTATTTATTGTTATTTCGGTGGCAAATTTTAGTTAATTCTGACGCGGGCTAAAAAAAAAAAAGTTTAGCTGATGCCGGTTTGACACGATGAAAACATGAAAACGAACAGGTGGTAGTGAAAGCGTAGTATATTGAGGTGTTATGTAAAGGATATGTTACTTCTACTTTAAATATTTTTGATTTCCTAAGTATTTTATGAGTTATTTCGATGGCTGCATCGAAATCAGCTTTGGTGTTTTTTTTTAGCACACCGTGCTGCTGTAGTGTATGGCAAGAATGCCGAACTGTTTTTAAACTCTTAATAAGAACTCTGGCTTTCGCCGCTGTAGTTGTGATTAAGAATCTGCTTTATTTTAAAAATGTTCTGATTTATAAAGTAAATTTACCAGTATTTTTCTTAAAAATATCTTAACACTATTTCCAATACTCCTTCTTAAATTCCAATATTTAATTTTGTTTTTCAATATAATAAAATTAACCAATCATATTTTACTTTGCATTGTCGCATTCTTTCTTCCCCTCAAAATATCAATTTTAAATAGCCAATATAATCAATGGACAAAATTCATAGCCTTGACTTTAAAAGAGTCAACGGCTAAGTTCAATTTAACGCTTGTTGTTGTTGCTTTATGTTTTCGTGCAATAAGTGTGTGTAAGTTAATGCTCGCTGGCGCGTTCATGCTTATGCAGCAACTAGCGGAAGAAAACGAAAAGGGGTGCTAAGTGCATTGAACATGAATTTGAGATTCTTTGGTATTAAGAATATAATTGTTTACTTTAACATTCTATGGAAAATTTTGGGTTTTTTATTTGGCAATAAATTATTGATTTTATTGTTTTAGTTGGTGGTTTAGATTTTTGTTTTGTTTACTAATTTTGTACTTTGTTTATTAATAAGAAAGAATGAAGTTAAATAGCGACTTCTTTTAGTTGGTGGCAATAGTGACTTTTAAGAGTACACTACACCCTAACCCTTAAGCGAAAATTTACTTGCAAAAGTTAATTTTTAAGATGTCGGAGTTGGAAAAAGGTTATGTTTATGTAATATAATATGATAATTTTTATAGTATATTTAAATAGTTATTTTACAATAATATGAAATATGTAGTCTTAAGATTATTAATGTTTAAATTATTTGTTTAGTGGTAAATAATGGTAATATTAATACTAATATGTAAAAACTTATATGATAATGGCCAATGTTCTAAATTATGATATTAATGTATTTAATACTAACATTTTGTTTTTAATATTTATATCAGTAGTTCTAAAAATTTCAATAAAGTAATTTATAGAGTCTTAATATTTTGAAATAATTTGTATTATTTATACATAAAATATTTACATATTTTTAATTTTAGTTATGTGCTTATAAATTTCTTTAACATATTTTTATGGAATTTCTTATGTTTATTATTTATACCAATAATGGAGTTCACTCCTTCTCTAAGTATTATTTTATATGGTCCGTGATATGGACTCTTCTTTCTACTTTCAAGTTTAACTAATAATAAATTTTCTTCTTTGAAATTGGATGCATTTACATTCTTGTCATAATTGATTTTTCTTTTACCATTTTAATATTACCACACATTATTACCAATGTGTTGCGAAGAGTAGACGCGTTTTTTAACTCGCTCGTCAATAGCCTAAATTTAAAGTTAAACCTCTTAAGCGGTCAATTTCACTGAATTCTTCTTATTAATTCATGTGAATAAGCGATATATTAATAAAACTTAAAATCAAAATATTTTGAAATATTATAATTACAAAGCAAGAAAATTTATTGTTCCCGCTTTTTTGAAGTTTAATTTAACACACTATGTCAACAAGAGCCAAAGCTTTGAACACCAAAAAGCTCATCTCAACTCTGACGCAAGGTTCCTCAAGCGCTGTCAACCGTGCTAATCACTCAGCTCTTACTCTAGAGCAACTGGATGACCGCCTGAAAAAACAAAGCGAAATGCTCATTCTCAGCTTTCAAACGGAACTGAGTCAACTCCGTGATGAGTTCAACACAAGAATCAAACACAAAGAAGCTGAAAATGTGGAATTAGCTACGTATAAAGCAGAAGTGCATGAATTGCATAAAATCATCGGTGATCTTGAGCGAAAAGAAGTTGCGACTGATGCTGTTTTGTTTGGAGTTCCGGAGAATAACGAAGAAAACCTAACGCACCTGTTTAATAAGATGTCTTTTTCAATCGGCTGCAGACCTACTCCACTCAAGAGTGTGTTTCGTGTGAGAAGTAATGCACACAATGCTAGATGCACTCCAATCGTCGTTAAGTTCTCCAGTATGTTCGAGAGGAATGCTGTTCTTTGATCAGCAGCTATCTATTGAAGAAATAACGGAACAAATCTCTCGCTTAATGACATAGGAGAACTCTAACTCATGCATATTTTTAAATGAAAGCTTGACTAAGCGTAGCCGGCAACTGTTGCAGAGTGCAGTCAAACTTAAGCGTCGCAAAGAGCTGTGTTTTGCATATGCAAATAAGGGGCTTATTTTTGTCAAGAGGACTGAAAATGGTGACAGTTTGTTGATTTAAAACTATAACCAACTCTCTGCTATTGCTGCGGGTGAGCTGGATGATGACAATCTTGAAAATTATGTTTAACGTTTATTTTATTTACGTGGTTCCATTATGTTATTATTTTTCTCAATTAGATTCTTTTCGTCTTTCATTTTCTCTATCATCTTTAAGCTGTGTCAGTGATATCACTTTTCGAATTATATGGTTACTATCTGTTTCTATTTTCTTTAATTTCTTCTCGATATTCTTAATATCTTTTTTTACTCTTCGTGGCTTGCCTAATGTTTCTATACGTCGTCTCCTGTCTTATGAGTGTATCTAACAGATATTGCAATGGCGCTAATGAAAACTTTAAAGTCTTAATAAATGTTTTTTGTAGACGGTATTCTGGTCTTAAAGTTGTGCATTTTAGTGCCAGAAGCCTTAATGCGTGTAAGCTAGATTATTTAAAATTTGTGTTTGAAGACTCGTCGGTCGATATTATATGTGTATCAGAAACATGGTTTTGTTCTGATATCGATGACACTGTTCTCGATATAAGTAACTTCAATTTATTTAGAAATGATAGAACTAATAAAAGAGGAGGAGGGGTTGCTATTTACTGCAACAAAAGCTTGAACGTTAAGATCGTTAACAAATCTTCTGGTGATAGTGTTGAATTTTTAAATATCTGTGTATCTGACAACAATACCAAAATACTGCTTTCTTGTGTTTACAATCCTAACATATGTCATAGTCTAAGTACTTATTTCTCTGAACTCTCTGATCTGGCAATCGACTTCAATTACTTTGTTGTGTGTGGTGATTTCAATATCAATCTTTTATGTAATGATAATGTTATAAAATCTTTGTATGAAAGTATTTCGTCTGTCGGTCTGTCAATTGTGAATGAATCTATAGCCACGCGATTCTCATCTAGTAATGTGCCGTCTTTTAGATTATTTTATAGTTTCTGATGTATCTACTGTTCTTCTGTTTGATCAGATTTATTTCATTTCTGACCATGATTTAATTTTCTGCACACTCGACATAAACTTATCATGCTCCTTGACTTCAAAGTCAGTATCGTACCCAAACTATAACTGCATAAATTTTCCTGCCCTATACAGTGATGCCAGTTTGGTTCCCTGGAATGATGTTTGGTTTCAGTCTGGTATTGATGAGAAAGTTAAACTTTTCGCTGGTATGATTAACAACCTGTTTGCTACACATGTTCCTATTCGCACTACTGTTATTAAAAATTTTTCGTGTCCGTGGTTTAATGCTTATGTGAAATATGCTATTAAAAAAAGAAATAAATTGCATCATCAGTGGAAAAAGAATCCGTCCGCTGAAAATTGGGAAAACTATAGGATAGCTAGAAATGCTGCTGTACTAATAACAAAGATATCAAAAAGAAGATATTGTTCTGCTAAGTTGAATACCTCGCTACCTTCTAAAGTATTGTGGAGGAATCTGAAAAACTTTGATATTGGGAAAAAATCTGCTACTGACTGCAACGTGGATCCTGATGTTCTTAATAATTTTTTCTTAGCTAACAATAGTTGTCCTGTAAACAATACAATTGTCGATATGCTGATTGAACCAACATTTCAATTTTCTGCTGTGAGTGAGAGTGGCGTTGGCAAGTGCATAATGAAAATAAAATCAAATGCTGTCGGTGAGGATGGTATTTCGATAAAATTTATTAAACTTTTTTTACCATACGTTCTTCAATCTCTAATGCACATAATTAATCACTGCTTTACAAGGTCTACTTTTCCACACTCTTGGAAAATAGCAAAAGTACTACCGGTTGCCAAAAAATCGTCAGCGTCTGATACCAACGATTTCAAGCTAATAAGTATTCTGTCTTCGCTGTCTAAAGTGTGCGAAGCTATAATAGCTGATCAAATCTCAAAATTCTTAAGCATTAGTAATTTATTGTCTCCTTTACAGTCTGGATTTCGTGCTGGCCATAGCTGCACAACAACTACTATAAAAGTTTTGGATGATATAAGGAAATCATACAATGAAGGCCTAGTTACTTTACTCTGCATGCTTGATTTTTACAAAGCGTAATACGTAAAATATATAGCATTCTGAGAAACCTAAGGATGTCTAGAGATTTTACACCCATAGAAACCAGACGTAAGCTTGTAATACAACTAATATTACCGGTAATTACCTATTCGGAACATGTGTATTGCAAATTAGATTCAAGCTCTGAACATAAGCTACAAGTAGCATTCAACCACACAACAAGGTATGTTTACGGAATTCGAAAATTTGATCATCTTTCGCAGTTTAAGAATGCTATTCTCGGCTGCAGCATTATAAGTTATATTAACGCCAGAAACTGTATTTTTCTCTATAAGCTAATTCATTCGAAAACTCCACGGTACCTTTTTGATAAACTACAGTTTTGCCATTCGGCTAGAAGTAATATGCTTATAGTACCGAATTTTAAATTTCTAAACTCTACTAGACTCTTCTTCATTAACGCCATTAGATTATTGAATACCTTACCTAATCACTTAAAATCAATAAATGGAATTGGGAACTTTAGGCAAGCTATTTTTAATTTTTTTACATAATTTCTTCATATATTTAAACTTTCTCTCTTTCTTCTTCAGCTCTTCCTCTTCGTTCCTTTTTTCTATTTTACTTATATTTCATGTATTTTATTTTAAAATGTCTTCTACACTTCCTGTTAATTTTACTTATTATAATGTAAGCTGAATTATACAGTAATATTTATTCTTCATTTAAAAACTTATATCAAACTTTATGTCAAATTTAAATTTAAAAACAATGTCATTTGTAATACTTTACTTTTTAGATTATTGCTTTGTATAGGAAAAGAACTTGTTCTTATTGTACATATATGTATATGTATTGTATATGTTGAATAAAATAATAAAAATAAAATAATAATAATAATATTCGTTTGCATAGTCATCTATGTTGTAGACTTTACTGTTATCTTTTGTTAAAACGCCTGGCAGAGTTGGTAATTTACCAAAAACTAATTCAAAAGGTGAGTAACCAGTGTCTATATGTGGAGTCGTGTTATATGCAAATGTGTAGTACGAAATCCATTTATACCATTCCCCATCATCTGCGCAAGAAAGAAGATACTCATTGAGAACTCTGTGGTTTCTCTCAAGTGCTCCTATTGTTTCGTGATGGTAAGGTGCTGAAAAGATTTGTTCTATTTTTAACAAGTTGCACACATTTCTTAATAGTTCATTTGTAAACTCAGTTCCTCTATCAGACTTTAAAATTTTAAAACAACCGTATTTTAAGATTAATTGCTCCACCAATGTTGTTGCAATCAACTTTGCGTCTTTTGTTTAATTGGGTAAGCAATGACAAATTTACTCAGATCACATTGCATTGTGAGTATGTATCGGTAACCGTTTGAAATTCTTAGCGGTCCCACTGTGTCTATAGAAATTGTTTCGAAACTAGTCGTTGGATGTTTCCATAACTAGTCTGTTATGGTCATTTATTCTTTTATATGTTTTGTTTGTTTATTTCGAGCGCAATGTTCACATTTATTAAAGTAAGTTTTTCATATGCTTCCATACATAGCGTTGTTTTAATTTCAGTATGGTTTTTCTAATTCCTTAATGTCCGCCTTGTGGTGAATCATGGAATTCTGTAATTAATTTATTTTGCATGGATTTATTTGATATTCTTTACGGGGTTTTATATATTAATATTTTTAGTGATTTTCTTAATTTTTGTTTCATTTCTTGCTGCAGCTTGTTAAATAAATTCTTAAATTATTTTTTATCCATAGATTTAAATATTATATCTTCTTTATCTAGCGCTAGTTATTTTATATTTAATTTATTCATTTTAGATACTAATTTCTTCAGGATCGGCTCTAGAGTCGCTGAATAATCATTAGATCTTGCATGCATATTATTACTTTGATTTATTTTTGATGATAGCTTCATCAAGTTCGAATCTGGATTCGTCGATTTATCGCTACATCGCACGTGCACAATATTATTTATAATCTGGATACTAGTATCATTTATATTGATATCGCTTAATTCAAATTTTAATATTTTTATATTATTGACGTCAGTAATGGATGTGCAATCCCAAATAAAGAGTTCGCGAGGCTCCTGTTGAGATGTGCATTTCTCCTTTGCAAGTTCTTCTTGCTTTTTAATAATTCCCTGTGTTATTACCATGGCTCGATTTTGTTTGCTCGTTTCTTCAGTTGGTATCATAGTTTTTAAAATATCTGAATCTATCTTTATTCGTGATAAAGCATCTGCATTTGTATTAATTTTTCCTTGTTTGAAAACTATAGTGAAATTATAATCAGATAAGTCTAGTCTGATTCTTGTCATTTTTGATGACGGGTTTTTGTGTGAAAAGAGTGAAACTAGGGGTCTATGGTCTGTGACCACAATAAATTTCTGTCCGTAAAGATAGGGTTTAAAAAAATTTATTCCCCAATGTATTGCTAGAAGTTCTTTTTCAATTATGGGTTTATTGATATCATGTTTTTGTAGAGATTTGCTTGCGTATGATATCGGTAGATCTTGTCCTATTTCGCCTCGAGATAATATTGCTCCAAGGGCAAAATTCGAAGCATCTGTCGTTAAGATAAATGGTTTTGAAAAGTCGGGGTACTGTAGGATATGTGGTTCTATTAATTTCTGTTTTAAAGCTTCAACAGAAGATTGACATTCTTCCGTCCACTTGAAAATTTAATTTTTCTTTAGTAATATATTTAAACATTGTGCCGTTTTTGCAAAGTCTTGTATAAATCGTCTATAGTAGTTACAAAAAGCTACAAATCTTCGCACGTCATCTGCGTTTTTTGGTATAGGATAATTTCTAATTGATTCGTATTTGGCAGGGTCTGTTTTTATACCTTGTTGTGTAATTAAATGTCCCAAATAAACTACTTCTGGTCTTCAAAATTTACATTTGGCTGCGTTTAATTTGAGGTTGTATTTAGATAGTCTTTCAAAAACTTTTATTAAATTGTTATTGTGGTGTTGAAGGCTGCATTCAAATACTATTATGTCATCGACATACAAGAATGCTTCAGAGTTTAAAGCTGTAAATGCCAAAGTCAGCATTTTTTGAAAGCTATTTGAGGATATAGTTAATCCAAAGGGTAATCTTTTGAAATGGCAATGGCCATCATTTGTCGAGAAAGCAGTCAAAGGTCTTGCATTTTTATCTAAAGGAATTTGATGGAAAGAGCTTGTCATGTCAAGTGTCGAAAAATATATTTTTATTTAATTGTCTGAAGTCAACTACTAAACGCCACTGTTTTGTGTCATCACTACTTTTTTTTGGTGCGAGTAGTAAAGGTGAATTATACGGGCTTACTGATGGTTCAATTATGTCGTTTTGTAATAATTTTTCTACTTGTGTTTGAATTTCCGTACTATGTACATGAGGTAATCTGTAATTTTTAATGTAAGTAGGTGTGTTGTCTATTGTTGAAAGATTTTGCGTGTAAAAATTGTTGACTGTTAATTGTTCTTCTTCCAAGCGAAAAATATTTGATATTTCTCAAAAATGTTTATTAATGGATGATTTTGATTTATGTTTAGATCTTTTAAAACTTTTTTTAAATCTTTGTTATCGGTCTCTTGATTTTGTTTAATATAGAAATAGTTAGAAAGTGGTTCTATTTTTGGTGTTAGTTTCTTTATTTTTACTTCTGTATCATTTGAGTTTAATATTCTGACGTGACATTTTCCGTTGGCTGGTATTATTGAATTAGCTAAAAATACTCCTTTTTGGATTTCTTCGCTTAATACTACGCTATCTTGCTTTATGTTTAAATAAATGGGTTGTATAATTTCTGTGCGTGGTGGTATGCGTATTATGTCGTATGCGTTTTTATTGAAATATAGTGGTGTAATTATGTCTGTGTCTTTTAATGTTAGTGTCAAAGTTTGTGTTTCGTAGTCAATTTTACACATGTGTTTTGATAAAAAATCCCTACCTAAAATACCGTCAGTGTGTATAGGAAAATCGTTATCTACTACTTGAAAAGTGTGAGGTAAAAAGTATGAGTTAAAATTTAGTTCTAATATTGTTGCTCCTAAAGTAAAAGTTTCCTCGTCTGTTATTCCTGATAATTTACATAATTTTTCAGTGTTAATTTCTATGTCTATGTTTTCAATTTTGCAGATTGAAATATCTGCACCCGTATCTATTAAAAATTTAAAATTTCTTTCAAGTTATTACTTTTTACGATAATGTAATTGGTCGTGTTATCCGATATTGTATATATGTTTAATTTCGCTGTCCCGGATGATCTTCTATCATGACCTCCGAGCGATCTTCGTTTCCCTGGTCATCATTGCTGTAAACATACATTCTGCTACTATTTTGATTTATATTGCTGAAATTTCTGTGTTGATTGTTATTGTTAGCAGAACGTCGTTGTGCGTTTTGGTTGTTATTGAAATTATTATTTATTCTATTATTGTCGTTGTTAATGTTTCTGTTATTAATCCTGTTATTGTAACTGCCAAACATGTTGTTGTTTTGTCTGTTTCCGTTGTTGTAAGTAGTTCGTTGCATAAAATTTGAGTTCTGTTGCCTTATGTTATTGTTTTTGTTGTCTTGCTGTCTTCTATACTGATTGCCATAATTGCTGTTTATTGGTCGTCTGTTGTATGAATTGTTGTTTGTTTTGAAATACATTAAATGGTTGTTTGTTTTTACGTTTTTTTCTAATTCTAAAGCTAAATTTTTTGCTTCTGTTTAAGTCTTCGGTTGTGCTGCAAATATTGTATTTTTAAGGTCGTCGTTTAGTCCGTTCTTGAAAATTGTAAGTGCATAGGATTCGTTCATCTTCATGATCAAATTTCTTTGTTCATCATTAGCTTCAGGTCTTAAATCATTGATCTGTAAATAATTTAGTTCGGACGTTAAATTTAATAGTTTGTCTTTAAAATTAGTTACTGTGTTATTCCGTTGTGTCAATGTTGAAATTTGTGTGTATATTTGTGTAGTAGTTAAGTTGCTTTTGTATGAATTGGTAAGTGCTTCTTTAAGTTTAATGAAAGTATCTATGTGTGTTATATGTCCTAATGTTGGAATTCAATTTAACGTTGACTACAATATTTATTAGTTTCTTCTTGTTTTCTGTTGTGTAAGTTCCGTCTATTAATTCTACTATTGTTAAGAATGCATTGAGATCTTCATAATCGCTCACTCAATTGATATGCTTCCAATTTGTTTAGGAATTCTGCGGTTTTTTTAAAATGCAATTCGTAACGATTTAGATAATCAAGTTTAATACTAATTGTTTGACTTGTGTACTTCCTACTACTGGATTTCTTAACATTCTGTTTAATTTTTAAAACTTCATTAAAAATCTCTTGCAACTCTTCCATTAACTTTTAAATGTTTATTTTTTTTTTATTTAATATATTTTCTTACTTATTTCGTACAAAATTTTTTTTTTATTTTTCATTAATTGATTAAAATATTTCTTAATAGTATGTTTAAAAATTTCTAATGTTTACTATAAATTTTGTTTTTTTTTTTGGCCAAATGACTTTGTATATATGTAAAAAAATTTAACATTTTATCATAGTTTACCAAAACAATAAAGAATGACATAAAATAGTTTCAAAACAAGAATTGAACTATTAAAATTTTTTAATTTTGTGATTCTGTTCATGCTGAAGTGTTTTGCTAATGCTTGTGGCGCTCGTTTCATCCTCAGCAGGTCTCTAGTAGTTAATAGTTTTTAGGCATCCATGTTGGCATTTAAATATCGACTCGACTGGTATTCTATGGCCTATTTCTTTTCTGGGTCGAAAGAATCCAAGAAAGTTGGCATGTATTTTTCATCTTATTTGTTGAATGCTTCGTTATTCATTTATTCCACAACACGTTGGAAAATGGAGTTGAAATTGCTATTCATGAAAAAAATCTTCATTTTTGCAAAGCTCTCAAGAAAATTCCAGTTAAGTAGTATCACCGTGTGGTGTTATAGGTTGAAAAATAGCAGGATCGCCATGTGATGTTATGTAAAGGATATGTTACTTCTACTTTAAATATTTTTGATTTCCTAAGTATTTTATGAGTTATTTCGATGGCTGCATTGAAATCAACTTTGGTGTTTTTTTTAGCACACCGTGCTGCTGTAATGTATGGCAAGAATGCCGAACTATTTTGAAACTCTTAATAGGAAGGTCCTCTCGAGCGTACTATGTGAAAGACTTAAGCCGTATACAAAAACACTGATTGGACCTTATCAGTGTGGCTTTCGACCTGGTAAATCCACCATTGACCAGATTTTGACTGCGCCAAATCCTGGAGAAAACCAACGAAAAGCAAATCGACACGCATCATCTCTTTGTCGATTATAAAGCTGCGTTCGATAGCCCGAGGCGGGATTGCCTATACGCAACAATGTCTGAGTTCGGTATACCTGCAAAGATGATAAGACTCTGCAGGATGACGTTGAGCAATACTTGCAGCTCCGTCAAGGTAGGAAATGACCTCTCCGAAACCTTCCATACTGAACGAGGTTTCAGACAAGGTGACCCGCTATCTTGCGATCTCTTCAACATCATCATGCAGGGGATCCTACGAAAGGCCGGTGTGCATCGCAATGGCACCATTTTTTACAAAGGTGTTCAGCTCCTTGCGTATGCTGATGATATTGATATCATCGGTAGAACCAAGAGAGATGTCACTGCTGCTTTCACCGCTATCGAAAAAGAATCAGCCAAGGTGGGTTTGACGGTAAACGAGGGTAAAACGAAGTATATGCTGCCTGCTGGCAGGGGAGCGGGGCGGCTAGGCTCTCACGTTTCAACAGGCAACTATAACTTTGAAGTGGTCAAGGAATTTACCTACCTTGGCACCGCCATTAACAGCAATAATGATGTCAGCCTGGAGATAAAGCGAAGAATAACAATTGCTAATAGGTGCTACTACGGGCTTAGTAAGCAATTACGTTGCAGAGCCCTCTCTCGATCGACAAAACTGACACTCTACAAGATGCTCATTATACCTGTGCTTCTTTATGGCGCTGAGGCATGGGTTGTCTCGCAAGCAGACGCAGCCGCTCTTGGGGTGTTTGAGAGAAAATTTCTTCGCAAAATCTTCGGCCCTATTCGAGTTGGCGACGACTATCGCATACGAATGAACCACGAGCTGTATGAGCTATACGACGACATTGAAGTAGTTCAGCGTATCGCAATCCAGCGATTACGCTGGCTAGGTCATGTCCATCGTATGAATGACGATGCTCCAGCGAAAAAGGTGTTCGAGGCGAAGGCCGACGACGAAGAGGGAGACCATGCCTCCGATGGATTGACCAGGTCGAGGAAGCCCTAACCGTGCTTGGTGAAACCAATTGGAGAAGGCTTGACTAAAATTTAAATACTAAATAAATACTAAATTTACCAGTATTTTTCTTAAAAATATCTTAACACTATTTCCAATACTCCTTCTTAAATTCCAATATTTAATTTTGTTTTTCAATATAATAAAATTAACCAATCATATTTTACTTTGCATTGTCGCATTCTTTCTTCCCCTCAAAATATCAATTTTAAATAGCCAATATAATCAATGGACAAAATTCATACTTACTTACTTACTTAGTTGGCGCTACAACCGTATGTCGGTCTTGGCCTCATCTAAGAATTTGCGCCAGCCATTTCTGTCTTTCGCTTGCTGGCGCCAGTTGGAAATCCCAAGCTTCGTCAGGTTGTCCTCTACTTGGTCTTTCCAACGAAGATGCGGTCGTCCTCTTCGCCGCTGGGTACCGAATCGAATGTTTTCTTCACTGGAGCATCGTCTTTCATGCGCTGAACATGACCAAGCCAGCGAAGCCGCTCGATTTTAATGCGCTTGACTATGTCGATGTCAGCGTACAGCTCATACAGTTCATCATTCCACCGTATTCGGTACTCGCCATTGACGCAGATTGGTCCGTAGATCTTACGAAGAATCTTTCTCTCGAATGCTCCTAAAGTCTTTTCATCTAAACTGCTCAGCGTCCAGGTTTGTGATGCGTAAAGTAGGACGGGCATGATGAGCGATTTATAGAGCGTGATTTTCGTTCGTCGAGAGAGGGCTCTGCTTCTCAATTGCCTACTGAGCCCAAAGTAACACCTGTTGGCAAGAGTTATTCTTCGTTTGATCTCAATGCTGATGTCGTTGGTAGAATTAATGCTGGATCCCAGATAAACGAAGTTCTTCACAACCTCGAAGGAGGTATTGTCAACGGTAACGTGGGTTCCAAGACGCTGGGACTGTTTGTTTGTTGACACTAAGTATTTCGTCTTGTCTGCATTCACTGCCAGACCCATTCGACTTGACTCTCTTTCTAATCTGGAAAATGCTGCACTGACTTCGCGCGTATTATGGCCAATGATATCGATGTCATCAGCATACGCAAGCAGCATAACACTCTTGTAGAATATTGTGCCACTACGTCTCAGATCAGCAGCTCGGATGATCTTTTCCATCATTAGGTTGAAAAAGTCGCACGATAAGGAATCACCTTGTCTGAAACCTCGTTTGGTAATAAATGGTGGGGAGAGGTCCTTCCCGATTTTAACTGCGCTGCTAGTGTTGCTCAGTGTCATCCTGCAAAGTCGTATTAGTTTTGCAGGAATACCAAATTCAGACATGGTGGAGTACAGGTGCTTTCTTATTGGGCTGTCGAAGGCGGCTTTGTAGTCGACAAAAAGATGGTGGGTGTCGACTTGTTTTTCTTGAGTCTTCTCCAAGATTTGTCGTAGCGTGAAAATCTGGTCGATGGTGGACTTTCCAGGTCTGAAGCCACACTGATAAGGTCCGATCAGTTCGTTTACAATGGGCTTCAATCTTTCACATAAAACGCTCGACAGGACCTTATATGCGATATTAAGAAGGCTTATCCCACGGTAATTGGCACAGATAGTGGGATCGCCTTTCTTGTGGATTGGGCAGAGCACACTGAGATTCCAATCGTTCGGAATGCATTCTTCCGACCATATTCTGCATAGAAGCTCGTGAATGCATTTAAGTAGAGCTTCGCCTCCATTCTTAAACAACTCAGCAGGTAAGCCATCAGCTCCCGCGGCTTTGTTATTTTTAAGCCGAGCTATAGCTGTCAGAACTTCATCATAGTCGGGCAGCGGAACCTCAACGCTGTCATCCAAAATTGGGGTTTCCGGAATATCATCTCTATTGGCGGGATTGTTGTCAGCGTCGCCATTTAGAAGCTTAGAGAAGTGTTCCCTCCATAACGTCAGTGTACTCTGGACATCTGTCACTAGATTCCCGTTTTCATCCTTGCAGGAAGAGGCCCCGGTTTTAAAACCATCGGCAAGGCGTCTTATTTTTTCGAAAAATTTTCGGGCCTCATTCCTATCACCATACATCTCAATCTTCTCCTGCTCGCGCTTTTCTGCCTCTCTTTTTTTCCGCCTAAAAATATGTCTCTCTTCCCTCCTCTTTTCTTTGTATCGCTCCTTAGCAGCGCGCGTTACAACCGACTGCAGGGTGGCTTTGTAGGCGGCGTCTTTCTCTGCAGTGGCGTCGCGACACTCCTGGTCGTACCACTGGTTTCGGCTAGGGCGTTGGTAGCCAATCACCTCTTCAGCAGCCGCACGCATGGAGTTGGAAATGTGAGTCCACTGCGCGCATATATCATCGATTGGAGGAGTGCTTTGAAGCAGGAGTGATAGTCGAGTGGCGAAAGCATCGGCTGTCTGTTTTGATTGCAGCTTGTCGACGTCTAGCTTTCTCTGTGTAGGGTTGCGTGTATTCTTAGCTGCGCATAGACGTGTACGGATCTTGGCTGCAACAAGATAGTGATCCGAGTCAATGTTTGCACCACGGATCGTGCGTACATCCAATACACTGGAAGAGTGCCTTCCGTCGATCAAAACGTGATCAATTTGATTCTTGGTTTTTTGATCAGGGGACATCCAGGTGGCTTTATGAATATTGAGATGCTTGAATCTAGTGCTACTTACGACCATGTTTCGTGCTGCGGCGAAGTCAATCAGCCTCATTCCGTTATCGGAGGTGTTGTCGTGGAGGCTGAACTTTCCGACTGTTGGACCAAAAATATTTTCCTTGCCCACCTTAGCGTTGAAGTCACCAAGCACGATTTTTACGTCGTGACGGGGGCAGCACTCGTAAGCATTTTCAAGGCGCTCGTAGAAAATTTCCTTGATCTCATCGTCCTTGTCTTCTGTCGGAGCGTGCGCACATATTAGGCTTATATTGAAAAATCTAACCTTGATGCGGATTATGGCAAGTCGTTCGTTCACAGGTGTGAATCGCAGGACGTGGGGCCGTAGTCTCTTGCCAACTACAAATCCGCATCCAAACTCGTGCTTCTCCGCATGGCCGCTGTAGTAGATATCACAGGGTGCATGCCGAATGCAACCCTGTCCCTTCCATCGCATTTCTTGGATAGCAGTGATATCAGCTTTGTATCTTTCCAAGACATCAGTCAGTTGGATAGAGGCACCTTCCCAATTAAGGGTTCGGACATTCCAGGTGCATATCCGTAAATCATTATCAGTTTTTCGTTTGCGGTAGTCGTCATCAGATTTGGGGATCATTTTTCTTCTATTCTTGTTTGTTTTCATTGAAATTGGTTTTTACGGGTGGGCTTCAAACCCGACGCACAACCTATTTTAAGCCTAGGGAGGCCCGCCGCTCAGATTAGCCGCCAAACTAACGGTTGTCAGTTTTGACGTTGCCCAGGAAACACCACGTGGAGGTTTGAGTCGACTTGAGACGATTTCACAAAGATTATGCTGGCCTCGCCAGGTTGAGACAGTCAGACATGTTACATTGTTCCATCGCCCCCAGTTTCCCAACTTCAAAGCCAAAGGACAAAATTCATAGCCTTGACTTTAAAAGAGTCAACGGCTAAGTTCAATTTAACGCTTGTTTTTGTTGCTTTATGTTTTCGTGCAATAAGTGTGTGTAAGTTAATGCTCGCTGGCGCGTTCATGCTTATGCAGCAACTAGCGGAAGAAAACGAAAAGGGGTGCTAAGTGCACTGAACATGAATTTGAGATTCTTTGGTATTAAGAATATAATTGTTTACTTTAACATTCTATGGAAAATTTTGGGTTTTTTATTTGGCAATAAATTATTGATTTTATTGTTTTAGTTGGTGGTTTAGACTTTTGTTTTGTTTACTTATTTTGTACTTTGTTTATTAATAAGAAAGAATGAAGTTAAATAGCGACTTCTTTTAGTTGGTGGCAATAGTGACTTTTAAGAGTGCACTACAATATAGTAAAAAAAACTTGCGACACTAAAGGTGTTTCACTCAGACCAGTTAAGCGAGTTCAATGGAAAATGTGTACAATAAACGGTTATGCAGTCGAAACAGCTGGTGGGGTCGAAAAATAGTGGTCCGTGGAAAGACTATAGGAAGGAGGTTAGTGTCCCGACTGCACTGACAACAAGATGCGCGAAAAATAAATTACTTATCGTGAGAACGGAAATATCCCAAGGGATAAGAAATTATATTAGACTGAAAATGGGGAGATGGTGCATATGTTAGGAAAATAGCCAACAGGGAATAATGCAAAGGGTTGTGGTAGCTACTAAAGACTTCCAAAATTCGAGCTACTAGAGATCCCCGAAATTCGAGCAACGGAAGAACTCCGAAGTTCGGGCAAAGTTAGAGTGGATGTCAGTGTTGTCAATTAGAGAAGCGCTACTACATGTGAATTGCTGTTCGCCTAGTGGGTGAAGCAGATTTGGTAAGAAGGAAACCGTCGAAATTATGGCGTTGAGGGTGGGTAAGACTGGGTAAAAATTAGGTCACCGACCCCAATTACCGCACAAATGAGTGCCAAAATAAATAGATAGGTCAGTTAGGGCAAACAGTTAATTAGATGACCGATATTGGCAATATTGAACTGCAGAAAATAATGCGTGCAATGACCTCAGTGCAGGAACATATTGTGGTAGTGCGTAAACTGGCGTTAGGCAAATAAATAAGCAGCAAGTACTGAAGGCTGAGTTGGTGACTCGATTGTCAGTAGCCCAACAGTAGCCGCAGCAAACTAGCGCTCAAAAAAATAGATGTTAAAAAAGTGTCTGGAAAAATAAAATTAAAATGTGTTAACAAAATGTTTCAATAAATATTGAAGTCGACCGGGTCCAGAAAAGTGTACAAATCGGTAGTTAAAAAAAAAGAAAAATTCAATAAGTGAAGTGGTGGTAAAATTGAGCTATTTAAAGTTTTCCCAAACAGCGGTAGCGAAAGGAGGCAGTCCAAACAAGGAATAGAGGGTTTTGAAGGGGGAAAAGAAGAAGAGAGAGCCAGGACTTAAACTTTTTAAGACTAAGTGGAAGAATATTGCAAGGGACCTGGTAAGTTTTTTGTGACTGGTGTGGCATTAAGCTAAAATCTTGTGTTAGCACTGTCTGAGAATAATCAAGGCACAGCGGTAGCAGAAAAAGTTAACCAACTGCAGGAAAAATTGTAGTGGCAGTAGAAAAGGTTAACCAACTGCAGGAAAAATTGTGTTGGCAACAGAAAAGGTTAACTAACAGCAGGAAAAATTGTAGCAGCTGCGGATAAATCTAATCAACAGCAAAAGCGGCAGCGGATGTCCGGGTTTGACCGGACATAAAAGACAAGTGCACGTAAATTTATTGTACGTTTCCCTGTTAAAATTCAGAGTCCCTTGCAAAAACTAAATCAAGTATATCAACTAAAATAGAGTGAGAGCAGAGTTAAGGCCTATAGAAAAAAGGTGATGTACGCAGAAAACTTTGTAAATTGTCACAAAATAAAGTATAATTGAAGATAACAGAGTTAGGTCCGATAGAAAAAAAAAACAAACGATAAAAACATAGTTGAATTCTATAGAGTAAAATCGCTTAAAAAAAGAGTAAATATAAAGTGTGTTTATCACATTTATTTAAACGCGAGTGAAATTGTTAAATTGTCAATGATTAAATTGTTTAATTTTTTTATCATTATATTTGTCTAAGTGTTTTTGGTCAAAGATGTACATAGTTTTAAGCGATTTTTGAGAGTTATCTTCGTTAAAAAGGTCAAGTTTAGTAGCAGTAAGAATCGGGTATTTTTTTTTTCTTTTGATATGAAATTCGTTCTGTGTATTCGAGGAATTTGCGGAGTACGTAAGTGTAGTAAATTCTTGTCATTTAAAATCGACGTTTGTGTTGAGTACACCCAAGAGAGTTCTTTTAGGTAGATATAAAAAAAGGAAATTTTTTTTTGTGAAGTTCAGTCGATTCATTTAAAAGAAAAAAAAAACTGCGATTTCCGAATAGTTGGGCAAATTAAACAAAAGTTAAAACATTTCGGATGTACATGTAGTTCGGAAAAGTAATTCGGTAAATAAGTTCGGAATGACTTAATTAATTTTTAGCTGCCGAAGAGTTAATATCGAATGAAAATATTGATTTATACATTTATTTTCATATTTTTCATTTAATATATTCCAAGCCATCATGATTTTAAGTAAAGATAAAAAAATTTGCGTCAGAATATAACTTTTGTTACGGTCGTCCGCGAGATGTGCTACTCTCAAAAATTTTCATCAAATGGCAAAATGCACTAAGTTAAATGGCCACGCACTCAAATGGAACTTCATGTCGGACGTACTTAGCAAAAAGTAAAAATTTTTGTCTTCCATCGGAAATGTCCATCCGCCTTGATTTTTCTACACGAACGATACTAAATGTGTGATGACTTGACAGGTCGGATGGACGTGTAGTATCAATTGAGGGGCCCTTTTCAAACAATCGTACATGTACGACGACTTCATTTCGTTGTCGCAATTTACACGTCAGTCAAAGTCAGTGATCAGTCAAAATATGTTGTTACATTTCCAGCAAAAAAAAATTAATAATTTGCGAGAGCGAAAATTGACTGTTTCCAATCCATCGTATAGTAATTACTGTATTTTACAGTAATTTTGAGCCCCGTACAGGCGAACAGTTATTAGAAAATACGATACAGTAATTATGAAATTGTACCCTAAAATGAACGTTTTGTACAGCATTGCTTTTTAAATACACAAAAATAATTTTTGCGAAAAACATTTTAAACATTTACCTACATTAACTTTTTATAGTAATATTCCTTTAAAATAGCAGAATTGCAAAAATAAAAGAGCAACACTTCATCAAAATATCCTTGTGAACTTTGAATGTTTTTGTGCCAACTTATAAAAAATGTTATCAAACAACGCCAGAAAACGTTTTAATCAAATTATTTTAATGCCAAAATATCCTTAAATTCAATTTTTTATAAATCTAAAGAATATGTTCATAAATAAACCATATAAAAACTAAAAAATTAAACCGCATATGATTGAAATAATAAGACAATGTCAAAGACTTTAAGACTTATACATGTTTCAAACCCATTGTGTAAGAAAACAAGATGACTTACTTACTTACTTACTTAGTTGGCGCTACAACCGTATGTCGGTTTTGGCCTCATCTAAGAATTTGCGCCAGCCATTTGTCTTTCGCTTGCTGGGGGTCAATTCCCGTTTTGCGTTAAAGTGAAGTGAAAAGAAGCTTTTCACAATAGTTTTCATTTAAAGATTTCACTATTTCACTTCACTGCGCACAAGAACGCGATTCTTGTTCGCCTAATGAAAAGTAGCTGCTGAATAGCATTTGAGAGTTGCTGAATGTCTATTAAACAAAGCTTTTATGAAAAATAAATGTAAACAACTTATTAGATGGTAGAAAATATCTTCAAAAATGACTTTATTGAACATGATGATGACTTTATTATGACTTCAACATTCTTGTTATTGATTTATGTAGAGAAAACTTAAGGATTTTTAGAATGAGACTTCGCGATGAAGAAAACTCATTCAGCAGAATTTCGGAGGAACACTTCGACTTATATCGCTTTCCCAAAGCTATAAACTTGATTAAGAAAGTAAAACTATATATTAAAAATAAGCAATAAAAAAAAAGTATAATGAATTTTGCATAAATAAATATAACCAAAATAAGTTTTTCGGTAGCATAAAATAGCCGAAACTAATATAGCAAGTCGATAACGCGCGTTTGCAACCGGCGTTAGCTTTGTTTTCATTTCAGCTAAAAATAAACAGCTGTTGCAGTTTTAACACACAACGGGAATCGCGTTTTCCGTGTAAAGCTGAAAACACTTTTCATATGACGATAACGCAGAACGGGAATTGACCCCCTGGTGCCAGTTGGAAATTCCAAGCTTCGTCAGGTTGTCCTCTACTTGGTCTTTCCAACGAAGATGTGGTCGTCCTCTTCTGCGTTGACCGCCGCTGGGTACCGATTCGTATGTTTTCTTCACTGAAGCATCGTCTTTCATGCGCTGAACATGACCAAGCCAGCGAAGCCGCTCGATTTTAATGCGCTTGACTATGTCGATGTCAGCGTACAGCTCGTACAGCTCATCATTCCACCGTATTCGGTACTCGCAATTGATGCAGATTGGTCCGTTGATCTTACGAAGAATCTTTCTCTCGAATGCTCCTAAAGTCTTTTCATATGAACTGCTCAGCGTCCAGGTTTGTGATGCATAAAGTAGGACGGGCATGATGAGCGATTTAAAGAGCTTGATTTTCGTTCATCGAGAGGGCTTTGCTTCTCAATTGCCTACTGAGCCCAAAGTAACACCTGTTGGCAAGAGTTATTCTTCGTTTGATCTCAATGCTGATGTCGTTAGTTGAGTTTATGCTGGATCCCAGATAAACGAAGTGTTTCACAACCTCGAAGGAGGTATTGTTAACTGTAACGTGGGTTCCAGGACGCTGGGACTGTTTGTTAGTTGACACCAAGTATTTCGTCTTATCTGCATTCACTGCCAGACCCATTCGACTTGACTCTTTTTCTAATCTGGAAAATGCTGCACTGACTTCGCGCGTATTATGGTCAATGATATCGATGTCATCAGCATACGCAAGCAGCATAACACTCTTGTAGAATATTGTGCCACTACGTCTCAGATCAGCAGCTCGGATGATCTTTTCCATCATTAGGTTGAAAAAGTCGCATGATAAAGAATCACCTTGTCTGAAACCTCGTTTGGTAACAAATCTTGGAGAGAGGTCCTTCCCGATTTTAACTGCGCTACTGGCGTTGCTCAGTGTCATCCTGCAAAGCCGTATAAGTTTTGCAGGAATACCAAATTCAGACATGGTGGAGTACAGGTGCTTCCTTATTGGGCTGTCGAAGGCGGCTTTGTAGTCGACAAAAAGATGGTGGGTGTCGACTTGTTTTTCTTGAGTCTTCTCCAAGATTTGTCGTAGCGTGACAATCTGGTCGGTGGTGGACTTTCCAGGTCTGAAGCCACACTGATAAAGTCCGATCAGTTCGTTTACAGTGGGCTTTAATCTTTCACATAAAACGCTCGACAGGACCTTATATGCGATATTAAGAAGGCTTATCCCACGGTAATTGGCACAGATAATGGGATCGCCTTTCTTGTGGATTGGGCAGAGCACACTGAGATTCCAATCGTTCGGAATGCATTCTTCCGACCATATTCTGCATAGAAGCTCGTGAATGCATTTAAGTAGAGCTTCGCCTCCGTTCTTAAACAGCTCAGCAGGTAAGCCATCAGCTCCCGTGGCTTTGTTATTTTTATGCCGAGCTATAGCTGTCAGAACTTCATCATAGTCAGGCAGCGGAACCTCAACGCTGTCATCCGAAATTGGGGTTTCCGGAATATCATCTCTATTGGCGGGATTGTTGTCAGCGTCGCCATTTAGAAGCTTAGAGAAGTGTTCCCTCCATAACGTCAGTGTACTCTGGACATTTGTCACTAGGTTCCCATTTTCATCCTTGCACGAAGAGGCCCGGTTTTAAAACCATCGTCAAGGCGTCTTATTTTTTGGAAAAATTTTCGGGCCTCATTCCTGTCACCATACATCTCAACCTTCTCCTGCTCGCGCTTTTCTGACTCTCTTTTTTTCCGCCTGAAAATATGTCTCTCTTCCCTGCTCTTTTCTTTGTATCGCTCCTTGGCAGCGCGCGTCACAACCGACTGCGACACTCCTGGTCGTACCACTGGTTTCGGCGAGGGCGGTGGTAGCCAATCACCTCTTCAGCAGCCGCACGCATGGAGTTGGAAATGTGTGTCCACTACTCGCATATATCATCGATTGGAGTAGTGCTTTGAAGCAGGAGTTAGAGTCGAGTGGTGAAAGCATCGGCTGTCTGTTTCGATTGCAGCTTGTCGACGTCTAGCTTTCTCTGTGTAGGGTTGCGTGTATTCTTAGCTGCGCACAGACGTGTGCGGATCTTGGCTGCAACAAGATAGTGATCCGAGTCAATGTTTGCACCACGGATCGTGCGTACATCCAATACACTGGAAGAGTGCCTTCCGTCTATCAAAACGTGATCAATTTGATTTTTGGTTTTTTGGTTAGGGAACATCCAGGTGGCTTTATGAATATTGAGATGCTTGAATCTAGTGCTACTTACGACCATGTTTCGTGCCGCGGCGAAGTCAATCAGCTTCATTCCGTTATCGGAGGTGTTGTCGTGGAGGCTGAACTTTCCGACTGTTGAACCAAAAATATTTTCCTTGCCCACCTTAGCGTTGATATCACCAAGCACGATTTTTACGTCGTGACGGGGGCGGCGCTCGTAAGCATTTTCAAGGTGCTCGTAGAAAAATTCCTTGATCTCATCGTCCTTGTCTTCTGTCGGAGCGTGCGCACATTTTAGATTTATATTTAAAAAAAAATTAAACTTGATGCGGATTTTGGCAAGTCGTTCTTTCATAGGTGTGAATCGCAGGACGTGGGGCCGTAGTCTCTTGCCAACTACAAATCCGCATCCAAACTCGTGCTTCTCCGCATGGTCGCTGTAGTAGATATCACAGGGTACATGCCGAATACATCCCAACAGTGATTTCAGCATTGTATCTTTCCAAAACATCAGTCAGTTGGATAGAGGCACCTTCCTAATTAAGGGTTCGGACATTCCAGGTGCATATCCGTAAATCATTATCAGTTTTTCGTTTTTGGAAGTCGTCATCAGATTTGGGGATCAGTTTTCTTCTTTTCTTAGTTGTTTTCATTGAAATGGGTTTTTACGGGTGAGCTTCAAACCCGACGCATAACCTATTTTAAGCCTAGGGGGGCCCGCCGCTCAGATTATCCGCCAAACTAACGGTTATCATTTTTGACGTTGCCCAGGAAACACCACGTGGAGGTTTGAGTCGACTTGAGGCGATTTCACAAAGATTATGCTGGCCTCGCCAGGTTGAGACAGTCAGACATGTTACATTGTAAACAAGAACAGAAAACTAAATTACAGCAAATTTAATTTTTTTTTTGTAAAAATCCAACACTTAAGTTGTCAAGCCGTACAAAATCAACTTTTCTGTCTCTTTCACTCATTCACAAGCTTGACAGCTTTAGCAAACGACGTCGACGTCCCTTACACCATGGTACAAACCTAATATGAAACTTTTTAAATTACAATTTTTTTATTATTGTTATTCTTTTTAATACTTAACTTTTTCACTTTATTGAAATTTTTTTTTTGTGAGTCTAAATAAAGGTTTTTTTATTAACACTTGCGTTTTTGTTTTTTTTTTAAGTACAGAAATTTTACTGTAAAACCAGTACGATGCAGTATTCAGACAAATTTGATGCAACATCACTGCGTATCAGTCAAATTTTCAGTGAGCCTAAAATGGGTTACACATTAGTTCCTCAAACATGGAAGGTCTTACTTGTTCGAAATAGGTAGCGTTCAAATTAAAGCAACGTATTTGTCATAGAAGCATAGCATTTTTTGATGTTTTTCGTCATCATTTTGTTTTAAAACCCTGGTTTGAAGGTAAAAATCAAAAATGTTTGCCATCAGGCCAACAGGTTCGAACAAACCATCAAACTAGCTTCTTAAAGGCGAATTTACACATTTCATTAAAAACGATGATAGTGAACGTTGAACGATGACAGTGAATCAATTTTTAACTTACATTATTCAAAGTGTAAATTTGAAATTTGATGGATGATTCGGTGTTGAATGTCAAAATATATTCTCTGGCTGATTAATTTTATTGACGTTTAAAAAAATTAAGTAAATAAAAGCTATTCAGCAATTAAATAAAAAAAATATAAACTTTCTGCTTCAAATTATGTTAACACCTTTCAATTGTGTTTTAGTACGAATGACACATCAGTTCGGTTTGCTTTCACTTTCATCAAAAGTAGGAAGACCTTCTACTTCTTTCACTGTTCAATGTGGATGACAATCATCTTCATTTTAAAGATGAAACTCAATTTACATTTTACAAATCAGATGATTCATCCAAAGTGAAGGATGATAGTGAATCGTGTAAATTCGCCTTAATTATCAAATTGGTTCGAACATGGCTTCCGTATGACAAACAGGTTTGCTAATTGTAACCACATTACGGGGTTTCGGACGATCCGACATGTCAGACAGATATGGCATGCTTGACGACAAGTCGGATCATTCGAAAGCATATAAGACAGTCGGTGCGACATGTCGGACGAAAATAAAAAAGTTTTGATTTTTCTGCCAGTCGGACCGACTTGTCGGGCATGTTAACGCAAGTAGGTCCGACTTGCTGCATTTTTTTCATTTCAATAAAAGCGTCAGCGGGTGAACACCGACGAAGCGGAAAAATATTATAGAAAATTAATATGAACAACGTTAGAAACATTGAATTATAGATATAATTAATTAAAATTTCTCTAAAGTATGGAAAATTACTGGTAAATTATAAGGGCATCTAAAAATTGCTTAGCTATTGGCCCGTATGAATAAAAGTAGCAGACTCGACTTTACTACAAATCAAAATAAAAAACCTTCAAAAGTTGTTTGTTTGTATGAATAAAGTGCTCTTTACTACACTACAAAAAACAGCTGTTTCGAACTTCCTACAAATCAGCCGGATTGGTATGAATAAAAGTAGTGTTTGCTACTGATTTTGAGTAGTAAGCAAAAAGGCATACTACAAGTTTTTAGTAAATGATTTATTAAAAGAAAGTTGAAAAGAAAGTACATATATGGCAATGTTTTTAAATATAAGTGAGCGTACTATAAAATTATATAAAAATAGACGTGAGCCGGCCATGGACAATTTTAAATCGCTCTTCAGATTTAATGAAGAAAATTTTGAGTGGCTTGTTGAAGCATTCCTAGGACCTGACAGCGGCGAAAGAAGAGGTGGAGCGATTTCAAATTCGCAGAAAATGCGTACTTTTTTGCGCTATATAGGAGATCCAGGCTTTCAGGTTGGCGTAGGTGAAGACATTGGGATACATCAGACAACAGCCAACAAAATAATTTGGAATGTTTGCCGAAAGATAGTTAGCAGAGCTAGAGAGTGGATTATTTTTCCAAGTAATGAGAATGAATTTAACGAAGCTAAAACTTTGTGGCTTGCATTTAATTCGTTTCCAAATGCTATAGGAGCTGTGGATTGCACACATATATGCATTATTCGTCCACATGAACACCCTGATGAATACATAAACAGAAAGGGTTTTCCATCGTTCAATGTCCAAGCTACTTGCGATGCCATCGAGAGGTTTACAAGCATCGATTGCTCTTGGCCTGGCTCTGTGCACGATTCAAGAATTTGGCGGAATTCTGCTGTGAATCAGGTGATTGCGGAGAACTCAGCAGGTGCATTAATTTTGGGTGACGAAGGGTACGGTATTACACCGTGGTTGATGACCCCATATAAGAACCCTACATCGCGACAACAGCGCAATTACAACAAAGTTCATACCAAAGAGCGAGTTGTCATTGAACGCGTATTTGGGCAAGTGAAAAGAAGATTTCCCATTTTGCAATCAAAAATAAGAATAAAGACATCTCGGGTACCTTCAATGGTTTTAGCATGCTTCATTTTACACAATGCTGCAAAATTTTTAAAAGATGACGACTTTATAGGCGAGGAACAAGACGAAGTATTACTGGAAGCAGACATAGCCAACAACACTCTGAGAGAAAGAGGCCAGCAGCGTCGGGATATAATTTCTGCTTACTTATTTAACTAATTTTTTACTAAAAACTAGCAGTGATATATTTAAATATTTTGTTTTTATTTTTTTTTATCTTGAAGAAGTTTTAAGTTTAATAACTAGAAACTAATGTAACTATTTTGTTTTATACTGTTCTTAATAAAAGTGTGTGTACAACTATATAAATAAATCTAAAGATAATATAAAGGATACTTAAATTCCCTAGAGTATAGACAGACAAACATATCACTAGTCAGCTCACCACCTTTAATCTACGTAGTCACGTATTATTGATTCTCATTTGGTGTAGTTAGCTGCTGATGCAGGTGTGTTGACACTAAAAATTGAACGATTACTATTCAGGATTTGATTAATTTAAAATTTGTGTAAAAGCTTTATATATTACATTTTAAATAATATCTTAACCATAATATTAGCTACACACAAAGATATATATAGCCAGTTGTCTTAAAGAATCTTATGGCGTTTTCGTTTCTCGAAAAAATGCAAAATTTTTTTTGCCTTTTTGTAAATTCTGACCTCTTGAGAAAAAAGTAGTGACCTCTAAAAGTTTTTCCGTTTTCTATTGTCCATCTTGCAGGCTTGCCTACAGCGAACAGGGGACCTTGGGGCTGCAACGTCATAAACAGTGTTCAGTACTATACAAAACCCTTGGAACCAAGTTTCTATAAAATAAATTATACCTCACAGTTAGAAGAAGTATTCTATTTATTCGTTAAAATACTCATTTTATGCAAGTAAATAAAAAATTTACAAAAATAACAAAAATATTGCAATATTTACGCCCATAAAAACTATGCAAAATTCCAAGAAATGCAACAATCCGATTGGCAGTAGTAAATGTCAGTTAAGGTATGACCTGCGGTTCAAAAAAATTTGGGTGGGGGGATAAAAAACATAGAAGCACAAACAAGTACGGAAAAAGTTATAAAATTTACGTCTACTTTCACGTAAAAAAAACCCAAAGTTGATAAATTGAAAAACGACTGAGCTACAGCACCTTTAGAAAACGTTATTTTTGTGGGTTTGAACCGCAGGTCATACCTTTAAACGAAGTGAAAAATTAGTGATTGAAATCATGTGATATTCTTTGAGTCATTCCATAGTTTTAAATTTCATTTGTCTTTAAGTCAACAAGACGATCAATTTTGGTTAGTACTGCATCCAATTTTGTAAGCATATTTATTTGTGCGTCAAAAACTTCTAACTGCCTCTTCAGAACAAGCTGCTGTAGTTCAATTGTCGTTGCCTTTTCTTCGTTTTTTTTTCGGTGAGACGAAGATTTACTGGTTGAAGGTGCATTTTCTTCTCTCACTTCTTGGTCTGCATTGAACTGTATGTCTGGAAGTTCCTCATTATGTGCCACTCCAACAGAAACACCATCTAAATTTGAAAATGTTATTATTTTATTTGCCCCTTACAACTGAGGACCACCAAATACGTACATTTGACTTTAAAAACACTGGGATTGTCTTCATTTCCAAGGATATCCAAGAACAACTTTTCACCAGCGTTAAGATCACTTTTGCGGTTCCCTGTTCTGTTTCTATCTGTTTTGGACTTCACTCTTGCCTTCATGTTGTTCAATTTTTTTACAAGTTGCTGTTCGGTTGTAGAAATGCCCTTTGTGAGCAGTATGAAGTCTGCTACTTCTTTTAGCGCCAGAGCCTTCTGAGATCTCACTAATGGTGTTTGGTCCTTCTTGAGGAGCACACGTCCACATTTTTCTATTGCCGATGCAAATAGCAAATCGCTGACGCGACTAGTAGATGCTTCGAGCACAGATCTGGATTCCTCATAGCCGTCATCATCCTCAAAGCTCATTTGTAAAAATTCTGCTTCCATATCGAAGAAATTGCGCGCACTTTATTAAAATTAACCACCTGCGTCGAACAAATGTCAATTTTTTGTAGTATATGCTACTTTCGAAATTAGTATTCATTTAATTTCGAAAAAAGTTTTTATTCATACCGAATGCAAGCTTTTTTGTAGTACTTTACTTTTTGGTAGTTACTACAAATTACTGAAGATGCTACTTTTTATTCATATGGGCCATTATGCCGATGTATTCTGTTTGAGAGCCTGCAATGGAATAAAGTCGTCGTACATGTAGGACTGTTCGGAAGCTCAAAAAATTTGCTCTGTTAATTTGTCGTCGGACATGTCGGATTATCCGAAACCTTTATTAAAACCTGCATCAATAGATGGTTTCGGACGATCCGACATGTCGGACAGATCTGGCATGCTTGACGACAAGTCGGATCATACGAAAGCAAATAAGACAGTAGGACCGACAAGTTGGACGAAAATCAAGAAGTTTTGAGTTTTCTGCCGGTCGGACCGACATGTTGGGTATATTAACGCAAGTCGGTCCGACTTGCTGCATTTTTTCATTTCAATAAAAGCGTCAGCGGAAGAACAGCAACGAAGCGGAAAAATGATATGAACAACAGTAGAAACATTGAATTATGGATATAATTAATTAACATTTCTCAAAAGTATGGAAAATTATTGCTAGTTATAAGGGCATCTAAAAATTGCTTAAGCTGCTTCTAGACGATACGACATTGTCTTATGACATGCCAAAAAAGTCGTCTCAAATTTAATGCCACATCGTGTGGAAGCTCAAAAACAGAGTCTTGTGAGAAAGCCTTGCGACTTTCAGAGACACATCAATTTTTAGAATTGTATCTATTTTCTTCTGACTTCCTATGCGACACAGGGTTGATATAAAAAAAAACAACATGTACGGTTTGTTTTCATATGAATTAAACGTATTATTGCATAAAATATTGATCTTAAATATGGCGAAAAACTGCATAAAAGTAAGTTTTATAATAAAACGCTTATATTATATACATATATGTAAAAACATATTTTGTTTTATTTTAGTTTGAATGGCCTAAGGCAGGAGTTCTTAAGTTCATTAAGCTATTCTTTGGCAAAAGCCATGCACGGCTCCACAATGCTCTGTATCTATTATTTTTTTCCATTTTTTTCTTCTGTTTAATAGCATTTAATATAAATATGGTATAAGCTGGTAAGACTGTTGTTTCTGAATCCATTTTTTAAAATTTCTTTTTGGTATAAACAGCTGTTGTTGTTTACTTTTTTGTCATACAGAAAATACGTTCATGTGGAAGCAAATTTTAAAATACTTTTTACATCGGACAAAATTTGACAGTCACATGAAAATTTGTCTTAAGACATTGCAGCGTCGTCTAGAAGCAGCTTTAGCTATTACGCCGATGTGTTTTGTTTGAGAGCCTGCAATGAAATGAAGTCGTCGTAAATGTCGGACTGTTCGAAAGCTCAAAGAAATTTGCTCCGTTAATTTGTCGTCGGATATGTCAAATGGCAAGTCGGATCGTCCGAAACCTCCTAATCAGTCAAACGGTTGCAAGCTTTTACTTGTCTACTGCCTAGTAGCAAATAATTCTTAAGGTAGTGCATTCAGTATTAAAGTACTTTTATTGTATCTTAAATTTCCGGCATATCGATTTGCCAGAGTGATCAGTTTCAATCCCATAAAGGCGAATTTACACGATTCACTATCATTGTTCACTTTGGATGAATCATCTGATTTGAAAAATGTAAATTGAGTTTCATCTTTGAAATGAAGATGATTGTCATCCACATTGAACAGTGAAAGAAGTAGAAGGTCTTCCTCCTATTGATGAAAGTGAAAGCAAATCGAACTGATGTGTCATTCGTAACATAATTTCAAGCATAAAGTTTATATTTTTTTATTTAATTGCTGAATAACTTTTATTTATTTAACTTTTTTAAACATCAATAAAATTAATCAGCCAACGAATATATTTTGACATTCAACACCGAATCATCCATCAAATTTAAAATTTACATATTGAATAATCTAAATTAAAAATTAATTCACTGTCATCATTTAACGTTCATTATCATCGTTTTGAGTGAAATGTGTAAATTCGCCTTAAGATCAACAATGTTTTCATTATCACACTCTATTAAAATTAAATTAATAAATAACTAGTATATTTGATAATGCGCACCTTACACGGTCAATCATATGACAACAATCAGGTATATGTGTTAGTAAATATTTCTCTGTATGCGTTACACAGACACGTTAATGGCTTGATTGATCAAAATTTAAATTTTTAGATATTTTGCAATGCTGGTCAAGCAACTGGATGTGTGTAGGGGCTTTATTGATCAATCTTTCGTCATATAGTTTGCTTTCGTCGTGCAGTAAACATGACTACAGGAAAAAAATCTGTATATAACAAATTAAAGAGGACAAACACTTTTTGGAAGAGGTTATTGACTCCTTTCCTTTTATTTTTACGCTTTTTAATGCGTAGCTAATAATTAATTGATTAGCAAGTAATGCAATATGCGCGATATAATCGTCCGTTTAACTCATCGCACTTCTGTGTTCCATAAAAAATAATGCAGAATGAAAATTTGACGATATGATTGATGAGTGTAAGGGCTAGCACCAATCCACACACACACATACTTGACGACGTCAAATAATTGACCATGTAAGGTGCTCGTAACACTTCGATATACACAGATCGACTCAACATCACAAAAAAGTAAGCAGTAGGAAAGTAGTTATAAATGTATGGCAAAATTATCTACATGGTGTTGACAACTGTTTATTTTCTTTTCAAAAGGAAAACATAGCCTGTCAAAAAAGCTGTTAGTGAAAGAAAGCGAAAAAAGCAAGCGTCGAAAGCTAAGATCATAAAAATAAAAAAAAATATGAATTTTTGTGCGTTTAAATAAACAAATAAAAATTTAAAATCATGAAAGTTCTAAAAAATCGTGTCTGATTTCTTCGAAAAGCTTCAGTTCAGTTCATTTCGTGCTGTTAAATTCTATTACAGGTTGATTGATGCCTGCGGTGCGTTGCTGATTACTTACAATGGCCAATTGGAAGCGATTCTCTTTTTGAGTAAATTTTAAGACAGCTTATGTTTTTAATAAAAACTGTCACCACTACCTGGGTAATTATACTAGTAAAAAATGCCCGCAATGGCCATCAGTCACAAAAATTCCGTGTACACAATGATACAAAGAACTACAGATAAAATTTTGCGCATTTCCGCCATCTTTGTTGTGACGTAGTTTGAGCTTGTCAGAGTGGCTAGATAAAAACGAAGTTACAATATACTTAAAAGGGATAATTTATTTATAGCGATGAAGAAATAGCGTAATTTTCTTATTGAAACTTGGTTTATTGAAATGAAATTAAAAACATTATAAATATATTTATAAATAAATGTAAGAATATATATTTTCCAACGCTATTATTGAAAATAAATGCATATATAATAGGGGTGTTTTCTCGCATTTGTATACATATAAATTGACTACATATAATAACATAAGCATAGAAACTAAAGTAAAACAGAAATACAACAACAAATGTGAAATTATGAAATTGAGAAAAACTGAGAAATTGACACTTCAAATCTTATCGCCCCGGTGGTGCAGTGCGTTAGTGCGCGCTTGCACGGGTATCACAAAGATTTCTGATGACGCCTTTAGCCGGGCAGAAATTGTGCAGTAAGATCAGCTAGTGATTTTTCCCTTTTCATATTGAAAAAACTTTGTTGTTGTTGTTTCTTTGGAAAGATTCGTTAGAACAATTAATTGTTCTAAGTTTGACCTTAAGCTCAATAAACAATTTAAAACTATCAAACATCTAGAATTTGTATTTAAAATCAAGTATGATTTAAACTATCAAACATTTAGAATTTGTATTTAAATTATATAAAGTCAACATAATAAATATAGAGGTCATTTAGGAAAAAACTTTATTAAGAATTTTGTTTAAATGTAAATAATTTGTTTAAGCAATTGTTGAACAAAAATATTTCGATATGTGTGTCACTACTTTCATGCCACATAGCATAAAGTCGTTCATGTTTTCAATACCATAGTATCAATACCATATGTGTCCTTAGTATAAGCGGTAGTTCAGTGAAATATCTCAGGGAGAGTAAAAGAGCGCAAAATCGTGATATGCTTCAGTGATTTCACTGACATGTAAATTTCCCCATTGCTGGCTCTCAAATAGAACACATCGGCGCAATGTCTTAACAATTTTTAGACGACCTTATAATTAAGCAGTAATTCTCCATATAAAAGAGAATTTTTTATAAATTTTAATTAATTATATACAAAATATAATGTTTCAACCGTTTTCCATATTAGTTTTCTCAAATATTTTTAAGCTTTTAATGAAATGAAAAAATTCAGCAAGTCGGACCGACTTGCGTTCGCATGACCAACATGTTAGTCTACCGACAGAAAAATAAAAATTTTTTCATTTGGCGCTCGCCGAGCAAACGAGCATCGTGTCTTATGGGCAATTTTCGTCCGACATGTCGGTACTACTATCATATATGTTTTCAATTGATCTTACATGTATGATCGTCTGAAACCCCGTAATGAATACTTGACGATTGTCGCCATTTTCGTTAAGTTAGTTCCATGGCGTTTTGAGAACTTCCTGTCTTTTTTACCTAAATCGCCTGGCAAAATGCAGCAAAAGGTGAAAGTACTTTTATATAAAATACGGCCTAATAAAGAGCCTGAACAGAATCAAAAATCGTTGCGATCGACGACTGAAATAGAATAGATTTCAAGTCTGCGATTTATCGTTGCGGAAAACGAGCTGCGGTTTTTTCTACATTTTGCATATATTTTCCACCAAGATAGTCGGCTGCAACGATTTTTGATTCTGTTCAGGCTCAAAGATTCCAAGTTTTCGACTGTTCAACTTTATTGAATCTGTTAAATTATATCGTTTCAGCGTAGGGAACCCATACATGCTGTACAAGTTTTCGGTCGCAAGGTATGTTACTATGTGATTTACAGAATAAGTGGTGGCACGTGTTTGTTTTATTTATTTTTCATATATAACAAATGGTGCTGCCCAAAATTTATTTATTGCAATAATTTAAATTTACGAATTTAATCTTATTTTAGAAAACTGCCACCGCTGTTGCTTATTGTAAGCGTGGTCGTGGTCTCTTGAGGGTGAACGGACGTCCTTTGGATCAAATTGAACCCAAAGTTCTGCAATATAAACTTCAGGAACCCCTTCTTCTGCTTGGCAAGGTAAGGTTAAGATAATCATTTTTAGACATATTTTACCATAGAGCCCACACGCAAATATTTTTCGCTTGATAAATACTCGGCCCAATTCTGATTGAATATACCCCTGGAAATGGAAAGGAGTTCTTATTTTTAAGATATCAAATGAAGATATCACATTTTTTTTTTGTTTACACTCAGACGGTTGAACAAATTGGCATACAAATTTCCAGAATGTTTTTAACTTTATATTTAAAATGAATACTCCCGTTTCCGATTCCCCGGGAAAAATCATTCAGAATTGCATTAGGGGTATTCCCGATTGCGGGCAAATAGCGTGGCATCGTGGCATTTGCAAAATATGATGGCAAATATTTTCAACACAACAACAAAATGTACAGATTTGCATTTGCCCGACTGTGTCAAATTTGCAACACTAAAATCGCATTGCATACAGTCGAGCATGGGCAAAACTTATTTGCCAATCAAGCAGCTGTCACATTTTAACCAAACGCCGCTAATAAAACAAAATTAACAGACTCTGATATGGAACTCACTTTGATAAATAATACACTTTGATAAATAATAATGAAAAACACCACAAATACTGTTCGTGTTGTTTTTTTTTTCCTCCAAAACAGCTGTGAGTTTTGTTTGCAACAGTGTTCTAAAAAGTGCTCACAGTTGATGGCAAATATTTGGTAGGGCATACATTTGCAAAGCTATTTGCCCGTAACTGGGAATAGCCCTATTGTATATTTACCACACCAGTCAAAATGACAGCCTTTATGTTTTATGGCTGTGTGCCAATCGGAAACTTTTCTGATGATAAAATTTTGACTGTTGGTAGAGCAATTTTTGGCATTTGTGAGGTGAATAATATAATTGTCAAAATTCGTGCTAGCCCCAGGGGCTACTACAAATTTCGACAGTTAAAAGCGAATTTTTAACGTACTCAAAAATAAAGAAAAAACATTCCCGCGACCTATTTAATTCGAGTGATTGTACTTGCAACTTATTTCGTAAACTCGTAGTATTTAAACTTAAAAAAACTTAAAAAAACTTAAAAAATAAAAAAACTAAAGTGCTTGAGTTTGTGTTTGCGTTTGTGTGGGCCAACGATCTCCCGGTTGCTGATGCGGTTGCGGTCCAGCAAAGTTAAATTGCCTTTCTATGCTGGCGAACGTCCTCCAAGTGCCACCACCAACAGCACAAGCAATTGCAGTGCTAAATTTCTTGCTAGTCAACATCCTCCAAGTGCCACCAGCAGCAGCACAAGGAAGTGCAGCGCAAATTTCTTGGTAGCTAACTTCCTCCAAGAGCCATCACCAGCAGCACAAGCTAATGAAATGCAAATTCTAAGCTTTCAATTTATTTAATTCACGCAGGAGTATAATGCAAGAAATTTGCCTCTGCGGTTGAGACATGCTGAAATGGTGCTTCTGAAATATTGGTGAGTTGACCAGTCAATTGAATTGTGCTGTACTTGCTGGTGCTGCTCGTGGCGACTCTCGGAGAACGTTGGCAAGCAAAAGAATCAGAAAATTCGCGCTCCACTTGCTTGTGCTGCTGGTGATGGTACTTGGAGGATATTGGCTAGCAAGAAATTTTACACTGCACAGTTTGTGCTGCTGGTGGTGGCGCTTATAGGACGTTCGTCAGCAAAGAAAGCCAATTTAACTTTGCTGCACTTGTTGATGCACCGGGAGATCGTTGGCTCACACACACGCACACACAAGCTCAAGCACTTTCTTTTTATTATTTTATTTTTTAAGTTTTTTAAGTTTACAATATTACAAGTTTACGAAATAAGTTGCAAGTACAAGCAATCGAGTTAAATATGTCGCAAATTGAATAAAATGCAAATTAAATAAAATATTTGCGCTAAAAACGACCGAAATGTGAAACGTCAAAATTTGTAATCGTCAAAATTTCATCGTCTATTTGACACAGCAAAAAAGACAAATTTATTTCAACACACAAATTTTATTCAACTTGAAATTTTCTATCCTACCACGACTGAAAAGTTTCCTTTTGACACACAGCCTATATTTAAATTCCTACTTCACCTTAATTTTTTTAAACGATTACAACATTTGAATGACAAGTGAATATTTATCAGGCATGTTCTGCATTCCACTTCCGAGTGGAAGTGAAAATAAAACAATTGAATTCGATATTTGGTGTTCTACATATAACTTTTTCGTTTTGTATTTTATTTAATTTATTAATATAATTGATTGTATTAACGAAAAAAGTAATATATAGAACGCCAATATCGAATTCAATTATGTATTATTTTCACTTCCACTCGGAAGTGGAATGCAGAACATGCCTGATTAAAACCCCACCAAGTTATAAGAGCAGTCATCTTGGAGGTTTATCTGACAATGGCTGCGTTTACGAAACACAATTTTTTGCAACTGTTGGGTAAGTGTCTTGTGAACGACAAGTATCAGTTTCCGCTACACACAACATGTTGTATATATTCCGCCACGCTTTAGTTTTCTGCTATATATTCTGCTACATACTCAACAACATTGCAAAGTTTGACATTTGGAAGTGAAAGTATAAAATTAGGTAAATGACATAAAATTAGGTAAAAAGTACAAATATCAACATTTTAATTACTACTTTTAATTAAAGAAATGAGTGGAATTTTTGTCAATTTTTGTAACTGTGTTGACAGAAAATGCAAATCACCGTTCACAAGTAACACAATTTTTGAAAAATGCTACAACATGTTGATTTCTGTAAACGCAGCCATTGTAATGTCGGTATATCTAGTGTTAAGCTTGTGTTTTTTGTCACATTTTTCATGATGATCAAAACTTATCCCGAAATTGATGGCATATGAAAATAAATTAATTGAAACTGATTAATTGAAATAATAACATTGAATTTTATTCGATTATTTAAATAACTTACCAATTTTTTGACTTTTTAGGAGAAGTTCGCTGGAGTTGATATCCGCGTTCGCGTCAGTGGTGGTGGCCATGTAGCTCAAATTTACGCAATTCGTCAAGCCATCTCAAAGGCTCTGATAGCTTTCTATCAGAAATGTGAGTAAAAAATTATAAATATTAATGTATGTTAGGCATATTAAGAAAACAAGCTAAATAAGTTTAAATTTTATTCAACAAAATAGTTTCCTCAAAATGTATACAATTTATACAAATTACAATGAAGTTGTGTATGTGTGTATTAAGACGGGTGCGTCAAATTGTTCAAGTCGAGATATCTTTGACCAGTTTAAATTGTCTTGATATCTGCCTTAAACTAGACAAAATTTAGTACCTTATCAAGATATCCAGAGGTAAACAATATGTACGTAAAAGACTTAAAACTTCACAACTTATTACAAAAGCTTGATTCGGGAGTGTTTCAGTAACAAAACATTTTTTAAAATATTAACTAATTGTATCGTATCTTTGGGTATCGACAACAAGTCAGATCGTTGAATAGTTTTTAATGGGTATCGGTGTTGCCAGCTACTGCTGGTCAAAATCAACAAAATTTATAAAAAAAGTTCGCCAAAATCCGCTATTTTTTTACTTTTAATAACGTAGTTTATTCATGAAAATTTTCTCCCGTAAAATCGGAAAAGGAAGTTTTAATTTTTAAGTTAAAGTTGAAGAACATTTTTAATTTTTTAATGCAAATTTGTTCATCAATCGTCAATAATTATGAGTGTAAATAAAATGTGATGTCTTTATCTGCTATCTTAAATATGAAAACTCCCTTTTCTGATTCCCCGGGAGAAAAGTTTCATGATTAGGCTGAACATGTACAAAACAAAAATTCTGCAATACATAAAACTGTGTTAAAAAATTCTGAATGCCAAATTCTGCAAAATTTGGACTAAGAACAACTAAGGTAAATAAGCTTAAAATAACTTTCCATACAAGGGCAAATAATTTAATTGTAAAAGTACCCTTTTGTATCCCCCAAATACAGTTAAAAAATGCTGTAGATGGAGAGCAGACTTTTTGAAAGCAAACATTTTAAAAAACAGTATATTTAAACAGTATATACAAACAGTATTTTAAAAATACTGTAAAAATTACAGCATTTTGACAATACAGACTTTTTACAAGCAGAAAACTGACCCGATCCCATATAAAACTATATATAAAAATGCCAATCAGGGTTGTTATTTGTGTTTTGACATATTGTTACATATCGTCGTTGCGCCTGCAATACTACGTATTCGCCTACGGTGATAGTACAATATATGTAACGCAACTGTGCAACAAACGTAGCATAACCACCAAATGTTTGAGAGAAGAGAAGAAATTAACGCATTAAAAGGAACAAGATAGATAGAATTCACAGATTGGTTTCCAAATTAAGCTACTTAGATCAAAGTCACCTGGTTTTAAAACATGATGTGACTGATTAAGGTTCTCTAGAAAAAGTCTACAATTTTCAAGGTGTAAATAATATAATTCAATGGGTTTCCCAGGCGGAATATAACTTACAACTACGTAAAGCACAAAGTTATTCTTAAAATGGACTCTAACTATTAGTTGATCAACGTCAAGATTATTAGCTGTGTTTGAGTTTAAATAAGGCGAAGATATTTGACTGCAAGTGATAGTATTGCTAACTGCAAGTAGTACCCCACCACCCCGTGATAAACCCGTGGTAAGTGGACAGCGATCTTTTCGAAAATATTCAACAATCGAATAACTCGGCGTTTAAGTGATTTACAGTAAGCCAGGGCTCCCATCACGTAACTTTTAAAACGACTATCGTTTGAACGATACTCCGACGATATCGGATTTATTTTGCTTCATATACGTCCATCGCTGTAGTCTCGTCTATAGTTGAGTTTTCTAAAGTTTGAAAGCCATTGTAAAACATATATTCAGTGCCAAAAGTGGCATTTACTTTTATGTTTAATTTGTTTTTGGATTTGTTTGCTTCAAAAGTGAAAATTTAAGCAAAAATGTAAGAGTATTTAATTAGCTATTTTGATGATAATGTTTTGAAAATATATTATTCGGCAGCGACATCTAAGTAAATGAAAATGTCTGGCCAACAATTACGTCGCAAAAAGAGTGCAGGAACGATGTTTCATCAATTTGCTATAGACCACTTTAACAAACAAGCGCCCAAAAGATTTCAAAACTATTTTTGCTATTATTTGCAACCAGAAAAATAGCCAAACGATACCAAATTAGTTCTCGCGCCAAGCAATCGCTTCGACGATACCATTTGACAGTTGTTTGCCGTACATGATGCAAGCAAAACGACATCGTTTAGACCAATGGTTCTTAACAAGTGGTCCGCGAGCAGTCCGCGAAATCGTAACTAAAAATTTTTTAGTTTTTTGCTTTTTTAACTATTATTGTTGGTTGGCATAATTAAAAAAGGAATTTTTTTTTAATAAAATGTTTACTGATATATTAATGAAAACTAGTATCGCCTGTGGCCGAAATTCGGCCATCTATTTCTGTAAGGTAACGAAACCTAAGTTGTTTTTCACATAATGAATTGTTATTAGTTTGCATGGAAATTTTTAATGCTTACCTTGACGCTATGAGGAAAATAGTGGTAAAGGACAAAAAAGGAAGCATATATGAGTCAATAACAAAAATTTTTTCAACATATAATAATCATTTAAAGTAAATAAATAAATTAAAAGTAAAGTAAATAAGTAAGTAAAAGTAAATAAATGGTATAAAAGTATTACAAATAAATCAAGATATAAGATAATTCCATATTAAATAAATAAATTAATGATTTAAAATTTCAGTATAAACTATATTTTTTGTAAACACCCTTTCATCGTTAGCCAAATGCTATTCGCTTGCTGTGAGCGATTCCTGTCAATACTTCCCAATCGATAGCATTATTATGTAATGTTTTTACGCGCATTCTAGTGCCGTTTACCAATGCTTCCTTCGTATTCACATTCCTTATTAATAAAACAATGCCATTTACTTTAAGTTCTAATTTATGTGGTGGCAAGCCACTAACAGATAATGAATTCAAAAATTCCACAGGATAATTGCTTGCCTCAGCTTCATTATCACAAGTAATTTTATCGTAACTGTGATAAATTTTTTTATCACCAACAATACGATTGAGCACATCGTTGTTTATTAGATTCCAATCTTCGTTAGTAGGTGCTAACACAACAGACTTCAACATTCGTTCCGATAAAAGATTTTCATTGATGTCCCCATAAGTCTCATTTAATATGTTAGATTCATTACCTACTAAATTTTGCGGTATTACGATAACATCTTCGCCATACAGTGGGAATTGAGTGGCTTCGCCATTGCCTATCTTCTTTAGAAATTCAGCGAATTGAATTTCTTCTGGAAGTGCTCTCATATTTTAAGACAAAGTGACATGATGAAAATAGGGAAATTCGCTCCAACCCGTAACACAATTTTCAATTAATATTGCATGCGTTCCATGAGGGACAACAGGTAATATTTGACGAAAATCGCCACACATAAGTACGGTTTTTCCTCCAAAAGGCTTATTTTTATTTTCTGGATTGACACATATATCTTTCAACAAAGTATATATGCATATCATTACTTGAAGCGGACACATGGAAACTTCATCAATTAAAAGCAACGACGGCGAATTTATGTAATTAGCATAGCTACTAATTTCTTTGATATTGGGTATAGTGTTTTCCATAATTTTAATTGGCAACTTAAAAGTATTATGAAAAGTCCTTCCTCCAATAAACAATGTTGAAGCAATTCCGCTCAACGCAGTTGTAATACATTTTAGATTAAGAGAATTTAATTTATGAATGATAGCAGTTTGAGTAAAAGTTTTACCGCAACCATGGGATGTCAAACAAAATACATTTGACCTTGTATCGTTATACTGAACTTCACGTATGATACGATCAATAACATCACACTGTTCATTGTTAGCACTTCTATAAATTTCATTAAAAAGAAAATCTCCATCTAAAGGATCAAAAAGATCTGTGTCATCATGCTCTGGTAATGCTGCTGGTACAGGCAAACCGATCAAAGTACATGCTATATTATGTGTATTCAATATATCTTGAATATCTTAAAACTGCGCTCGATTGAATGATATGTTTTCGTTATGACCATCTCTAACGAAATCCTCACTAAGACTTTCTTTGAATTCATTCCAAAGTGCCGTTGTCTGACAAATTGCATAACTTCTTTTTGCCATTTTTATAATTTTAAAAGTTATTAAAATATATGTAACTTTACACAAAATTCTCTATGAAAAACACAAATACACGCTTATAAGACCAAGAATAAATTTGAAATGGAAGGCTCAAGCTGGATTATAACATACAAAAATATTTCGCTGAATAATGCTGCTTCAAGCTTGCCTAAAACAAAAAACCTGTACTTCCCCGTTTTGAAGTACTGCTAGTAAAGGATTTCATCAGAAACGCCAAGAAAAAGTATGGATTTTTCATTGGATTTTATTTTGTGATATGGCAGCACTATATTTTATGATTTTGACATTAACGATAGGTCTTGTCAAAGCTACTTACCCTACTTCATTATTCTGCCATGATCAATGGCTTGGCGTCAAGTGTTATATGAATTGCCCTGTGCACACTCATCAAATCGTTTGTCAAATCCAATAGAACAACGTGGGAATTCCATGGATTTTTCATGTTGTTCTATTGTATTTGACAAACGATTTGATGAGCGGTTTGAAATGTGAACAGCCCTAATCAAGCAGCAGTTTAACTGTTTTTTTAACGCTGAGAGAAATTAAGAGAAAGCAACAACAACAACAACAATAATGCTACTCAGCTCTTTTTAAATGTTTGCGTCACTTCCGCATTCTACTCTTGCTTTTGTAAGCTACAGCAGCGATGTTCAACAGAGCTTTGTCACTTTGTAGTTTCTTATTGTCCCATTGGTAAAAAAAGCGTTTTACATTTGCTCAGTTTTACCTGTCTTAATGACAACATATATGAATAAAAATTATATTGTGCAAATCTACTCGAAAATACCTATTCATCGATATAAGTATTATGTGAATATGTTGAAGGTAACATAGAAAAAAGGGAACACAAACTTTTTGTTTGCGTATTAATATATAGATACCTTTGTTTCCATAAGCAAAGTAGGCCTTGCTTTTTTTAAGCAACTTGAATTTTTTCAAACTTTTGCAACCAGCAAATCAAGTTCTCGCTGATTTTTAAAAATCATTTTATTTCATTTTAACGTGCGTAACAAAAATTTGTATTCCCACAGAAATCGCAGAGTAAATATAAACAAAGTTTGTTTTTCGCTTGTGTATTCCTGTTGCCAGAGGAATACTTTTTCTGGTTAGAAGTGATTATTTAATTTATGTGTCGTTTTGTTGACAGATTTTATTTGATTTCAGAAAATGTCAGCAAAGTGGAAGTATGATAGCAGTTACATTAGATCATGATTTAATCAGAATAAGGTTAAGTATATATTTGACATATCCTTATTTTATGTAAACAAACACATATTCTCTCTCTAAAATTAATGGCAAGCGGGGTTGTGTACTCTTCTCAAAAAAAAGTATCATTTCAGTGTTTTGGTGCATCCTTTTTTTAAAAAAATTAGTTCTTTTGCTACACTTTTTTTAAAAATACTGATTTTTTCATTACTCTTAAGGGAGATTTTAGACAAAATCGGTTAAAATTAAGGTAATTTTGGAAGATATTTTTTAAAATAGTATAATATATATTCGAAAAACTTTATTTGCGTGTTAATTTTACATCATCAGTTTAAGTAACAAAATTTTCTCAAGAAGCTCAAAAGCGTCTTTTACAGATCAATTCTGTCGCGGTAACGCTAATCTTATTACACCTTTTTGGTATTCTGCAACCAAGCGTTACCGAAGAATATTGTTACCATCTCTTTAGGTGGTAACAAGCAAAACAGCTGGCGTTTGTATAGCTTGCAGCTGCTCTGAGTGGCTGCGAACAAAATTAACATAAGACTGCTGCTGTGCTGGCGTAGTTCGTTCTTATTTCCTGCTAAGAAAAGCCAATATTATTTTTAAGTTGCCAAAATTCAATTAATTCTTTGCACTTACTTCTTTTTTTACTTTATTTTTGTTTCACCACACTCTCACACAGAACTGCGAGTGCTTTATTTCAATGAGGTGAGTTTACGACGTTTGACAGCGTTACCGAGTGCACAGAATACTGATTGCTAAGACCGGTAACGAATTTCGGTAACAAGATTACTTTTACCGGTAACGCAGAGAATCGATCTGTAAGAAAAAAAAAATGCATTTGAAAATCGACTTTTGAATGCATTTATTTTACCAAAATGGAAAGAAAATTAAGGAAATTATATTAAGTGACGAAAAAGTAGTAAAATTTATGTTATTTTTAACAATACTGTTGCGTGTAAAAACTACACAAATTTTACAAAAACGCTAATTTTGGTAAAAGTTATGTAGAATTACATTACGAACGGATTAAAATGAAAATCTGTTTAAAAAAACTATGTTTCAACAAAAACGCGTTTAAAGTTATTCTGGTTAGTTAAAATTACTCTGGCGCACCGGGTTTTTAGCACTATAGAATCTGAATTATAAGCGGATTTGATTAATTTTTTACATACAGTTGCGGCGAACTAATTAAGAACACTGGCGAAACTGCAATGAATCCCATATAATTATTGTTTGAAGGTGGCAACCCAAGAAAGCGTCCCGTTATATTTTAGACTTGAGATGTACTTTTTAAAATTGCATTAGTCTAATTCATTGTTGTTTGTTTGTTTGCAAGTAAAACAGTTTTTACAAAATCATTCGATATTCGTGCGGCGGTATAATTAAAAACGATTAATTTTTCAATAAATTTCATTTAATATTTACAAAGGTATTCAATAATTTTTGGTATGTAAGATTGAAAAAGGTTTCATTTAAGTAAGTGAAAGCAAATTGTTTTAATTTTTTGTAGAAATGGGTAAGAACAAGAGCTGTAATCCTGGCACAAGAGATGCTATTTACAAACTGCACTCAGATGGGCACATGTCCTATGGAGACATTGCAAAAAAATTAAAATGCTCGAAAACTATGGTGTATAATGCTGTACAACATTTAAAGAAATATAAGACTCATGAGTCGGTCCCCAGACGCAAACGTCCACGTAAAACAACAGAAGCGGTGGACCGCAGGATTGTTCGAGCTGCGAAAACTAACCCATTTCTAAGCGCTAAGGAAATACAAAGCCTGGTTTTTGGTGAGGACCCCAATGCATTATCTGTACGTTCTATAAGAGAAAGACTAAATGAAAATCAGCTCTTCGGCAGAGCATCAAGGAAAAAGCCATTGCTCTCTAAAAAAAACAGACAAAATAGGTTAGATTTTGCAAAGGAGCACAAAGATTGGACGATTTCTCAATGGAAAAAAATACTCTGGAGTGACGAGACTAAGATCAATCGAGTGGGAAATGATGGAAAACAATACGTCCGACGGCCAAGAAACGCAGAATTTAATCCCAAGTACACAACAGTAAGTTTAAAGCATGGAGGAGGAAGTGTGATGCTCTGGGGTTGTATGTCATTTAAAGGAACTGGGCCCTTGTACCGCATAGAAGGCATTATGAACTCAGAGAAGTACATAAGCATTTTAGAAAATGTCATGCTACCATATGCAGAGGAGAATTTGCCAATTACATGGAAATTTATGCAGGATAACGACCCAAAGCATACGGCCAGATCAACTAAATCATGGTTTGAACAAAATTCTGTTGATGTTATCAAATGGCCATCATGCAGCCCGGATTTGAATCCCATAGAAAACCTCTGGAATACGCTTAAAAGAGAAATTTCAAAACACAAAATTGGAAATTTAAATGAACTTTATGAAATTGCCCAGCGAGCTTGGAATGATATACCACCAGAAAAATGCCAGGCTTTAATTAACTCTATGCCTAAACGATGTCGAGATGTCATCGCAAACAAAGGTTTTGCAACAAAATATTAGCATATTTTTCAACTAAAGTCAATTTTATTAAAATTTGTTTAATCGTTCTTAATTAGTTTGCCATCTCATATTTCTAAGGAATATTTAGTTTTGAACATAAACGAAACGTTATGTGTTAAAGGAAGAAACTATTTTTGTTTATGTTAAGTTAATATCTGATTTATGAATAAATATACAAAAAACCCAAATTCTCTAATTCGTTTTTATAGAAAAACTTAAAAAGTATTTCCTGTCATCACGTTCTTAATTAGTTCGCCGCAACTGTATTTTTGAATAGTTTTACAACAATAATCAATTAACAAAAAAAAAAATTTCAAAAAATTGTTTGCCTAAATCCTCTTTTAATCTTTTGATGATTTATAAAAACAGCGTTTAAACACAGGCAAGCTTAATTTTTATTAGCGAGATTTAAGTAAGGAATCTTGTTCGCTGTGTAAATATGACTAATAATAGATTAGTTTTAGGGTTTTTTTATTAAAACTAAATATATGAAGAAGTAAGTCTTAATTTAAATTAAATTATATTTAAATAACTATATTCATACTGTTTGTAACAAAGAACTACAAAAAGTTGGAATTGCATAAATTTTATAATGAAAACCATGTTTTCAGTACATTCTTTATTTAATTCAAAGCTTAATGTTTTGGAAATATTCGCCTGTAAGGGTAAGGATTATTAATTTTCTGTGTACTGTGTTGTGCACATATTACTTTTATTCTTTTTTTACTGTTTTACAACAAAAACGTGGCAATTATATTTTTAAAAACTCGTAATATAATTTTGAGTCTAAGCAAATAAGTTATAGAAAATTTAGTATAAAACATAGTAGTTAAATGTACCTTTGGATATTTCGTACAATGAAAAAGTTTCATATTCATGCAACCAAGATATAAAAAAAATTACTCTTTTGCTCTCCTCGCATTATTTATTTATTTATTTATTTCATTGTAAGTAATACAAAAGCCTTATTGGCCAATTTACATATTACCAGTTTAATAGTAGCATATGCGAGAGAAAACTTAACTAATAATACATGTACCTTTATATACAACCTCCCTTAACAGTATATGATATTTAATAGCATTCATTTAAGATTAGAATTTGAAGATCCCAAGTTAGCGGAAAGAAAAGAAGCCAAAGGAAAAAAGATAGTTTTAAAAATTAAAAGTGGTCAACAAAAAAGATTTTTAAAAGTAATATATTTAAACTGTTGAATGAAGAAATTCTTTGAGCTTAATTTTGTAGGTGGTTAAGGTGCATGTGAAAATACGAAGATGAATAGGGAGCCTATTCCAAACACGAGCTGTTCGTACCACAAAAGACCTTTCAAACGTAGAACAATCTATTCTAGGGTAGATTATCTGAGGATTCCTAGTAGAGCGACTAAACACAAATTTCTGAGCCAAGTATTGTGGCACGTTGGTTTTCACAAGCTTATAAAAACACAACATCAATCTATTATTTATATATTGATGAAAGGAACAATTTAAAAACTTAACGACATACGAAGATATGTGTTCTCGTCTACGAAGACCATAGACAAAACGTACAATATTATTGACAATGACTTGAACTCGTTTAATGTTAAGAGCTAGCGTACCAGAATAAACCTCGACGCAATATGTTATATTGGACATAAGAAGAGCATGGCCAATATTATATTTTACACTTAAAGGCAGATACAAATTAGTATTGTAAAGTTTCCTCAAAGTAAAACCTATTATAGAACTTAACGCATTTATATGGGCATCAAAATGTAGCTTGTTGTCAATGAAAACACCAAGGCATTTGATATAATTAACAAATTGTATCTTCTCATTGTGTAGACTTATATTCAAATGGTCTTCAAGTAGCCTAGAAGGGTTAAATTGAATGAATTTGGTTTTGCTGGTATTTAAACTTAAATAATTTTGTGACATCCAGGAGGAAATATTAGAAAGATTATAGTTGACTAAGGACTCCAGTACATCTTTAAACTGACACTCACCCGTAAACAGAAGTTGGATATCATCAGCAAAAATAAAGGGCTTACACGCATTTAAATCAACAGCATTAACGATATCATTCAAATATAACGTAAAGAGTAATGGTCCAAGTACAGATCCTTGTGGGACCCCAGAAACAATATTAAGCAGGCTGGATGCAGAACCATTGTACACAACAAATTGTTTACGATCACATATATATGAAAACAATAACCTACACGCAGTATTTGAAAAATTAAACATGGTTTTTAGTTTGTTTATTAACTTCGAGTGATTGATTGTATCAAATGCCTTTGATAGGTCTAGGGACACCAAAATACTTATTTTGTTGGCATTGACGTTATGTCTAATAGAGTCTGTTAGGCCAAGAAGAAGTGTTGCCGTAGAATAGCCATTTCATTATTAGGGTATCTAAGTTCATTCTTGTGAGTAAACGTCAAATGGCTGCATAACCTACATGATTGAATCATGCATTAGATTCGGTTTTACTTCAACAGAAAGAAACGGGGAATTTCGGCCTCAATGTGTTTTATGTGCAACTGTTCTTGCCAACAAAGCCGGCAAAGTTGAAACGTTATTTAAAGATAGTTCATCCCAATGTTTGTGATCGTTCGCCACAATTTTTTAAAGGTAAATGGACAAATCTTAAGAAATCACTTTTTGAACCCAGCGGAGCACTTTATAAGTCCGCAAAAAATACATGGACAGCGTCGTTTAATATTTCAAAATTGATTGCGTAAGCAAAAAAACCCCACACAATTGGTGAATCATTAATAAAACCTTATTTGCTCAGTTCTGTGAAACAAGTTTTAGGCACCGGAGCTGAAATGAAAATACGGCAAATTTAAACAGACTAAACAGTGTGACGAATCTACAGACTTTACACAATGTTGTCAACTTCTTGTTTGTCAGATTCTTACATGACAAAGTATTTATAGAAGAATTACTTTTTTCAGAGGAACTGGAAACCATCTCACAAGGTTCAGACGTTATGAAAATAATTAGCCAATACTGTGATAAACATTTGATAAACATGGTCTTATGTGGCAAAAGCTGGCTGGCTTTTGTACAGATGGAGCTCCTGCTTACTTGGTTCTCGGTCTGGTCTTGCAGCCTTAATAAAAAAGAAGAATCCATTAGTAATAACGCATTGCATGATTCATCGTCAAGCATTGGCAGCCAAAACTCTTCCAGAAGGCTTTGCAACAGCAATAAAAATAGCAATAAAAGTTTTAAATTTCTTCAAAAGTAGTGTGCTTAGTTCAAGAATTTTCAAAAAATTATGTTCGAATATGGACTCCTCCGAACACACAACGCTACTTTTCCACACAGAATTTCGTTGGCTTTCAAAGGAGAATATGTTGGCAAGGTTCTACGAACTGAAAGAGGAGGCAAATTCTTTTTATCTGAAAAAGACAAAAAAGACTTGATGGAAAAGTTCTGTCAGCTAAAGTTCGAAATTAATTTGGCTTATTTAGTTGATATTTTCACAAAACTAAATATACTGAACTTACAAATGCAAGGTTCAGGAAACAAAAATTTAGAAGGCGTGGGCAACATATTTGTGTTTGGAGATAAACTTAGTGCGTTTATCTCTAAAATCTCCTTATGGATTAGCAAAGTTAAAGCAGGAAATTTTTCTGCATTCGACACCACAAATTTAAGAATTCATGATAAAAGTGATGCATTTAAAAGTGATTTTCAGTATGAACATTATACAACACTTGCAGCAGTTGGAAAATGAGTTCAACAGTTACTTTCCAGAATACAACGGAAATGAAATTAGAGGAGTTCAAAATCTGGTACGCAACCCTTTCATAGTGAGTATTACAGAAACTCGTGATGATTTACAAGAAGAGGTCATTGAATTGCAAAACGACAGTGACTGAAGAAATACATTTCAGTCAGGTATCAGTCTTGAAGATTTCTGGAGCCAAAAAGCAGGTTATTTTAGTAAAATTCAAGATATCGCTTTGCGGTATCTTACTTTGTTTTCCACAACATACCTATGCGAGCAGGGATTTTTGGCGCAATTAGTAATAAAAAACAAACACAGAAATCGTTTAGATGCTAGCAATGATATGCGGGTAGCTTTGAGCAATACCGAACCAAGAATAGAGCAATTAGTCAGACAAATGCAATCTCAGAAATCTCATTAATAATTATTAATTTGTTTTTAAGTGATATTTTTTTTATCATTAATAAACAACACATTATAATATGTAAAATAATTCCGAATATGTGTACATTTTCAAATTATTTTTTATAATAAACAGTATTTGTTACTTGATGATTACTTAAGTGATCCGCGACTAATAAAAAACAGGTTAAGTGGTCCGCCATCGATAAAAGGTTAAGAACCACTGATTTAGACGATACATAAAATTAAAGGCTACGTGATGTTAAAGTATCGTTTCAACGATATCATCAAACGATTCACGTCATACGTGATGAGAGCCCAGGGCTCAGTAAATGCTAATATATGATATTGGATATAATGAGAAAAAAAGAGCAAATTTTGAAGTTTAGTCCTTAGCCCTCCAACATTTTGATAATACAATGAGAATTAATTTAAAATAAGTTGGCGCATTTCCTGATGCTGCAGTATTTAATAGTTTTTTGGAAATCTTACTGGTGATGATGATCTGGCATTTCGTTCTGGAGGAACATATTCGTGGAAGACGATGCCGATAGGCCGGAAAGACTCAGAGATAAGAGACTCCGTGATACGGGCTGGTGCAAAAATCTTGAAAGATGACATACGATTTTAGCTTTATGCAGTATATCGATGATGCACGATCCGATAGCTTGTTAGATATGTAAGTGTATACAGCTTCTGCTGAAGTAGTTATAGCAAGACGAGACAGAAAGATAATTTTACGTTCTGTTCTCGGAACTAACACTAGATCACAGGTTGTAGACGAAGACTGGATCGATACCACCTGCTGCGGTGACTGTTGTTGAAGTTGATGATTCTGCATTAGCATATTGTTCCAAGTCTAGAGGGGGAGTCGCCGATGTAGCTGCACTTGAATTATTGGAATTAAAAATTACTGTAGGTCTGAAAAGATGCTGAGGTGTCTCAATAGCCGTGGTGTTTCCGGGTACACTCAAGTTAGAGCCAATTAGATTAAGATGACTAGAAGAATGTAGGGAAGAAGACAAGGCAGGTACTGAAGTGTTGCTTCACTATGCGATGAGTTGTTTATAATGGCGGGCACGGCGACGGCTGAAGAAGCAATTACAGACGTAGGAGTAGATTGATTATGTGGCTGGGCAGGATTTCGCCCTATGTCAGCAGCATCGGCAGCGCAGTGCCGTAGGTTTTGTATTAACTCTAGAAGATTTCTTAATTGACTGATCTGAATTTATAAATCTAGTTCCAGAGGTAGAGTTATTGTTTGACGCGTTGCCGTGTTCTGCTTGATGAACACGGCAGCGCCTTATTCAGCAGGCGCGCCCACGTCCTCGGCAATTTTTCGTGTTGAATCATTCAAGCCAGTCAACATAGCATGCAGAGTGTTAGATGGCACACTGTGGCATCCCGTACAGCGCCACTCCAACCCATTGTTCAAAGAGCCAGATAGGGCCTCGCAATATTTAGAGCAGTCATTACAAGATATAAAAACTCCATAGGTATCCCACTCAGATTTACATATAAAACAGCAGATCACCCATTTGAATACAAAAGGGTTATGTTGCACACTGGCGGTAATAACCAGCAAAAAAAAAAATGAACAATGACAAAATGAGCAGCAAATACAGGAAATTATTATGACGACTCTGTTAAGTATCCTTAGTTTTGTATTTTGACCGAATAATATTAAGAACTTATTTGATTTTTAGTTAAATAAAATAATTAATTCACAGACTAAAAATTCAGTATGATTTTCTGTACTTTTTGTGATTTTGATTTGATTTTTCGACTACTGTCGTAGTTGATGTTCGGCTGCTGCTGTTCTGCTGTGTAAAATTTATTTATTTACTTATTGGCCAAACAAGGCAATGCAATTTACTTATTCTAACAGGTTTTGTTTACTTATACTAAGATTACAAGCTTTTTGTTTTTCTTCTCCTCTTTTCTTGTTTTTATTTTTTTATTTGGTGCTCTTAGTGGGCATACTCCGCCCATCGAATTCAACAGTCATAGCACAGTTCACGAAGAGCTGTCGTAGTTGGTGTTCGGCTGTTTGCTGTGTAAAATTCAACAGTCCAAGCAGCAGTTCACCAAGAGCTATCGTAGTCAGTGTTCGGCTGCTGCTGTCTGCTGCGTGAAATTCAACAATCAAAGCTGCAGTTCACGCAGAGCTATAATAGCCGATGTTCGGCTACTGCGTAAAATTCGACAGTCAAAGAAGCATTTCACGAAGAGGTGTTGATGTCTGCTTTTGCTATAGCGTTAATTTCATCTGTTTATGCGTGCAGATGATACAGTAAAACTTTTCTTATACTCTTAAACGCACATTTATTTGTTGGTTTGTAAATGAGTTCTCGAAAACGGCCCAAGTGTTTCAATGAAATTTTCAGTATTTCCAAAAAACTCGTTTAGCAGCGTACATTGGGGTATTTGACCGATATAGGCAGCCGAAATAAATTTATTCGGTAAATACTAGTTTATATTCAAGTCTGTTATTTGATTTTAACCCTGTACGACCAAAGGGAGATATTCAACACTATTCGACATTCCAAAAATACGTTTAGAAGCGCAAATTGGGGTATTTGACCGATTTAGGCGGCCAACATTATTTTATTCAGTTAGTATTTTCTATCTATTCTTATTTGATTTCATTGAAATGGGTTTTTAAGGATGGGCTTCAAACCCGACGCACAACGTGTTTTAAGCCTAGGGGGCCCGCCGCTTAAATTAGCCGCCAAACTAACGGTTGTCAGTTTTGAAGTTGCCCAGGAAACACCACGTGGAGGTTTGAGTCGACTTTTACAAGGATTATGCTGGCCTCGACAGGTTGAGACAATCAGACATGTTACCCTGTAAAGGTTCGCCCCCGGTTTCCCTGTCGAGCGTTTTATGTGAAAGATTTAAGCCCATTGTAAACGAACTGATCGGACCTTATCAGTGTGGCTTCAGACCTGGAAAGTCCACCATCGACCAGATTTTCACGCTACGACAAATCTTGGAAAAGACTCAAGAAAAACAAGTCGACACCCACCATCTTTTTGTCGACTATGAAATTCTTTTGAGTCGATTTGAGTCGATTTGAGTCCGATTGTACAAAATGATATGATTGTATCAGCCGCGAAACGACACCTGAGTTTATACGTATATGAAGGTTGCAACGCCAGTTTGTAAAGTTGTGTATGAATATGATTGTTACCAAACTCGCCTTTTTGCACTTTTACACTTGTACTAATTTGAACTGACTTAAATTACTGCTTCAATACGTAAAGTGTTATTTAAAGTGGTACATTTGAATTTTGCAAAAATCAAGTGTATAAAAAATTAAGCTTTAAAAAGATAAAAAAGTGCTTTCGGTATAAGGCCACAAAAAAGAAGTTTGCGGAGGACCTACGAGAACAGGCTTTTACACTAGTATAATAGCAACTGTTCCGCATTTTCGCTCACAATTTTTTGACAGAAGCAAAGAAATTTATGGTGTTGTCAAAAACTCACTAACACCTCTATTTCTTACACCATGCACATCACTGTATTTTATTTAGAAAACAAAGTAAAAAGCTCTTACTATTGAATCACCCATTTAAGCATGATAACGGTAGTATATTGCAGTTATAAAATAATAACACATAGAAGACAGTCTTTAATTAACTAAATTAAGAAAATTTTGTAAACCTGCTGCATGTAAAAAAAAAAATAATTTATTAAGAAACCATGTTTATTTGCTCAAACATACATACATACTGTATATACAATACATCCATTTTTTTTCTTTATAGATAGATGGGCGAAAAAGGAGGCGTGGCATAATCTATATATAGTGACAGCCATTTGGTCCCATTTCACCTACATACCAAGTTTTACTATCAAAACATGCACAACTTAGGAACTATGATTTCTGAAAAGTAGGCATAGATAAAGTGCAACCACGCGAATTTTTGTACAGTTTCCCACGGTAACAATTTGAACTAAATTGCCAAATTTTAGTCTTCCGGTAAAAATCGTCTGATATATGGCATTATTACTGAATTGTGGGTGTGGAAACATTTATATATATGGGTCATGATTTTACAAATCCCACGAAATTTGCAAAAATAAAATTTTACATTTTCAAATTGTCTGAAAATGTTTTAAATTTTCTTTACGCAAAACAAACTTACACGTGTATCAGGATTTTTCTCTGAAAATTTTTTTTACGGAATTCCGTTAGGTCAAAATTGTGAAAAATGTCAACATTCTGTCAATGTCTGTTACTTAAATTACAATATCTAGGGTTGTGCTATTCCGATTTTGTTCGTTTTGAGCCCGTTAGATAATTTATTGTTTTTTAATTCACGATTTAAAATAAATGTATAAAAAATTATTGAACTTTTTAAACTTGATGCCCTTAACACAGGTAAATGACATTTTTGACAGCAACAATCAACGCGCCACACATTTTTACAAAATTCTCAAAAGAATGGAGCCATTTTTTATACATTTTATATAAATTTTTGTTCACCGCGCGCTTTTATAATTAAAAACTCTAGCGTAAATAAATATTTAAAAACTTTTCATTTTGTTTTTATTAATTTATTGTTTTTCCAATATTTCGACTTCCATCGGAAGTCATCCTCAGGGAAAACTGTTGGAGTAAACATGTATACATTAGAAAACATACAATTTTTTCACATTAAAGTTTATCTTACATAAATATTTTTTTTTTAAACGTTTGTTTGTTTAGTTGGCGCTACAACCCTATGTCGGTCTTGGCCTCATCTAAGAATTTGCGCCAGCCATTTGTCTTTCGCTTGCTGGCGCCAGTTGGAAATTCCAAGCTTCGTCAGGTTGTCCTCTACTTGGTTTTTCCAACGAAGATGCGGTCGTCCTCTTCTGCGTTGACCGCCGCTGGGTACCGAATCGGATGTTTTCTTCACTGGAGCATCGTCTTTCATGCGCTGAACATGACCAAGCCAGCGAAGCCGCTCGATTTTAATGCGCTTGACTATGTCGATGTCAGCGTACAGCTCGTACAGCTCATCATTCCACCGTATTCGGTACTCGCCATTGACGCAGATTGGTCCGTAGATCTTACGAAAAATCTTTTTCTCGAATGCTCCTAAAGTCTTTTCATCTGAACTGCTCAGCGTCCACGTTTGTGATGCATAGAGTAGGACGGGCATGATGAACGATTTATAGAGCGTGATTTTCGTTCGTCGAGAGAGGGCTCTGCTTCTCAATTGACTACTGAGCCCAAAGTAACACCTGTTGCCAAGTGTTATTCTTCGTTTGATCTCAATGCTGATGTCGTTGGTTGAGTTTATGCTGGATTTCGAAACGCTACATTAAAAAAAAATATTAATTTTGAAACGTTACATTAAAAAAAATATTCATTTTGAAACGTTACATTAAAAAAATATTCATGTAGGATAAACTTTAATGTGAAAAAATTGTATGTTTTCTAATGTATACATGTTTACTCCAACAGTTTTTCCTGAGGATGACTTCCGATGGAAGTCGAAATTTTGGAAAAACAATAAATTAATAAAAACAACATGAAAAGTTTTTAATTATTTATTTATAAATAAGACATTGAGCCCGACAACTTGAATAAATAAATAAATGGTGGTTAAATTTTAAAAGCCGATGTTGATTTTGAATAAAACACAAATTATTTAGGAAATTATTGCCATTTATTTTTATTATGATAATATTGGTATGGTTCAATTATGTATGGAACAAAATATCGGCCAAATGGCCGCCGCGACCTCGGCGGCACACCTCCATCCGATGGTCCAAATTTTTGATGACGCTGAGGCATAATTGAGCTTCTATGCCGTTAATGTGCCTCCTCTAGCTCGGATTCGGGCCATAAAAAGTTCGTTATCATCTCACGATAGCGAACACCATTCACAGTAACTGCCTGACCGGCCTCATTTTGGAAAAAATACGGCCCGATGATTCCGCCAGCCCATAAACCGCACCAAACAGTCACTCTTTGTGGGTGCATTGGGTTTTCGACAATCACTCTTGGATTATAATTCTCCCAAATACGGCAATTCTGCTTGTTGACGAATCCACTGAGGTGAAAATGTGCTTCACCACTGAAGATGATTTTCCTCGAAAATTGATCATCCACTGTTGCCATTTTTTGCCACCATTCTGACCATTGACGACGCTTGAAATGGTCAAGAGGCTTTAGTTATTGAGTCAATTGCACCTTGTAAGCGTGTAAATGCAAGTCTTTATGTATGCATAATGTTCATCAACGACGAGCGTGAGAGGTGCAATTGTTGGGCACGACGACGAGTTGAGGTGGACGGATCTTCAGCCACACTATCGCTAACAGCAGCAATATTTTCTGCTGTACGAGCTGTACGAGCATGCACTGGTGTTTTCACATCTTCTACAGACCCGGTTTGCTCAAATTTTTGTACGATTTTTCCGATTGTACGCACATTTGGACGATTAAATTGACCGAAAAACTCACGAAGTGCACGATATGCATTTCGATTTGAACGTCCATTTTCATAATAAGCCTGAATAACTTTTACGCGTTGCTCGATTGTGTATCTTTCCATGGTTCAAATTGAATTAGTCTGAAATTGAGAAATGTCAAATGAAATGCAGAAAAAGACTACGTTTTTAGGTGTGGTTCACATTCAACACCGGCCCTTAAAATTTAACCACCCTTTATTAGGTTTTTTGATATAAAAATTATTGCGATAATGTGAAACTTAAGATTTACAGCCCTATTCTGGCAAATTAACAATTGTTACCCAGTATTTTTTATATTTCTATGTATTTGTTTTAATTTTTGTTTTCGAAACAAAATTTCAAGCTCAAAAAACAAAATTTTTGAATGAAATTGTCAATCACTGAAAAGCAGTCGATTATTTTTGAGCTTCCAATTTTGTTTTGAAATCTAGAATTTTGATGAACTTGATTTTTTTTTATATATAAAATTACCGACGAAATTTTTAATTCTGCAGCCGTTTTATTAGGTGTCGAGCCACAGTGTTTCGTCTACATTCATTCTCTTTATGCTCATTTATCTTGAAACTCCTTTTTTCGAGATGGTGTTGTAACTATTCAGCCGAATCATCTGAAATTTAAATGCGCTATTTATTACGTCAGTGGCTATCGCTAGAACTAGAATCAAAGTTTTATTTCAAAAACATCGTATATTTTTTACACTTATCTAATCTACCGGTAGAAAACAAGCTATTTAAGAACTTAATTTTCAAAAGCGCGTCATTCTGTCAAGTTTCAATATTTTTTCTAGTGCCAGACATTGCTGCATTTATAGTGATTAATAATATTCTTGATTTTTATTTTTTGATAAATAGAAAAGTCAGAATCTACAACACCGCCCATGCCCCTTTTTCTTAAGAGGGTCTTATTGAGCGTCATTTTGAACAAGATCAGCAATTTTTTAAATTAAAAAAGTTTTTTTATGATGAATGAGCGTACCAATATTTCTTAAAAGTTTAAATATCGTTGTTCAATACTTTAATTTTTAAAAAAAAATCATAAAAATATAAATTTTCGTGCGTCAGACCATCGGCCTTGCCTTAAGTGCCTACACAGTGGTAAATTGACACATGACGTAACCAGTTATTTCTTAAATACAATGTAGCTGCGAGGCCTCCAAAGCTTGTTTACAATTCTCAATTACATTTGTTAGACATGGCCGCTAAAACACTGATGGCTTCTACCTTACACAGTAAGAGACGATGGGAGTAGGTATGCATAAGATAGGAGAGAACAAAAAATTACGCACAAAATTTGAGAGACCAAAAGCAATTGAACGAAAATCGTCTCTACGCCAAAAATACAACGAAAACGAAAGAGAACACACCGAATGAAGCAAACTAAGGCAAATGACGCCTTTTTAATAATTTCTTCACAAAATTTTTTACAATTTTTGAACGAATTTTTATTGCCTTTTATCGAGCATTTCAGAATTTATGTTGAATAACATTTATTTATTTTATTTGATCAAGTTTAAACATAAAGATTAATTATTTTGAAAAACAAACTTCACTGCAAAACGACTTGCTAGAAAACACTATGTTTCTCCACAGATGAGTAAAGTTAAACTGATGTTTAAACAATGAAATGGAAATAGTTTGAGCACAAACAAGATTTTGTCACACCCCGCTTAAAGATCTGCATTCCAATGTCATCACCGACAAATTTTTGCAGTGGGTATGAACATTAGGGTGTTCATTAGCTGAATGGAGGATATTTTGAGATATGAATCGTAACTCCCCTTAGAAATGTTCCTTTAGGTATAAAAACATGTTCTAAAAAAAATTTTAAGAATCGGATAACAGAAAGCCCCGCTCCCAAAGTTATACCATACCATTTATATGGGTAAAATTATTTTTTTCAAAAACAATTACACATTTTTTAAAAAACTAAATTCGTTATCATATTAAGCGTACAATTAACTTTCTAACGAGCTTTCATTCGTCAAAATTGATTAAAAAATTTGAAATCTAAAAAATTTTTTATTTAGCAAATTTGTTTTGTATTAACAAATTAATAAAATTTTTTGCCAGCAATTTTTATTAATTACGTAATTAAGTTTTTCCGTATTTAAAAAGTAGTATGTAATATAAAATTATCTGTTTAACAAGCTATTATTTGTCAAAATCGAAAATGGGAAAACTACAACACATTTTGTCGAGCAAAAACAATATACTTTTAGCGAAAATAGTTTCAACGAACTAAAGAGGAAATGTAGCGTTTTCTGTCTAGTCTGCTGTGTGAATGACTCAATACAGAGTTGTTGTTGCCTTCTTTGAACTTGCTTGATATTCACAATTAAAATCATGTAAAAATTCAAAAAGAATATCACAACTAATTAATTATCAAACGAAAATATTTTCAATTAATGTACATAATTAATTTTTTAAATTTTCAATTGCTTATTAAGCATAAAATTATCTTTCCATCGAAATCGGTTGAAAAATTGAAAAACTGCAAAATTTTAATTACTACTTTATCAGATGTGTTTTACTGGAAAAAAATTTAGTTTTTGACGACTTTTGTATGCAAAAACTACTTTTTCAAAAGTTAATGGTAATCAAATTTTACCCCATAATATTTCAACTTTAAGGACTTTTTTTACCCTTAAACCAGTTTGTACAGGGTGTTACGTTTGGAACTGTGTTTAAAAATATTTAAGAATCCTAACTAAATATTCGAAACAAAGGTTTTGGCTTTTAAGCGAGCCGCGCTGTGTATAAAGGCCACAAGGCCGATTTGGGAATATAAAAAGAAGGCAATGCTGCCGGTATGACTTTCATGTTTATAATCATAATTTATTTTAAATTTAATTTTCTTTTATAACAATTTGTTACAATTTTTCTTATTCTAAGACACACCTATTTTCCAGTCACATTTCCAACATATTTAATTAGACCAATCATTAATTGATGTAACCAAATATGCAGACTTGCATTTTGTGTCTTCGGCGAAAATGCAATACTAAATATTTGGTCACATGCAATGACCCACATGTGCAAGTTGCTATAAGATCAGCTCTTTGTTAATACTAGAAGTGGCTGCTTGCGCTTAGCCAACATTCGTGATTCATTAATAATCACTATTTCTTTTATTGTTTACGTTCATGCCGTTTTATTGTTTTAACTTATGTTGCACTACTCAGCTTGATCATATTGCACTCACATGTGCTTGGTGTTTCAAGGTTTGTTTACGTTGATGACCTTGCTTGTGACTAGGTGGTCTGTTTGTTATTATTATTTGTTTGTTTTTATTTGTTTTTGGGTTGTACTCACAACAAGGGCTACTCTTTATTTATTTCAATATTCATTGGTGTTCGATAGCTTGTCGAAATGCACCATAGAAATGAAACGAGTTTTTTGCTTCGCCAGAAGCTAGTGTTCTTAACTGAAAGGTGGCTATTTTCACAACCAAATGTTCAATTACACATGAATAGTGAAATAAATAAAGAAGCAACTAGAACAGATGGCAACCCTTGATAAAGTTGATGGCGGTGATCTTAAATAGCCTACTGCCTCAAATGTTTTAAAGCTATATTACAATTTAATATGGATAGCAAAAATTATCCTATTTGTTATTGGATTATTTTTTTCTTTTTGCTTTGCATGTAAAAAAAAAATTGGATTATTTTGAAGCGAATGGAACGCATCTAATATTGAATGAATCACATCATGACAAAGGGTTTTGGAGTAGTGATGAGTGTGTAGAACTCTCAATCGAAGTGGTGCGAGTTCGATTCTCACTGCTTACGCTTACAAAGAAATATTTTTGAATTTTATATCCTCTTGTCTTAGTAACCACAAGTAAAGAACAACAACAATTCTAAGGAAAAGGTGTATGGAAAAAAGTGTCGTTTTTTTAGATTTCACTCAAGCAAATCACAAAACGAGGCGTAAAAAGCTTGGATTCAAAAAAGACAATATTTTTTTACATTATATAATATATGCTTAATAAAACCCCGTATATATATTTCAAACAAATTGTGCTTACTTGCTTACAAAAATTCGAAAAGATATGATATGAAGCTCACAGTGGTGTTAGCCCTCAACCTTGCAAATATTTCCCCATACACACCATATACCCACAACTACAAGTATGTGTACTAAAATGCCTATAACTCGGGAACCAATACACGTTCAACCGTATATACATTAAAACCTTGGTATTGACGTCACCTTTCATGGGAAATTTCCAGAAACAACATCGGTTCACGCATTACAGAGAACATAAATTGCCAACACAATAGATATGAATACCAGCAAGCTATAGTTGTCCGCGGCCACGGACGTTTTTTATCAATTTCCTTAAGATAATACATGTTAAACGAAATAAAAAATGTTCTTTTGTTTTGGAGCGCAGAACTGCATTTATATGTATCTCACTTTTCGCCTTGCTCGTGGCTCATTTTTTTTTTTTTTTTTGCGCTGTGCTGAGCAAAGAAAAGATTTTTGGTGAAGCCCTTGGCCAGTTCCGGGTGGTTCTCCTTGAAATCAGTTACAATTCCAATTTGCGCTCTGTTCTCATGTTTTCCTCTAATAAAAAATGCAAATAAATAATAAACTAAACAAAAATAAGTGGCGACCGTAGCCTAGTGGGTAGAGTGCGTGGCCCCTAAGCTAAAGAACCGCGGTAGCCCGGGTTCAATTCCAGCTCAGACAGAAAAGTTTTTTCAATTCATTTAATTTTTCTGTTCGGTCGTCACCTCTCTGCAGACAATGGCAAACCTCAGAGAGTAAAAATTGCCATGTAAAGCTTCTGGAGAACATTAGCCAGCCGTTCGGAGCCGGCATAAAACACGTAGGTCCAGTTCTCGGCCATTTGTGATCAAACATTCAACAACACGCACAACAATTGATCAATAGAAGCTAGGTCAAAGTCCTTACAATTGCTGAAATGGCCAGTTTATTTTATTATTATTAAACAAAAATAATTAAAATTTTTCACTTATTAAATTTTTTCAAACTTTTCGCGGCTGTGACACCTAATACCGACACAAAACCAATTTAAAAAATAAAACCAGATTCTAAATCAGAATCGGTTTCTGACACCAAAATGAAATCTGTATCGATTTCAAAACCATCTGACAATTGTCGGCTTCCACAACAGCCCTGAATACTAGAGAGCAACATGGAGTTTATTGAAACTCGCAACACAAGTGCTTGAAAATAAAACGATTACTAAAACTAGAAACTTACTTAGAAAGTAAGTAAAATGGGTACACCTGAGATTCTTTTTGTCGCGTGCCATTGAGTAAGGATTTATTTATTTCAAAACTAATTTTTTTTTTTTTTTTTTTTTTAGACTGAACCAACGCTCAGGGGATGCCCCCTATAAATGCGTAAGCATTGTGTTGATTCGGAAGATGGGTGATAGTTAGTTGGAGGGTGGATAGATGGAGTAGTGTCGGTGAAGATTTGTTTTGAATTTGCACAGCTCAAAACTGCCGGGAAACACGCTCGCAGGGAGACTATTCCACAACTTAACCGCGCGACTAAAGAACGAATTATCGCGGTAATGCGAGGTTCTATTAGGCATCGATGCAATGGTAAAGGGGTGGGCTTGGACAGCTGCCCGAGTGGACCTGGGAAACACACGAGCTGGTGGCGTCAGGCCATGTATCTCCCTTGAACACTTCCCATGGTAATACCTATACAGAAGGCTTAGGCAACCTACATTACGTCGATGCTCAAGAGAGTTGAGAGAGGATGAAATACTTTCATCTCCAATCAAATATATCGCACGACGTTGAATTCGGTCCAGAAGCTCCAAATAAGATCTTGAAGCCCCTGCCCAAATGTGCGAATTGTACTCCATTTTCGGCCTAATATATGAGGTGTAGATCATGCGAAGATCAGCTGAAGTGAAATATTTTTTGCACCGTTTTAGAAAACCTAGGCACTTGCCCGCTTCTTTCGACACATCGAAAATATGATCATTCCAACGAAGATCACATTGGATCGATATGCCCAGAACGTCAAGAGCAGCTGATTCCACAAGATCCACACCATTCATATTGAGGGGAGCTAAGGGGCAATCCATCCGCTTGTGGGTTAACAGACAACACTGGGTCTTGCTTGCATTGAACTCTACTCTATTAGCAAGACCCCACTCGGAGATTTTTTGTAGATCATTAAGGAGTGTGTCATTCATAGTTTGCCTTTTTCTCTCAATCTCCATAGAGCTTGGGCGTTTTTTTAATGAATATGAATGACAAATGCTGCTGTCGTCCGCAAACGAATGAATTGGGTTATGCGTCAACGACAGAAGGTCGTTGATAAAAACCAGAAACAAGGTTGGCGATAGAACTGAACCCTGCGGTACTCCTGCGTTGATGGCGTGCTTCTCGGACGAAATACCGTCAACTACGACTCGAATCGTTCTGTCCTTGAGAAAACACGTGATCCATCGAGCAAAATTACTACCAAAACCATATGCAGCAAGTTTTGACACGAGCGCTTTATGCCACACTCGGTCGAACGCTTTTGAAATATCCAGAGCAACAACCCTGCTCTCGCCGAAAAAGTGAACGCATTTATTCCATTCTTCGGTTAAGAACGCCATAAGATCACCAGTAGAGCGAGCCCTACGGAAACCATATTGACGGTCACTGAGCAGTTGGTTGTGCTCCAGATAGTTCATAACGTTGAAGTTTATTACGCTCTCCATAACTTTGGAAAGCGTAGAGCATATCGCAATGGGTCGGTAGTTTGCAGGGTTCGTGGCATCACCCTTTTTAGGTACCGGCTGGACATTTGCCACCTTCCAACAAGATGGAAATATTCCTGTTCTGTAGGAGATGTTGAAAAGGTTGCGCAAAGGCCGAGCCAGCGAAGAAGCACACATTTTAAGCACAATTGGCGGTATGCCATCAGGACCAGAGGCTTTGTTAACGTTGAGATTTGTAAGGACCCTTTTAACTGCTCTCGTTCGAAAGTATATCTCCTGCATTGCAGAAGATTCACCCTCAACAAAGGGCAGTGGCTGATTGCTATCCGAGAGAGTGGAATTTTGTGCAAACAATCTAGCCAATAGGTTCGCTTTATCAGCCGAGTCAGTGAAGATTTGGTCATCTTTTAAAAGAGCTGGAATCGATGACGATGTCTGGTTCTTAACTCTTTTAACAAATGACCAAAAATTTTTGCTCCCTTTGGGGCAGAGAAGAACCTGTTCTCGAATGCGAGCTTCGTGCAGAAACTTTTCGCGTTTTAAAATTGCATTACAGCGATTCCTTGCCTCGATGCGAAGTCTTTTAGTATCAGTATTCTTGTTAGAACGCCAATTCTGAAAAGCTTCCTCTTTGGACCTGACTGCAATCCTGCAAGTCTCATTAAACCATGAGTGGTCTTTTGGTTTAATGCTTCTCATCTTATTGGGGATGAAAGACCGCATACCCAATAGAATAATTTCTTGTACCATGACAGCCGCGGCATTCACATTTCTATCAGCGAAACATAATTTCCAATTGAAGCTGCGATAAAAATTATTTAATGCAGTCCAATTTGCCTTTCCATAAAACCATGCAGTCCTCTTCGGGGTGTAGTGTTATCTTATTATTACATTTTAATATTGTTTCAATTGTATGTAAAACACTTTGTTTTAAAACCACTTAGTTTTTAAGTTCTTTTTGTATTTTTTAGAATTAAGTTTTCATATTTTAAATGTATAAAAATATTTCAAAATTTTTCAATATCTAATAAAATTATTCAAACATACAAACAAATTTTTATTTTTTTTTCTCGTGGAAATATTTAATTTCCACAATTGGCGATCCTGCTCGATCCTGCGTTCCTGTTTTCAATCATATTGGAAAACATATTGTTATCAATAACAAAAAGAATTACTGCAGAACCATCATCTCTGCTACAACTTCTCAACCAGAAACAACAAAACCAGCTAACGACCTCTTTAATGACTGCGTAGCACAGCGAACACGCTCAAAAAACAGTCTCATCCGAAGAGCCCAGCACAAGTCGTCACAGCAGCAGCAGCAGCTCATACGTTCTCACCTACTCGTCGTCACACGCTCACCTAAGCACCAATACTAGTGTACCGTCAAGCAGCTATCGCACTAATACAGCCACAAACGCTCCAACAACAACCAAAACGCAGCAGACACGGTCACTGCGTACAACAAAAGCAGCAGCGTAAACAACTAAATAACAATAACAGCAGCCGTAACAACAACAACAACCACAACCGCAACGAAAAGAGCAACAACAACAACAACGTCGGCAGCAACAACAACAACATCTACAACAACAGCATTAATAAAAGCAACAACATTAACAACGCAAGCAGCGACGCCAACACAAGCAGCGACGCCGACGCAAACAGCAACGCCGACGCAGGCAGCAACGCCAACGCAGTCAGCAACGTCGAAACAAACAGCGACGCCAACGCAAGCAGCGACGCCAACACAGACAGCGACGCCAACGCAAGCAGCGACGCCAACACAGGCAGCGACGCCAACGCAAGCAGCGACGCCAACACAAGCAGCGACGCCGACGCAAGCAGCAACGCCGACGCAGGCAGCAACGCCGACGCAGGCAGCAACGCCGACGCAGGCAGCAACGCCGACGCAGGCAGCAACGCCGACGCAGGCAGCAACGCCGACGCAGGCAGCAACGCCGACGCAGGCAGCAACGCCGACGCAGGCAGCAACGCCGACGCAGGCAGCGACGCCGACGCAGGCAACAACGCCGACGCAGGCAGCAACGCCAAGACAGGCAACGACGCCGACGCAGACAGCGACGCTGAAGTAAGCAGCGCCACCGACGCAAGCAGCGACGCCAAAGCAAGCAGTGACGCCAGAAACAAGCAGCGACGTCAGTAAATCAACGACTAAGGATTGGTATTTATTTATATACACTACACAATTAGCTTTTTAGCGGATGTAAAACGATAAGCCGGCGCTTATCGTTTCACAACCGTAGGCACTACACTGCACGCTAGGCACACTTCAATTTTATTAATATTATTTTAAGAAATTTATTTGTAATAAAGCTAGTATTCTTTAAAACAATACAATGCAACGTACTCCTACTCGGTTATCCACCTCAGGAGACGGAGATAATCATTTAATTAATTTTGAGCCTCCTTTATTGAACCCTTTCGATGATTCATCATCTAACATTGAAGTTCATGCAACGTCAGTCAAACTCCCACAGTTCTGGACTGATAGTCCTGATGCATGGTTTATTCATGCAGAATTCCAATTTCGATCTAAAGGGATTACCACTGACCAAACAAAGTATGAATATCTTGTGACTGCACTTCCACAAGAAGTCATAGTTACGGTATTAGATTTCATACAACAACCACCTTCAACCAACTTGTATGAAGGTTTGAAGAAAGTTCTGATAAATAGACATACTTTAAGTGAGAACAAACGGTTCGATAAGATGCTATCTGACACTGAGATGGGTGACCAAAAACCATCTCAATTTTACAGATCCTTGCTTCTTCTAGCTGGTTCAACAGTCAACAAAGACTTAGTTTATAAGCTTTGGTTACGTAAACTACCTAAAAGTCTGAACATTGCTTTGACAGGATCTGGTCATAAGGAATTAGATGAGTTGTTATTACTCGCTGATAACTTGTGGGAGGTATTAGCAGAATCTGAGGTATCTGCAATCAAGAATAACTTTAAAGTATCGAAACACATCTCTAATTCTAATGAGATAGCAAATATTACTAAACATTTTGCAGAACAAGCATCTAAAATTTTTGAATGTTTTCAAAAACTCTCGCTTGATGTTGATGAACTTAAGAATCAACGTTTCAGTCGTCCAATTTCCAGAAGATTTAGTTCCAGAGGAACTTCAAGACGTCGATCGTCTTATAGGTCCTCTTCAGGTCAACGACCTTCCAATTGGGTATGTAAGTACCATTTCAGATTCGGTAAAAACGCACGTAAATGTGAGCAACCATGTGCATTTGTTCAAAACGACAACTTTTCACCACACAACATAACACAACACAATTCAACAAACTAAAAGACTCTGTTGTCGCGACGACTGATAATAGACCCGTCATACATACACGTCGTCTTTTTGTATTTGACCCCTCTAGTAAATTAAATTTTCTTATTGACAGTGGAGCAGAGGTATCAGTTCTACCTTCCTCAAAATTCAAAATTTCAAACAAAAAATCAGATTTGGTATTACAAGCTGCTAATGGCACAGCAATCTCTACATTTGGAAAAAAATTATTGACACTTAATTTAAATTTACGACGTGAATTACCATTTTCATTTATTATAGCTGACATCTCCAAACCTATTATAGGTGCAGATTTCTTGACAAAATATGGCCTTCTTATTGACCTTAAACATAAACGTCTCGTTGACCCTTTAACTAATTTATCTGTCAATACAATTTCAGCATTTTCTGAAACATCTTTACCTAAATTATTTACTATAGATAACAAGTATACACAATTACTCAAAAAATTTCCTTCTTTAATAACAGAACCCGATTACACAGCACCAATTAAACATCACACTGTACATCACATTGTCACTGAAGGACAATTACCTTACACAAGACCACGACGTCTAGACTTGCCAAAGTTAAAAGTAGCTAAACAAGAATTTCAGTTCTTAGTTACTTCTGGTATTTGTAGACCGTCAAATTCTCAAACATCCTCTCCATTACACCTAGTACCTAAACGCGAGCCCAATGATTGGAGACCATGTGGCGACTACAGAAGACTTAACACAATTACAGTACCTGACCGATATCCATTACCACACATACATGATTTTTCTTTAAATTTACACAACACATGCATTTACTCAAAACTCGATTTAGTCAGAGCATATCATCAAATACCAATGGCACCTAACGACATACACAAGACAGCAATCACTACACCTTTTGGGATGTTCGAGTTCCTCCGTATGCCATTTGGCTTGAGGAACTCAGCCCAGACATTCCAGAGGTTCATTAATGAAGTGCTACATGGACTAGATTTTATTTTCGTATACTTAGATGACATCTTGATTGCTAGTGAGACAGAAACACAACATTTCGAACATTTAACGCAAGTTTTTAGAAGACTCAATGATTACGGTTTAAACATAAAACCTAACAAATGTGTATTCGGAGTTGATAACATTGACTTTCTTAGCTACAACATATCTAAACACGGAATACGTCCGTCACAAGAACGTGTTAAATGCATTCAAGATTATCCACAACCGGTAACAGTCAAACACATGCAAAAATTTATAGGTATGACAAATTACTACCACAGGTGCATTCCTAAACTCGCACACATGCTTGAATCCATTTATGACATGGTAACAACAGCTTCGAAAACTAAAAGCAAACATTTACAGTGGACAGACACTACTTTACATGCATTTACAACAATCAAAGACAGTTTTGCCACGCAAACACTTATTAACCATGTTAATAGTAAGGCACAACTGTCGATTGCTGTAGATGCATCCATTACCGCAATAGGTGGCGTTTTACAACAAGAACATAACAATAAACTTGAGCCTATAGCTTTCTTCTCTAAGAAACTTTCACCTGCTGAAACGAAATATAGTACATTTGACAGAGAATTACTTGCGATTTACTTAACTATTAAACATTTTCGACACTTCCTGGAAGGTAACATTTTTACAGTTTTCACAGATCACAAACCTTTAGTTAATGCATTATCTTCTAAAACCGAACGTAGTCCTAGACAAACACGACACCTTGAATACATAGCACAATTCACTAACACAATATTACACATTAAGGGTACAGACAACTCAGTAGCAGATGCACTTTCAAGATGCGAGGTAACAGAAGTTAGAACACCCGACCTTGATCTCAAACAATTACATCAGGAACAAATCATTGACACAGAACTCAAGAGCATAACAGACAAAACAACTTACAAGTTTGAACAAGTTGATATTCCGTTTTTAAACATAAAAATTTGGTGTGAAAATTCTACAAATAATACAAGACCATACATTCCCCAAACACTACGGAAAAGAGTTTTTGATCAAATACATAACATTTCACATCCAGGAACTAGAGGTACTAGACGACTAATCACACAACGATATTTTTGGCCTAACATGAACACACAAATAAACAAATGGACTCAAGAATGTATTAGATGTCAAAAATCTAAGGTACATAGACACACTAAAACACTACCTCACAAGATAAACATTCCGAGCGGTCGTTTTGAACATATTCATATTGACTTGGTTGGCCCATTACCGATTTCAAATGGTTACCGATATTTGTTTACCATAATTGACAGGAACACACGTTGGCCTGAGGTTTATCCTCTTAAAGATACAAGGGCTAATATTATTGTTGACACGTTCCAAAGAGAGTTTATATCACGCTTTGGGGTTCCTCTGGAAATTACTTCTGATCGAGGACCTCAGTTTACATCAACTACATTCAAAAATTTTATTACCAAATTTGGTTGCAAACACATCAAAACTTCAGCTTATCACCCACAAGCTAATGGGATGATAGAACGTTTCCATCGTCAACTCAAAGCTTCTCTTATAGCGAGCAATAACCAAAACAATTGGTACTCAGAATTACCACTAGTTCTATTAGGGCTAAGATCCACGTTTAAAGAAGATGTTAAAGCATCCCCTGCTGAAATGGTTTATGGTCAAACACTCAGATTGCCAAGTCAGTTAGTCATTCCTAGTGAGCAAAAATTCAGTCCATCAGAAACTTTGTTCAAACTTAAAGATATTGTTGCTAATAATCAAGCACATATTTCACATCATAATCAGAATTTTAAACAATTTGTGCCAGAATCACTCAAAACTTGTGAGTTTGTATTTGTTCGCAATGACACTATTAAAAAACCACTTCAAGAGCCATACGACGGACCATTCAAAGTATTAGAAAAGTCTCCAAAATTTTTTAAAATTCTTAAAAACAAAAATATTATAACGGTTAATATTGATCGAATTAAGCCAGCTTTTGTTAACATTAATGTTTCAAAAACACTTTTTAATGCAAATAAATCAGCTAAGACAGTTCATTTTAATTTATTAGCAAACACGGTAAGACTAATACCGAATTCTTTGGAGGGGGAATAATGTAGTGTTATCTTATTATTACATTTTAATATTGTTTCAATTGTATGTAAAACACTTTGTTTTAAAACCACTTAGTTTTTAAGTTCTTTTTGTATTTTTTAGAATTAAGTTTTCATATTTTAAATGTATAAAAATATTTCAAAATTTTTCAATATCTAATAAAATTATTCAAACATACAAACAAATTTTTATTTTTTTTTCTCGTGGAAATATTTAATTTCCACAGGGGCTTTAGGCGTAGAGGTGCAGGGGTTAGAATATGGAAAAACAGCGGAGATGGTACAATGGTCCGAGTTACCAAGAGGTGCGTTGACACTCACATCATATTTTTCATGATGTGAAGTCAGAAAAAGGTCAAGGATATTATGGCTTTGCAAATCACTTTGGGGGAAAAAAGTGGGTTCCTTCACTAGTTGAATCAGTTGGTTCGATTCAGCAAATAGCTCAACATATTGTCCAACAGGTGTCAATGGGCCCGAGTGACGTAACCAAGCCGGGTTGTGGACATTGAAATCGCCTGCTACAACGATCTCACTGTCAGGAAACAACCCCAAAATATGCGTAATCGAATCAGAGAGAGAGTCCAGTTTGTTAAAAGTGGGCTCCCTTCCTAGATTCGGACTTCTATAAATAAAGCAGAAATGTAGCAAGTGAGAGCGAAGCCTGAACCTAACCCACATTGAGCTAAACTCTGGATCGGTCACGTTCAGACTCCGCTCACACTGGTACGCTACATCTGTTCTTATAAAAAGGGCAATGCCCCTATGCAAAGAAAACAATGGCAGTAAGCGATACCCAGGTATGTGAAAATCCAGTGGATCTGCATCCTCGGCCACCTGGGTCTCGCTCAGTGCCATTATTTGAGGCCTATGTAGAGTACAATGTACATAGACCGAGAAAAAATTCGCCCTCAGTCCACGAACATTGCAGAAATCTATGCGAAAATGACCCGACATTTCCGCACCATGCAAAAATCAAACAAATAAGGGCATACAAGGTAATTAGTTACGGCTGCAAGAGAGCTACACAACATGAGCAATATAAAAAGTACTGAAGCAAGTGTTATGCCTTTACTTCAGCACAATTCAGCCCACCGTGCAACCCTACTTACAAACGTAACTAATGTGAAAGGATGGGGGAGTTGACGGAACCGAAAAAAACAACAACAATAACTTACACGGCGAGGAGCATAGAAAAGCCCCTCGCGTGGTCAGCAAAAAAAAACTCAAATGCTGTCCAGCGATGTTGATGTTACAGCTGGCGGCTCTCTGCAAAACAGGTTTTGCTGCTGAGTTGCTGTTGATGTGGTTGCTGGAGTCACGGTGTTGTTGCTTGTGTTGCTTTGAGTTTATTTATTTTTTTCTTTTTTATTGCAATTTAATATTTTTTTAATTTTTATTAAATTAAGTTATTTTAGTAAGTTTAGAGACAAAAAACATTTTGAACACTTGACGGAGAACAAATATCACACACGGAACATTTAATCGAAACAATAACAATGAACTGCAACATTAAAATGAAAATTAAAATTATGCTCGGGGACGGACGGACGCACGTCTACGCCCTTTGAAATCACGAACTAAACTCCCATATTTCGTGTTTTATCTAGATCAGTGGAGCCCAAGAAATTTTAAGCGGGCCAACGATTTAAAAAACAAATAAGCAAACAAAAAATGTAGCACATCGTTGCGTTTGTCAAAAAAAAAGAAACAAAACAAAAAGCAATTATCAATGCAATAAGACAATTTTAATAATTTTTATTACAAGAACAAAACTTGCATGCAAAAATTATTCGACACACAAGTAACGGGACAATCAGCTCAAACATTGACATCGTCGAGTGTGTTTTTTTATATTGTCTTTGCATGCATTTGTTATTGTTAAGCGTGTTTAAAAATGTACTGTACAGTGAACGAGTGTGGTTTTTGTTGTTGTTTTGTGCAGGTGTTCTTTGTTTTTGGCTTAGCGCAAAGACAATTAAGTTAAAAAAAATTTGTGTGAAGGGCCACGCGGGCCGATTGGGAAACTACGTTGACAAGACTAATCTAAATCGTCCATAATTTGGAAAATACGGAAAAATTTTAAATTCACCTGGGCCCTACCCTACAAGAAGACTATCGGTTATTTAACTAAGCAAAAACGGTTTTTCTAAACTGAAATATCGGTTACCTCTTCATACCAAGTTTCGGTTATGCTAGGAAGAGCCTCGGGAAGAAATTAACCGAAACTCGTGTATACGTGTGATCTGGCATCCCTTTTTCACACGTATCAATTTCCAATACCATTGAAATATAGCCGTCTCGCTCTCTCTCTAGTTAGGGTTAACATAAATACAGGTTATAGGTAACCAAATCTCACCAGATAAATCTAACCGAAAACTCAGCTATATGTAACCGTTAGATATAACGTAAAAATCAGTTTTATCTAACGTACCTCTTAAAAAATAAAAATGCATGCAATTCGTTGGTGTCTTGAAACAAATGGTTTTAATTTATTATAACATTTTTTATTGTTGTTGTTGTTGTTCTTACTGTTGTTGCTGCTACTGCGAGCCACTTCTGTGCCGACGACTTTGGGAGTGGAATTAGATGTGGCGAATGTTGAAATGCTCACTGCATTCTTGATATTGGCAAGCGTGCTTATTGGCTCATCCTTCTTTGATGGGTAGCAGCGTTCCAACAGTAAGCAATTTAAAGATATTTAATTTTTTTATTGCAGAACTTGGTTTTTGTTAGCGAAACCAGGAATGGTAAACTACAATGGCGGATATGCAAAAATTGGACATGATTTTTAATAATGATACCTTCTCTTTCTTTCACATGCACTTGCTAAAATGTTCATATTTTTCCCTGTTTCACAATTTTTGACACTGAAATGAGTATGCGAATGTGGTTGTAAACAGAAAAATGTATGTGATTGTGTTAGAGTTTTGGTTAGCTATTTCTTGTAGGGTACTCCGTTAGGCGTTACGAAGGTAGATTGTATTCGAAAGTCAAATGCGATACGAAGATCTTTTGGTACTCTGTAACGCTTTCGCATTAGTAGCAGTAATGCCTACAATTGTTTTGGCGAAATTTTTTTTAAAAGTAGGCTTCACTGACGTCAAAAAATGAGAATAGGCAAAGGCGGAAGAAGGAAACATACAGGTATGATCTGAAATCCACCTCGGAAGTGCATCGGAATCGGAATTCATTTCAATTGTAGAAAATCTCAATCAAAAGTCATCGGAAGTGAGTATGATTCTGACGAAAATCGAATGTTCTAACAGAACATGCCCGATAAATAGTAAATTTAATTAAATGAAAATTTTTTTCGTTGTGAGACGTTATTGAGAAAAGACGAAGATAGAAACAAGGCACAATAAAGTATTTTGTATGTACCACCCAACTATGATTTTAATTTGTGATTGGGTGATGCGAAAGCTGCAATCAAGCCAACCAATTCCAAGCTCTTTGCAGTAATATTTTCGTGACATGTATGATTACTAATTTTTGATATTTTTATGTAATAATAATAATTTTATAAACTATGCCTTAGAAAACCAGATTTTCGTTGAGATTAATCAAGTTCTCTTGGGAAGATAAAAGAAAGGCACAATAAAAACTTTTGCATATACCAACCAACTCGTTGTTCTATCAACAGATTGGGTGATGCGAAAGTGACAGTTTTAGGTTGTACAGTGTCTCATGATATTTGATTAATTAACCATCAATATTCTAACTCTTTGCAGATGTTGATGAAGCATCTAAAAAGGAAATCAAGGATATTCTAATACAGTACGACAGAACACTCTTGGTTGGTGACCCTCGTCGTTGTGAGCCAAAGAAGTTTGGAGGTCCAGGTGCTCGTGCCCGCTACCAGAAATCATACCGTTAATTTAAAAAGCTTGCAATTACAATGTAGTACAATAACAATGTTGTAATTGTACAGCTTGGATCATAAAAGATTTGATAATAAAATATTTTTAAGAAATCTTTAATAATTTGCTTTTATTTTGTTATATTTGAAGGTTATATTGGTCATCACTGAGTGGGTGAAGTCAATTGACATGTATAAACTTTCAGATGATTATTGTTTTATTGAACTTAGTTCGAGCCGTATTTTACGAAGGAAATATTTAATTTATTTGCTTACATTTAAAATTATCAAAAAAAATTTTTAATCTTATAAATATAATTGTGGCTACGGGCGTGCGACGTGTAAGTTCCACTGGCTTGCAAAACTATTGCTGGAGTGTGGAATACAATATTTGGCTATGTTCAGACGACGATAAAATAATTAAGCTAATCCCATCTTTTGTTCTTTTTTTTACTCTATTTGACTAATTGATTCTGGGGTGGTATCGGCTAAAGTAATAGTTGATCAAAATCATAAATTTTGCTCCAAGTAAGGTGATTATCAAATTGACTATCGCTTTTAGCTTTCAATTTTAAGCGACAGCTATTTAGGTGTCGTTTTTATTTATTTCTGATAGTTAATTGCAAACTCGTTTAAATTAACATTTCAAAGTGAAAAAGTGTGTTAAAAACCTAGAGATATATATGAACAAAATAATAGTTATAGGAAAATTCTAACTAGAATACATTTAAGAAATAAGTCGAATTAATACCCCTATCACCGTCTGCGAATCGAATGCTTCACTCGAATCGAATCATTTGGCGAATTTTTCTTTTTGTGGTATCACTGTTTGCAAACCTACTTATTCGCCTCAGATACGGTGCTGCCAAAGCAGAAAACATCAAAATTCGCTTAGAAACGTCAAAATTCAAACCTCAAATTTCAATTAAGCCGCGATAAATACAAATAAATAATAAAATATACCAAAATGTTAAGCAGCGCGGAGCTATTCTTTGAAGAAACTGAGGAAACACAAACTTTGTGCAGATTACGACGCAATATTAGGGATAAATCCAATCCGCTAGAGATTGCTGACGACCTGTGAGTACTTTTATATGCCCGGTTGATCTTTATTGAAATATTTAAAATCTCTTAAAGGTTTCAATCATATTTTAGGCTTAACAAGGAAGCCTTTGTCTTTGTGTTGCAGAATATTGAAGACTCCATGCAGTCAATTCGAAGTTGTGCGATTCCTCCTATTGTGAAGCTAGCTAGTACTTAACATTTTTTGCTGAGGGTAGTTACCAAAAGAGCGTTGGAAACGATTTTGAATTGGGTCTGGCGCAATCAACGGTGTCCACAGTTTTAAGCGAAGTTGTCGGGATTATTGAGCGTAATCTTTGCCTTGTATGGATAAGAGCCATTTTATGGAACTGGCGGCTGTTGGTATTTTTCATACTAAAAATAAATAACAAATCCTTAAAATCAAAAACAAACCACAAAAAAATACAAAATGCAATTTACCTGCCTTTTTCTATTATTTTCCATTTTTATGTGCAAAATTAAAAGAAATCAAAAGCATTGCCGGCTTGTCACTAAATATTTTTATTCGTCTGTTTTTGACGCTTAAGTCAAATGACATCTGCGAAATTCGCGAACAGTGATACCACGAAGTTTTTTCATTCACCTGTTTTTTATGTTTCAGTCGAATTAAATTTAAACATTCGCCGACGGTGATACCAACTTGGCGAATTCGACTTAATTTTTGTTCGATTCGCAGATGGTGATAGGGGCATAAATTGTTTATTAAGTTGCTAATAATTTTTGTTGAGTTTTTTGAAAAATTTTCGATAAAGGAAAATAATCAGCCCAATTCTGAATGATTTTCCCCGGAGAATCGGAAAAGGAAGTTTTAAGATAAGTTCAAAAATATTTTGGAAATTTTTAATGCCATGTGTTCATCAACCGTCAATATTCACGAGTGTAAGCAAAACAAATTGTGATGTCTTTATCTGGTATCTTAAAAATGAAAACTCCCTTTTCCAACTCCCCGGGAAAAATCATTCAGAACTGGGCTGAATATCAATAATTAACAGCTGCCCGAAATATCATTTTAATTTTTGGGAGAATGGTAAGTGCTGCCAAGTATTGAAAATATTAAATGATCGCTTACACAACAAAAGGTTGATAATAAAAAAAGACAACCAAAAACGACTACCAAAAAGTGACAATCTAGCATCACCTTTGCCGATTCCACCCCAGGTCTTGAATGTCATCAAAAATTTGATTATGTTCGAAGTTCATTTTCGCTCTCGCATAGTTCATTTTTTTAGCTGGAAAATAAATCACAAATTTGGATTAATTCAATCATTTAATTCTCGTCTGAACACGAACACAGCCCGGGTAATTGAAAATATTAAGTGATCGCTTTACAAAACAAAAGATTGATAATAAAAAAAAGACGAACCAAAAACGACTATCAAAAAGTGACAAGCATCACTTTTGCCGATTCCACCCCAGGTCTTGAGCGTTATCAAAATTTTGATTATGTTCGAAGTTAATTTTCGCTCTCGCATAGTTCATTTTCTTAGCTGGAAAATAAATCACAAATTTGGATTAATTCAATCTTTTGATTCTCGTTTGAACACAGCCTTTTTAGCAGCCCTGTTCTGTAGCAGCATGACAAGCTCGGCGTGTGATGTGGATTGTGTTAATATCATAAAAAATTAATTTTTCTATATTTGGGACTATTCTGCCAAATCTGTCATTCTGTTTTGAATCAACAGATGCAGACCATAAAAGATCTATTAAAATAGGTTCTGCCAAAAGTCCTACCTTTCGAACTTTTATGGTACCCTGTTGTCAATTTTCGAAAGCAAAAATCTATTACAAATCCGTTAACATCTGTTATGAACAGCTGATTGCTGTCAACAAATTAAAGAAAACATTAAAGCAAGTTGAAGAAAATATCGCTTTTAACGTGTAAATTGCAATATTTTTTCAAAATTAGCACTAAAGAAGTGCCGTGCATTAGCATTGAAAAACTAGCATTGCCGATTATATTAAATTTCTTGTTTTAAAACAATGTTGGACTGGGAGGACGACCCAAAGCAGAAGCTTATAGCCCTATTATGATTTACAACCAAACTGAGTTGGGTTGTCTACAACTCAACTCAACTTAGCACACCACTGGAATATTTGTTGGTATTATGGCTTACAACCATTCTAAGTTGAGTTGTATGGAATACTTTTAAAAATTGTAATAGAATTTAATGGAATTTTGACAGCCGAATATATACAAAAACAGCTGTTTATCTTTTTCACTGTTTTATATATTGGTGTAACTGAAAGTTAAAAGAGTTTATAGAAAAAGTTTCAAAAAATTTTACAAAAATTTTCGAAATATCTGTTTGGTTCTTTGTTTGTGTTTTAATAGCATTGAGACGTTCTTCCTCAATGCTGTTTACTTTGGTAAATCGCCTACGTCTGGGATTTGGAACATTTTGGCTAAGTTGTGAAGATTGGCTAGGATGAGTAGGCGATCGGAGAGGCTGTAGAGATGGACTTGGATATGTAGGAGAACGGCTAGGATGCGCAGGAGATCGGTTAGGATGCGCAGGAGATCGGCTTTGATGTGCAGGAGATTGGCTGGGAAGAAGTGGAGAACGGCTTTGATGTGCAGGAGATTGGCTGGGAAGAAGTGGAGAACGGCTTGTGGTTTGGACACATTGATTGGGCAGTTGACAGTTCAAATGGTTTAATAATTTTCCCTTTCATCAGCATTTGAGGATGGATATCAAATCAGCAGCACTTTCTTCAAGTGGAGTCAAACTAATCTCTTGTGACGGACCTGATCCTGCTGCGGAAATGTTTTTTTTTTGTTGTTGACCAAATTTCTTTCAAGTTGACCTAGTTGTAAAATAATATTTATTAATAAAATAATATTTTTGCAAATTTTTTTTATATTTATTTCACTTATAAACAAACCCTTTGCCATTCCTGTGGTGAGCGTGTTGACCAGATCTCACTGGTCAGCTGCTTGCTAGATCCAAAATGCCCTTTTCCCCTAGCCACATCTGGATACTTCTCTAGCAACGAAATCATCCTCTCAAATTGTTTTTTAGTAGTTACTTTCCTAAACATTATTTATATTAATTAAAATCTTTTTTATTAATAATTGTTGCAACTTATAAGTTATTTGCCATTTTTCCTTCATAACACAACTTGCAGACAACCTCATTAATGCAGTTGTAAAATTTTGACATTTGACACAACCACATCCAAGTTCGGTTGTAATTCATAATGCCAAAAAGTGTGCATACACAACTGGAAAGACAACTTTGAAGCCAGAAGTTTGGTTGTGTTGTAAGTCATAATACCGATTTTGATATGACAACTCAACTTTAAGCAAAGTTGTAAACCATAATAGGGGCATTAAGTTTAAATAAAAGTCGTCACTGACGCAGTTATGGTGAAGGTGGAAGCGGAAGAAACGGTAGGTTACAAACATAAAGAGCAACGTGGAGACGAGCATGTTACGGTGTCCAAAACCGCTATTCAAATAACAATCGTCGTAGCGGCGATAGTGGTAGCTCACTCTACCAACGACAAGATGATAAATGCAAGAGAAAGCGAAAAATTTTGTAATATCTTTATCTGCTATCTTAAAGAAGAAAACTCCCTTTTCCCATTCCCCGGGAAAAATCGTTCAGAATTGGGATGAACGACTTCTACAATAGTATAGAAGAGTAAATTCAACGGCACCTTTCGTAGCATAGGCGGTGGACGTAGTGGTGTTTTTTATATTGACCAATTTTAAATATATGGTGAATATTTTAGATTAAAGCTTATGTGAAAAATTTCAAGTCATTACATTAGTTTCAACCATATGGTGAATTTTTTGCGACAAAAGCTTATGCATAGTCAAACAGATGACGTACTCTTCCTTGAACACACATAATAATATTTCAATTCTGATAATAGGCAGAAAATGTATCTGTTGTGTTTCATAATAGATTTCATAACAGATTTTGTCATGTAGAATACCAATTCAAGAGTTTGTAAAAGATTTTTATATGCAGCTCAAAAATTTGAATGGGAAATCAACAGATTTTTTTTTAAAAGATTCCACCGACCTGCAGCCTTAGTTGTGTTTATAACAAATGTTATAATTCGCCGAATTCAGTTTACAGCTTCGTCCTTGCTTATTGTCGGAGCTCTAAAATTTGCATCACATTCAGAATTTTAAGTACATATAAATAACGACAAGAATCCATTCAATGAATGCAAAAGTGATTTGTAGATAACATTTTTGGTTAACATTAAATTTTTATTAATGGTATTCACTACATTTGTTAAGCCCTGCTAACTTGCTAAACTTAACAAATTTGTTAACTCCTGTGAAAATTTTGTTTGGGAAAAGACTTAGGTCGTCCTCTTCTGCGTACCGAATCGAATGTTTTCTTCACTGGAGCATCGTCTTTCATGCGCTGAACTTGACCAAGCCAGCGAAGCCGCTCGATTTTAATGCGCTTGACTATGTCGATGTCAGCGTACAGCTCGTACAGTTCATCATTCCACCGTATTCGGTACTCGCCATTGACGCAGATTGGTCCGTAGAGCTTACGAAGAATCTTTCTCTCGAATGGTCCTAAAGTCTTTTCATCTAAACTGCTCAGCGTCCAGGTTTGCGATGCATAAAGTAGGACGGGCATGATGAGCGATTTATAGAGCTTGATTTTCATTCGTCGAGAGAGGGCTCTGCTTCTCAATTGCCTACTGAGCCCAAAGTAACACCTGTTGGCAAGAGTTATTCTTCGCTTGATTTCAATGCTGATGTCGTTGGTTGAGTCAATGCTGGATTCCAGACAGACGAAGTCCTTCACAACCTCGAAGGAGGTATTGTCAACGGTAACGTGGGTTCCAAGACGCTGGGACTGTTTGTTTGTTGACACTAAGTATTTCGTCTTATCTGCATTCACTGCCAGACCCATTCGACTTGACTCTCTTTCTAATCTGGAAAATGCTTCACTGACTTCGCGCGTATTATGGCCAATGGTATCTATGTCATCAGCATACGCAAGCAGCATAACACTCTTGTAGAATATTGTGCCACTACGTCTCAGATCAGCAGCTCGGATGATCTTTTCCCATCATTAGGTTGAAAAAGTCGCACGATAAGGAATCACCTTGTCTGAAACCTCGTTTGGTAATAAATGGTGGGGAGAGGTCCTTCCCGATTTTAACTGCGCTGCTGGTGTTGCTCAGTGTCATCCTGCAAAGTCGTATTAGTTTTGCGGGAATACCAAATTCAGACATGGTGGAGTACAGGTGCTTCCTTATTGGGCTGTCGAAGGCGGCTTTGTAGTCGACAATAAGATGGTGGGTGTCGACTTGTTTTTCTTGAGTCTTCTCCAAGATTTGTCGTAGTGTGAAAATCTGGTCGATGGTGGACTTTCCAGGTCTGAAGCCACACTGATAATGTCCGATCAGTTCGTTTACAATGGGCTTCAATCTTTCACATAAAACGCTCGACAGGACCTTATATGCGATATTAAGAAGGCTCATTCCACGGTAATTGGAACAGATAGTGGGATCGCCTTTCTTGTGGATTGGGCAGAGCACACAGATTCCAATCGTTCGGAATGCATTCTTCCGACCATATTCTGCATAGAAGCTCGAGAATGCATTTAAGTAGAGCTTCGCCTCCGTTCTTAAACAGCTCAGCAGGTAAGCCATCAGCTCCCGTGGCTTTGTTATTTTTAAGCCGAGCTATAGCTGTCAGAACTTCATCATAGTCGGGCAGCGAAACCTCAACGCTGTCATCCAAAATTGGGGTTTCCGGAATATCATCTCTATTGGCGGGATTGTTGTCAGCGTCGCCATTTAGAAGCTTAGAGAAGTGTTTCCTCCATAACGTCAGTGTACTCTGGACATCTGTCACTAGATTCCCGTTTTCATCCTTGCAGGAAGAGGCCCCGGTTTTAAAACCATCGGCAAGGCGTCTTATTTTTTCGAAAAATTTTCGAGCCTCATTCCTGTCACCACAAAGTACTGATTACACGAGTTATTAAAACCACAGATCTATTGCTACATTGGAAGTTATCAAATTAACATTTGCAAACAATTTTTGCAAAATATTTTCAATTTATTTGTTTATAAATGGTTGAAGTAAGAAAGTTATACTTCTATTTAATTAAGCTTTATTATTTATTTTTTATTTAAACGCCGTCGTTTGATTTTGTAATAATTCAGTTTTTTCAATTTTAAGCTGTAGAAGTCTTCCAGCTGATTTTGACATATCCGTTTAGCACTTGATTGTAAAATGTCTTAGCAGGTACGTTCACATCAACAACTGCTAACTTTAACAATTTAGCAGTTTAGCAGGACTTAACAAATTTTAATGAATACCATTATTATATTATAATATATTATATTATATATTATATTATAATATATTATATTATCTTATATTATATTATACTATATTATATTATACATTATTTTATTATAATATATTATATTATATTACATTATCTTTTTATAATCAGAGATTTATAGTCAATCTACACAAAATGTTCACTTGTTTCAATGGCATAATAGCAACTCACATCATGTGTTACAACATGTCTCATAATGGGCACTTGTACCATTATGTTTCCATGCATTTGTTATATATTTTTCTGAGTGTTAATTGCAATTTATCATTGAGCAACATTACAACACGGCGAATGAGCAACATTATTAGTGAAATTACAATGCAGCAGTGGCAGCGTCAGTAGCAGTGATCAGCTGTTATTTTAGGAATAATGTTATTTAATGGTAACTCACATAACAGCAGCGGCAGTAAGCAGTTCTAATGAGGTTAGCTCTATTTCTAAATTTACTGCCAATTCCACATTGCTGCCAATATAATGAATGAAAAAAACAGTTGCAATTTGAAAAAATAAAACAGACATTAACATTTGAAGCCAAAAAATAAAAAAACGAAAATATTAGACGTCAAAATACTGCTTCTGCTCACGGCTGAATTGTAAGTTTGCTGCAGTGATATATTAAAAAAACTGCTCACTGCTACTGACACTGCCACTGACGCTGCCTCTGCTGCATTGTAATTTCGCTATATTTCATGAAAGCAATTAATATTGCTCATAAGCCAGGCTAAACTATTTTTGTAATACTTTTTGAGAATTTAAAGCATACTTATAAAGCTATTTATTTATTATTATTAGTTATTTCATAGCTAATACGATTGCAATGAGTACCTGGTATAACAGTGAGAGATTCGAACAAACGTATCAAAAAAACTTGAGTATATTGCCACATACAATATTTCAGACACTTCACCTGGTCGGGAAAAGTAAATATTGGCTGCTCAGGTAATTGATAAGCACACAAATATATATCACATTAATTTAGATGTATAATGTTTTATTGCCTTTTTTAACTGTTAGGCCTTTTCCACACTTGGTCAACGGAAAAAAAGTATGTATCTGATGGGATTGGAACCCACTATTCAAGATTCCAAAACACATTAATAAAAAACAAAGTTTTGGCGAATTACAACAATCATTTGCATTTGCAAACATAACACTATTATGATACAGTTGTTATTATACTAAAATTGAATACATTTATGTTGTGCTATAAAAGAACTTGTTCTTACTGTACTGATGCTTTTTTTTTAATAAATAATAATAATAATGCACCTCACTTCAAAGTAAAGAGGACGTTTTAAAATTTAAAAAATAGACCTCTTAGCATTAAAATTATAACTGCTACATTCCTTCCATCGGCAGGCCTGCTTTTTTCATCTGGGCAGTTATTCAAAATCACACTACTCGTCAGTGTACATGAAACCAGTTTTCTTTTGTGTACATTAACTGTTTGATTTTTTTGGTGTAGGCATCCCTGAGAGACAGCTTTAGGGGTGAGCGACCTGGGCGCCGGAGTCTACAGGGCGCTGCGATCGCCAACTTATCTTTACCACTTAATTTGAGCAACTATTTCTATCAATATAAAGAAAAACTAAATTCATTGTATCGACTTTTATGAACTTATATTGTAGGAATGAGTATGAGCATTAGCGTTTATTTACCACGAATTGTAATTTTGTTCCTTGTGTTGTATTCTTTTCTAACTAGGTCGAAAGAACAGCGACTGCTACTGACAGGCGAGACAATTGGTCATTTACAATTAAACGGTCAATCATTTGAAGTCCAGCATGTGTACGTGTGGATTGATGCTAGCCCTTACACGCATCAATCATATCGTCAAATTTTCATTCTGCATTATTTTTTATGGAACACAGACGTTCGATGAGTTAAACGGACGTTTGTATCGCACATATTGCATTACTTGCTAATCAAGTATTTAGCTACGCATTAAAAAGCGTAAAAATAAAAAGGAAAGAGTCAATAAACTCTGCCAAAAAGTGTTTGTCCTCTTAAATTTATTATTTACAGCTCTTTTTTTCCTGCAGTCGTGTTTACTGTACGATCAATCAAGCCCTTACGTGCATCCAGCCGCTTGACCAGCATTGCAAAATATCTAAAAATATAGATTTTGATCAATGAAGCCATCAACGTGTCTGTGTAACGCATACAAACAAATATTTACTAACATATGTACCTGATTGACGTCAAATGATTGACCGTGTAATAGCGAAATTACAATGCAGCAGTGGCAGTGTCAGTAGCAGTGAGCAGTTTTTAATATATCACTGCAGCAAAATTTCAATTCAGCAGTGAGCAGTAGCAGTATTTTGACGTCTAACGTTTTCGTTTTTTTATTTTTTGGCTTCAAATGTTAATGTCTATTTTATTTTTTTAAGCTGCCACTCTGTTTTTTTCATTCATTATATTGGCAGCAGTATGGCAGTGGCAGTGGCAGTAAATTTAGATATAGAGCTAACCTCAGCAGTACTGCTTACTGCCGCTTCTGTTATGTGAGAGTTACCATTAAATAACACTTTTCCTAAAATAACAGCTGATCACTGCCACTGACGCTGCCACTGCTGCATTGTAATTTCGCTATAAGGTGCGTACTAAGCTCACTGTAATTCAGTTTTCCAAGCTGAAGTCCATGCAATTGAGATCTGCCTAAGAGAGTATGATAACAGTCTCACTAGGAACAAAAACATTTACATTCACTCTGATAGCAAAGCTGCTCTACTTGCACTTGGTATAAAATCACGTCCAAATTAGTATGGGATTGCCTACAGCTGCTTATCAAAGTGTCTACCCACAACAGAGTCGACCTCATTTGGATACCAGGCCATAGTTTTTTATTGATGTAATAATAAATACGGTACACAATTGAAAACCAGTTTGTAATCATAATGATATATAAAATGGCGCCAAATTCATACCTCGCCCGGGGTGCGTAAGTGGTTAACGCCGGCACTACATTCCCTAAATAATATATGATGACTTCGTTTATGTAAGTGTGTCAGTCTATCGTCATTGCAGCTTTTTGAGTGAGTAAAATTTCACGCACTTCAAGTCGCCTGCCGCACCTCCCTTGCCTAAAAACAATTAGGCTATTCACAGTTTGAATACGCTAAGCCAATTTACGAAAGCGTATTTTGCTTTGTAATTGTCTTGCATACAAACGCAAATACGCAGGCACGCGTAAATAAAAGTAGCCCTTAGGCGTGTTTTTTATACTTCGTATTTTTATGCTTTGTCCGCAGCCGCATAATCGCATACATCACAGGGTTGCATAATTTTTTAATACGACAGTCACATGGCGAGGTGCTCTTATAGCATGTTCACACACAGGCCGAAAAGCCGCTTTTCAGCTGGAAATCTCTTTTCAGAAAAATGGTGTACACACTTAAAAAGCATCTTTTCATTTGACAGACAGAAGTCATATGTTTCTTATTATAGCGTTTTGTTTCATTGTTCTTGGCTTTGTAAATAAAATTCTTTAAAACCACTTTTATTCTTGCAAAAATGATTCCATTTATTTGGATATCGATGGATAATGCGTTATATTTGGCTTTAAAAGATAGCTGGCAAAAAAACAACGAATTGCTGGATAGCAAAATTTGTAAACGCCAAATTGAACGTCGGCAGGCATTGGCAAATATATTAAATTTGCGTCAGGAGCAAATTTGTACTCTCGTGATTGCAGCATCACTTATTTCAACGAATCGCTTATGCTGGGAAAATGTAATGTATCGAATTTAAGATCCTGTTGTTTATTAATATAACCTTATGTCTACAGCAACGCTCAAAAACTTATTGGGAGGTCGACTGCCAATCACTTAATGATGAAAGGTTTAAAAACACTTTTCGCATGAGTCGAGTCCACGTTGGAAAGCTTTGCATTATGTTAAAATGTTTGGAAAAAGAAAACACAAGAATGCGTTCATCCATATCACTTGAAAAACGTATTGCTGTGGCTTTGTATGCATTAGGCTCCTCGGCGGAATACCGAACGATTGCCAGTTTGTTTGGAATTGGCAAAAGCACAGTTTGCGAAATTGTTCTTTCGCTGGGGTTCCCTCAATGTCTTGATGCAATCGGTAAATATCAAAAAATTTCAACATTGTAATAAAATTATTAAAAAAATTTCTGGGCTTAAGATGGTTGCCACATTGCAGTTCACCCTCGAGCTGAAGATACCGTGGACTATTGCAACTACAAAGGCTGGTATTCTACAATTTTACTAGCATTAGTGGATGCAATGTAGGCTAATTAGTTCACATAAAAATGTTGCATATGAAAAAAATTCAGTTTTATAGATACCGTTTCATCTATATCAATGTTGGTGCACCAGGGAAATGCAGTGATTCTACCATTTTCGAATCTTCAACTTTGAAACAGGAACTTCTGCGTTGTAATTTATTACGAGAAATGAGCAAAACAATTAACTCCGTTGAAGTTCCTGTGCTTATATTAGGAGATTCAGCATTCAGGTTTTCAACGAATTTAATGAAACCATATCCATTTAGCATGGAAAAAGATCGTCAGCAAAAATGTTTTAACTACGCTTTGTCCAAATGTCGGCGGGTCGTGGAAAATTCCTTTGGACATTTAAAGGCACGTTTCCGGCGTATTGGAAAGGGTATAGACAATAAAGTGGAAAATGCCCCAAAAATTATTAAGGCATGTTGCGTCCTGCACAATTTCTTAAACGATAACAATGATCACATTAATGATAGTTGGCTTCAATCCCAACGATTATTCGATGATAACAGAGTTCAACGAGAAGACTCTGCAATGATTCATGATCACCTTGTGCCCCCTGAACGAATTAGAAGTGCACTTGCTTTTCAATTATGTATGTATATGTTTATTATGATTACGATATATCTGTGATCACAAGGAATAACGACGAAACTCAAAATATCGTAAAAAAGCGATACGGAATTTACTTTATTGCCAATTTTTGGAAGTATGCAGATATCCACTTTTTGTCCCAGAATTTATGTCTCCATATATTTTGTTTGTAACGGTTCATATATTTTAAAAAACGGTTCGTAGTTCGTGCAATTAAAATATCGATTTGTACGATACTTTGAGTTTAGTCGTTATTCCTTGTGGCCACAGATATATAAATATATAATTTAATTTCTATATAATTACCCTCTCCCTACTTCCGTTGTGCACTGTTAATATTGTTGCAGAATTTAAATAAAAAGTCGACTGTAGATTTTCTATATGCAAGCCGATATGACTAGCATAAGATTTTTATTGTTGTTATTATTATTATTATTGCTTATTATTATTTGTTAAAAAAATTGCTTAACTCGGAGAACAACTTCAGCACTCCATTTTTCACTTCAGCAGCATCTTCTACTTGCTTACGTAGCAACCCTAACTTCTCCCGCTCCAAAGCGATAAGTTCCTTGTCATTATCCCTCATGCCCTGCATATTTTCATCAATTTTTTGTTGACTTTTGTCGAACCGTACCAATAGCTCATTAAAATTAAATTTTTTTTAATTTTGCAGCATCTCTTGGCGAAGATGTGCTCGAACACGTCGCAGAAGAATAACATGCACCTGTTTCTTGAGTTGCGGTTTCAATATCAGGCGAAACAGGTGGTGAAACAGCAGGCGAAACAGCGGGCGAAATTGACTCCGACAAATTTTCATCGATGACTTCAACGTTCAGTTCATAATCTGTTTTATAATATAAAAAAATAAAATTTTTAAAAAATAAACACGTTTACACAAAATTTTGATGTTTTTACCTGGGATGCTTCCGACGTCAACGAAATAAAATTAATTGTTTTGGACTGGCCCAAAATTGAGTGCACTCTTTCAAAGAGCGGCCATACATATGGGCTGCAGCCTGTTGTGCCTTTTTCTTTCCTATTAAAGAAAACATACAATTAGACATTTATGATACTAATAAGATTATAAAATACTTTTAATATTATTCTCACCTATATTTAATCGTTAGATTATTTATTTTTGCCTTGGCTTCCGCTGCAGTTATCAATAGCCCATGTCGCTGCATGTCGCTGGCCATTTCAGCATATATGTGCGTATTCTTTCGTGCACCTCGAAACTCCTCTGCTTTCTCCTCCCACAGCTCGACAAATATTGCCTCATTCACTCCACTTCACTTCACTCCACTTCACGCGCTCCTTGTATTTCTTTTTGTCCATTTCCAATAATGTTTCCAATTAGGAAGAAAGTTTGTAAACAAATTTAAACAGACAGACGAAATGTCAAATATCAGTGACAGCTTGGATTTTAGTAATAGATTTTAGACTTTACCTCAACGAATAGTCTGTTCAACAACCATAATCAGGGTTGTTTTTTAGCTTTTCAGAGTTTTTCGCTGAAAAGACAACAATTAGGAGCTTTTCATTTGACATTTCTTCTATGGCGAAAAACTTAATATCATCCAGCTTTTCAGCTGAAAAGCCATTAATGTCCTAAAAGCGGCTTTTCGGCCTGTGCGTGAACATGCTATTAGTAACAATAACAAATGCTATAAATACGATTTGTTGAAAGTCCGCTTAAAACTGTGCCTTAATGGTTTCACGCAGACTGAGCACTACAGAAAATACAAAGTGTTTTACGTAGACACCTGCCGTGTAGGCTTAATTCTACGATGCTCTATAGCGTGGGACCAAAATATTGCGTCGGGCAACGCCTCTTTGAGGGTCCAAAGGTACCAAATAAGCTAAATGTTGTGATGACATGTCGCATCCCTTGGTAGGGGTGGAGGCCTATCTAAAACCTCTTCCGTACTCTGGGGTACGGCACCCGGTTTGAGAATGCAAACCTACACCGAGCTCAGCAGCTCTACCCGCGATATAGGTGATAAACACACAGCCACCACGAATCTCCCCGAAGGGCCGACCAAATCAGTCAATTTGGCGCAACCCAAGGGGCAACTGACTGCCCGTGGTACCATTTTGTAAGTCTTTGGTCGGACCTCGTAGCATACTAAAGCATACTACTACCAGTTTTAGCTCATCACAGCCCCGGACTTGTAACCAGCACTGAGCAATACAGTATATTTTGAATTTAAGTTATTTTGTTGAATTACTTTCGATATTAATTTATAATAAGCATATTTCCATCGCTTATGAATAATAATTAATATTTTACGAACAATTTTAAGCTGTTGATGCAATCGCTTTTGTTTTTAAGAAAGCAAGCATAAATGACATGTAATTGAATTCAATTCTTGACAAATGTGAAAGCTTTCGTCAAGTCCAAAAGAGAACATAAAAAAAATTTAATGCAATTCTTGACTAATGTGAAAAGGGACTTACATACAGAATAAAAACGTATTAAAAAGTAGTACGCATTCCCAGCTAGACAGCTCTAACGTGTTTACAAACACATTGAAACAAAGTTTGGTTGTCACCAATACATTCATGCGTTCTGATGTTATGTTAAACAAGCCAAGTTATATATGTTTATATATCTTGCTCTTTTACTGCCAAAATTATACTAAACCTTAAAAAAAAACCAAACAAAATGAGCACTGCAACAGAAAGGAAGTAAACAAATAACTAGGGATCGAATTTTTATGCAAAATCATTTTTAAATCAAATTCTGTGTAAACATAGGATAGCGACAAACATTTTTTTTTTCTAAAAATATTGATTAAATACACATATTTTATCTAAATGCTTTAAAATTTTGCATAAAATTTGTATATTTAAATTTTTGATACTAATTTTTTATAATTTTTGCATAAAAATCCGATCCCTAAAAATAACATTGTATTTATAAATCAAATAAAAAATTCAAAACATTTCTTTTCAGAAAACGAAACAGATTCCTGGGAAACATTTTGACTGGATTAACAATTTTAAATCAAAACATTTTCAAACAAATGCTGCTGCCCCTGGTGCCATTGTTGCTGTTTATGAAAATACGTGTATTTTTATAAGAATTTGTGTGCTTACATTATAATTTTTATGCCGCAACTGTTGTAAGCTAAAGGTAATTTGTTTATTAGAAAAATAAAAGAAATTCATATACAAATCGTCTTTTGTAATTTAAGCAACATGTCAGAGTTCTATTCTATGGTAAGGGGGTGGGCATCATACAACGGCGGAGGGGAGAAGTAGGCTCAGCTGAATTTGTTATTGGTGTGAGCAGTTCAGATATACTTTTTCTTATCGGTAAAACATGTGTGGCAGACAGAGATGCCAGATCACACAGATGAGCGTCTGTCCATATATATATTTTGGTAGAAGAAATTTAACGTACAATGTATGGAGAATTTTATATGACTTTAACGTCAAGGTCGCTACGTATATGCCATATATACGGAATATTTAACAGTTAGCTGTCTAGCTGGGATTATCATACTAGTGCAACAGTAGGGGGTTTCGGACGATCCGACATGTCCGACGACAAATTAACAGAGCAATTTTTTTTTGAGCTTACGAACAGTCCGACATGTACGACGACTTTATTCCATTGCAGGCTCTCAAACAGAACACATCGGCATAATAGCTAAGCAATTTTTAGATGCCCTTATAATTGACCAGTAATTTTCCATACTTTATAGAAATTTTAATTAATTATATCTATAATTCAATGTTTCTAACGTTGTTCATATTAATTTTCTATAATATTTTTCCGCTTCGTAGGTGTTTACCCGCTGATGCTTTTATTGAAATGAAAATATGCAGAAAGTCGGACCGACTTGCGTTCACATGCCCAACAAGTCGGTCCGACTGGCAGAAAAATCAAAACTTTTTGATTATCGTCCGACATATCGGTCCGACTGTCTTATTTGCTTTCGAATGATCCGACTTGTCGTCAAGCATGCCATATCTGTCCGACATGTCGGATTATCCGAAACCCCTTATTGGCCCATATGAATAAAAGTAGCAGATTCGACTTTACTACATTTCAAAATAATATACCTTCAAATGTAGTTAGTTTGTATGAATAAAGTGCTATTTACTCATAGAGGTAAAGGCCCAACCAAAATAGACGAAACGAGACGAGAGCATTTTGACGAACGTCTGCACTCGTTACGGATGTTTACGGATTTAACCCAAAATGAAACGATTTGCTCAACTCGTCTGAAACAGCTGATCAGTAGGCAATCGAGTATTATTTTTTTATTTATATTGTGTATTTTGTAAATTTTAATAAAGATATGTGAAAAATGAGTGAAATAATGGCGAAATTGAAACAAATTGATGAAAATAAAATAAAAACGCACTCTGCACAGCTGTTGTTGACGAGTTGCTACGCTAGCAGTTCGGTTCTTACGGAATAATACGTCTAGTCAAACTGTTTCGTTTAGTTTCGTTCAGTTACGTTTGCTCATTTTGGGTAACAACATTAATATGCATTTAACCGAACACTGACGTTTTTACTTGTCACTGAGCAAAACGTCTATTTTGGTTGGGCCTGACGGGGCGTCTCGACAGGCAATAATTCATTGCGTTCCATCTGTTAATTGGTAATTATTGCTAATCGAGACCACTCAATTGCCATGGTTGGCAATTCATGGCGAGTGTAGTGTCATAGCACAGCCAGCTAACGATACGCTAGTTTTTAATAACATAAAGACGTTTTGTGTTTCGTTTGTTTCGTTGATTCATTCTTTTGTCACAAACATTTCGTCATAACCAAATATAAACAATGTACTCACTGACCAGCTAACCTAATTAGCAGCACGAGGGCAAGCGCATCACAAATGCAAGCGCGGCATAATTTATTAAAACCAATCAATGAGTCAATGACGAAACGAAGGGGAAACTAGAAAAACAAAACAAACAAATTGTAAGAATGAAATTGTAGGGAGGAGTTTCAAGAAATAGTGTAAGAATTTGTAATGTAATGATTGTAATGATTGTAACATAATTAATAGTGGTATTTTTGCTTTAAATACCAGAGCATTTTAGAAATAAAGACAGATAGTTAAATATTAAACTTGAATGAAGTACATGAGTTTGAATATTCTATTTTTCGAAAAGTACGGCACTTTGGCCATAACATAGCTCAGCCCTATCTTTGGCAATTTTATTCATCCTGTAAACTTCAGTCACGACAAATAAAAAGATATCACATGGCGATCCTGCCCCAACGATCCTGCATCCTGAAAAATTGTTCCTGATCCTGCCCCAATGATCCTGCATCCTGAAAATTGTTCCTGAAACAACAATAATAGTTCGCATTTTGAAGCAAGTCAAGCTGTAACGAGCAAGAAGAAATTGATAAAATATTCAAAAAGTGGTCTTGTTACGCTCAAGAGCAACTCCAAGAGGAATACGTGCCGCAACTAGTTACCACTGCAACTGAACCTATCCAAACGTACACACCAACACCGATCCGTACCGGCCCAAAGGCAATAACTATTGAACAATACAAGGAAAGAACAGCAGCGCAAAATAAAGAACTTAAAGAGTATAGAAGATTCCAAACCGCAGCTCAGGAGAAACCAAAGAGACCACGAGGAGGCCGAAGGGTAATAGCAAGACAAAGGATTGAGCAATTACATAACATAATACCTTTGGTAAAAGATTCGACACAAAAAAGGCAGCTAATAAACCAAATTCAGAAAGAAAAATCAAACTACGGCAGCCATGGGATGGTTCAGCAACAAGCAAGAGGTCGTCACCAACAACAACAGCAACGCTAATACCAGCAATAACAACGAAGGCAGCAATTTTTTTATTTCATTACTATTTTAAGTGCGATATTTATGATTTATGTATGAAAGAAGAATTATGAGAATTATGTATGAAAACAAATGTTGCGAAACATAGGCAACTCTGTATAAAACATTAATATCACAATAAAAATAATTGAATAAATTTTGAATTTTAACATATTTTAAATAATTTAATAAAGAAATTAAAAATATCAAATAAAAAATTATGATAAAATTCGCCACAAAAAGTTACTACCAAGGATGTTTTGGAATACTTTTCAGTAAATATTGCGAAAATTGTCAACAAAAAATGATAGACATAGGTAAAATTAGATATATGGCACATAAAGGCAAAGCATGGCATCGTGAGTGCTTTAAATGCAAATGCTGTAATAAAAACCTTATAAAGACAGGTTTCGTAGAACACGAACCGCACTTAATATGTGAAAAATGTAATTATATATACGAGTATAATGTCTGTTATGCACAATAAAACTCAAGAGTATCGAAAATCGAGCTATGACTGCGCGAGTTTTTCTATAAATATAAATGGAGACAGATTTAGCAAATGAGATATTAAAAAAATTAAAAAAAGCACCAAATAGGCAATACACACAAAAATATATTAGGGAGATAAGAAGTAGACTAGATGAGCTAAGAAAATCAATAATTGAGACAAAAGGAAAAGAGGATTTAAAACTTTTCGAAGACAAAGCTAAGGCAATAGAAGAATTTCTCATAGAAAAAGGTGAGCTAATGGGTAATAATAACACAGAAGATCAGAATCCAATATTAAACATTATGTCAGCTTTTAATTTAGAAACGGCTCTAAAGGCCATACCAATATTTAATGGACAGCATAAAGAATTAGAACCATTTTTAAAAATTACAGAATTACTACATGAATCTTATACAAATGACGCGAAGAAAACCTTAATCAATTTATCACTAGTGTAAAGCTTAGTACAGTAGTTCGTACGGCTTTAGGTTCAAATGTAGCATCATTCGAAGATCTTAAAACACGTTTACAGGCAAGATACAAGAGCAATGTAACAATCGCTCAAATCCACACACAGTTAGCACAAACAACTCAGAAAAATAACTCAGTTATAAATTTCAAAGACAAAATTTTGAATCTAGTATCAGAACTTAATAGTTTACAAATAAAAGAGTTAGGAAACAGTGCAACAAGTGAGCAAAAAGGAGTGATAGAAACCATGAATGAGAAATACGCTTTAACAATTTTCAAAAACGGTTTAGATGATCGTTGAAAGACTACATTGTTTGCAGCCCAACCTAACAGTTTCAACACAGCAATAGACATTGCACAGGAAGTTGAACGCGACACTCAAAACAATAGCTCCAGAATTTTTAACTACCATGCAAACCCTAACAGACAACATCCTAGACGGAAATGATATGAACAACACTCAAAACGTAAACAGAAATAGCAATTTCAATAATAATGTAAACAATTTAAGGTACAGTTCAAGGCAACAAAACAGCTACAATAGAAATAACAACAACTTCAGATACAACTCAAATCAACAAAACAATCAAAATAGATACAATAACAACAACAGAAATTTTACACACAACAAGAACACTGTCAGAGGAAGATACAATAACAACAACAGTAGGAATAACAACCAAAGATATTCCAACCAAGGAGGTAACAGACACCATATGCGTATAATAAACAACCAGGGAAACATGGATGACCCGGAGGAAAATTTTCAAGCACCTCCGGATGGCCAACAATAAATAAAAGAAGAATTTGCTTTATATCAGAAAATCTTACCAATTACGTTACTCTAAAATGCAAACAAACAAATCGTGCTTTGACATTTTTATTAGACACGGGTGCAGACATTTCTATATGCAAAGAAGTTGACGCAAATTTTGAAATAAACACTAATAGCAAATGCAGACTATCAGGCATAACTAACGAAGAAATACACTCGTTAGGTGTCACAAAATTGACACTATGTCTTGGAGAATACCGTGCTGAAAATGACTTTCACATAGTTAATAATGATTTTCCTATCACAACAGACCGAATTTTAGGTAGAGATTTCTTGATTAAATACACATGCAGCATAGATTACGAGACGTTCACAATAAAAATTCCAATAGGCAACACTGATTATATAGTACCCATAATTACGAAAATTCTAGAACAGACACTTTATAGAATAGCCCCTAGATCAGAAATGATTTTTCCAATCAACTTAAACATTGAAGAAGATTGTATAATTCTAAACCAAGAACTTGCGGAAGGTGTATTTCTAGCTAATTCGCTAGCATCCCCCAAAGGTATTTGCCACATCAAAATAGTGAACATAAACGACAAAGAAGTAATTTTGAATAAGATTAAACTACAAACTGAAAAGCTAAGCGAGTACACAGTCATGAACGCATACAGTAAAATGACTAAGGACACAGACAACTAACGTTTTAAAAAATTAATGACAGAATTAAAACTGGACAACAACGCAGAAATAGAATTAAAAAATATATTCAGAAAATATCAATCTATTTTTCACCTAGAAGGAGAAAAACTCACAACCAACAATTTTTATTCTCAAAAGTTAAACTTATCAGACACAACACCAGTTTATATAAAGAACTACAGGCTACCCCATTCACAATATAACGAAATAAACGACCAAGTTACAAACTTAATAGACAATGACATAATTGAACCATCAGTAAGCCCATATAACGCACCATTATTGTTAGTACCAAAGAAAAGCAATGATGACAAAAAGAAATGGCGTTTGGTAGTAGATTTCAGAAAACTGAACGAGAAACTAATTAATGATAAATTTCCACTGACAAGATTAGAAGACGTTTTAGACATGTTAGGAAGAGCTAAATACTTTACAACGTTAGACATGACGAGCTCTTTTCAACAAATACCGTTAGACAAAGATTCACGACAATTAACAGCGTTTTCAACACAAGATGGACATTATCACTTTAAACGTTTACCTTTTAGACTTAAGATATCTTCAAACAGCTTTCAGAGAATGCTTACAATAGCTCTGAGCGGTTTGAATTCAGAGGCTTTTCTTTATGTTGATGACAAAATAGTCTTTGATGACAAAAAATTACAGACGCTTCATTCCAGATTTTGCAGCAATAGCAAAATGTTTAAAATCTCTCTTGAAGAAAGGGACGCCTTTCATCTGGTCAGAAGAATGTGAGAAGGCATTTAGCACTTTAAAGCAAAAACTGGTTGACCCCCCAATTCTGCAGTATCCGAATTTTGAGAAGCATTTTATTCTAACGACTGACGCATCTGATTTTGCGTTAGGAGCAGTACTTTCGCAAGGCGAAATTTGGACACGACCTTCCAATATCTTACGCCAGCAAGTCATTACAGAAACACGACATAAACAAACCGATAATTGAGAAAGAACTGCTAGCGATACACTGGAGTATAAATTTTTTTAAACCTTATTTATATGGAAGAAAATTCATTGTTGTCACTGACCATAGACCACTAGTCTCATTGTTTTCGCATAAGAATCCATCATCCAAGATGACTAGAATAAAACTAGACTTATCTGACTATGACTTCGAAATTGTGTATAAACAAGGGAAAATCAACACTAACGCCGACGCGTTATCACGTATAAAAATAGACAGCGAGATTCTTAGAAAAATGATTCCCACATCAGAGAATGATAATAGAGAGCTAAAAGTAGTAACAAGGAGCAAGAGACAGCTTAAAGATGGAACAGAAAATATGAACAAAAATATGGAGAAAAATGCGAGCGAAAAGAAAAATAAAGGTACCAACCACCCTAGTCAACACCTCCAAGGAAGAGTTAAAGAGAGTAACATATCTCACAAGGAGTCTGATCAACTCTATATTTGGGAATGTACATCCTTTAATGACGTAAGGAAGGTAATAAGAATGAAATTCAATATAAAAGAAAAATGCAAGCTTGACATAAATATAATTAAAAATGAAGTGCACATAACGTGTAGCGATGACCCTTCGCACCTAGGTGAGATGTTGGAGAAGCTACATCGTTTATTACGAAATTCACAAATAAAGGAGCTAGCCCTTTGTGATAAAGATTTTATATTTAAAAATATCGATATTAATATGTTTAAAAAAAAATACAATGCATTGAAAGAAAATGAAGCCTCGCCAATCAAAATACTAGTATACAAATCTCCGCTACAAATAAAAAACATGCTCAAACAATACAAATTAATTGAAGAATTCCACAATTCAAGCACATCTGGACACATGGGAATAAGAAAAACAATTTCAAGACTTAAACAAAGATATATTTGGAAAGGGATGAGAAAAATTGTAAAAGAATTTATAAATAGCTGTGAAAAATGCAGCAAAAATAAGACCACACAACATATAAAAGAAGGTTTAGTGTTGACAGACACACCAGCTACAAGTTTCGAGAAGATCTCAATTGACACAGTAGGTCCATTTGTGACGAACCGACATCCACCTCGCCACGACGTCATATCCGTGAACCGGATAACGAGGCGCTTCCTGACTAGGCGGGTCTGCACACCTAGCTATGCTTCAGTCTAGCTCAGGGAAAAAAGGTCGTGGGAGTTGCTTCTTCAGGAAGCTATGGGATGCGATCGGCACAAGTCGTCAGTATGCAGACGGTAAGGAAACGGAAAGGGACCATTTGAATTCAAATTCAAACGGGAGGAAAGAGGACACGGATGGGAGAGAGAAAAAACAAAAACATACGCGAACCAACTCGTTGTCTCTACGCACCGTGTAGTACGAGGGAGGAAGGTGTTATTTCCCCTCATGTCTACACCCACCCTACCAGTCAATGAAAAAAAAACAATTTGATTTCATTAACCCTAAACGTGCACCTAAGTGCAGCAGCCCCTTGCATGTCCTTACCTTTCATCATTCCAAATAATTTAATATCCACTCATGTTTATGATTTTTCAGATATTTATTTATACGTATCTTAGCCGAATATTTTCTGGACAATGAGTGGCCCTATATTATTACCCTCAGGGGTTACTTTCAAAAACACCAAACCTACACTTCTTTAAATTTTTTTTTTTTTTTTTTTTTTTGTAAATACACCTTAATTCAATTTCTAATTTGAAAACTTAAGTTTTAGTTAATGCTCATTTTACTTTTTTCTTAGTTTAATTTTTGTCTAAGTAAATTTTAATTTCAATTTCGTTTTAATTAAATTTTAAATCAATTATTGTTTGAATTAAATTTAAAATTTAATATTCAGTTTAGTTTAATTTTAGTTTAAGTAAATTTTAATTTCTATTTCGTTCTAATTAAATTCTAATTCAACTCTTATTTTTAACCAAATTCAAAATCCAATTTTCGCTTTAGTTTAATTTTAGTTTAAGTAAATTTTCATTTTTATTTTGATTTTAATTAAATTCTAATTCATTTCTTGTTTTAATTAAATTTAGAATTTAATTTTCATTTTTATTTAATTTTCGTTCAATTAAATTTTAATTTTAATTTCGTTTTAATTAAACTCTAATTCAATTCTTGTTTTAATTAATTTCAAAATTTAATTCTCATTTTAATTTAATTTTAGTTCAATTATATTTTAACTTCAATTTCGTTCTATTTAAATTCTAAATCAATTCTTGATTTAATTAAATTTAAAATTCAATTTTCGTTCTTGTTTACTTTTAGTTTAAGTAAATTTTAATTTCAATCTCGTTTTAATTGAATTTTAAATCAATTCTTATTTTAATTAAATTTAAAATTTACTTTTCATTTTAATTTAATTTTAGTTTAATTAAATTTTAGCTTAAATCTCGTTTTAATTAAATTCTGCATCAATTCTTGATTTAATTAAATTTAAAATTCAATTTTCATTTTGGTTTTCTTTTAGTTTAAGTAAATTTTAATTTCAATTACGTTTTAATTGAATTTTAAATCAATTCTTATTTTAATTAAATTTAAAATTTAATTTTCATTTTAATTTAATTTTAGTTCAATTAAATTTCAGCTTAAATCTCGTCTTAATTAAATTCTAATTCATTTCTTATTTTAACTAAATTTTGAATTTAATTTTCCTTTTTATTTAATTTTAGTTCAAGTAAATTTTACCTTCAATTTCGTTCTAATTAAACTCTATTTTAATTTTCAAGTATTTTAAGTTTGCATTATTATTTTGTAGTAGTGTGCATTTTAAGTCTTTGTATTTTATGTTGGTATATTAAGTTTTGGTGGTCAGTGTATTAGGTAAGATTAATTTAGATGTTATCTTTGGTTATGGCATATTAAGGTTTTATTTTTATTTTGTTGTAGTGTGTAGTTTAAGTCTTTGTATTTTTGTTGGCATATTAAGTTTTGGTGGTCAGTGTATTAGGTGAGATTAATTTAGATGTTATCTTTGGTTATGGCATATTAAGGTTTTATTTTTATTTTGTTGGAGTGTGTAGTTTAAGTCTTTGTATTTTTGTTGGCATATTTAGTTTTGGTGGTCAGTGTATTAGGTGAGATTAATTTAGATGTTATCTTTGGTTATGGCATATTAAGGTTTTATTTTTATTTTGTTGTAGTGTGTAGTTTAAGTCTGTATTTTTGTTGGCATATTAAGTCTTTTTGTATTTTTAAGTATATTCTAGTTCCTATAGTAAGATTTGTATTTTTCGTGAGTATATTAGGTTGGTATTTTTAAGTTTAATCTAGTTCCTATTTTAAGTTTCGTATTTCTACATTGGTATATTAGGTTTGTATTTTTAAGTTTAATCTAGTTCCTATTTGAAGGGTTGTATTTTACTTTAGTACATTAAGTTTGGATTTTCAAGCTTAATATAAGGTAATAAGGTACTATAAGTTCATATTTTAAGTTTTGTATTTTTACGTTAGTATATTAAGTTTGTATTTTTAAGCTTATTCAAGTGCATATTTTAAGGTTTGGTATTTTCCGTATGTATACAGTTTTTTCTTGTACGTTTGGGTTTTTAGTTTTCCTTATTAATTTTAAATTCGATTTAGCTTAGTGGTTAGTAGAGGTTCCTCAAAGGTTTTTAGAGTTTGGAGCTCTAGGTCTCCCCGTTAGCCGTCAAGAAGGGTAACGTGTTAGTAAAAACAAAAAAAACTGTTTAAATATAAATACGAGGTACAAAAAGACCTAACAGATGCTATGATATAAATACCCCAACCTGCCACGCTGAGCAGGGAAATCTCTCCGTTGGTGGTGATGCTTGTCGTTGTGATGGCTGTGGTAAACTGGCTCTGATCTGGTCGGCGGAACACCTGCTGCTGGCGTTCGACAGAGGTTTTGTTGGTGTTGTTGGCAAAGCGCTGGTGCGACTGTGACGTGGTTGCAGTTGCCGTGGACGTGCTGGTGCAGTTATGTACGAGGTTGCACTTGCCGTGAACGTGCTGGTGCTGTTATGTACGTGGTTGCACTTGCCGTGGACGTGCTGGTGCAGTTATGTACGAGGTTGCACTTGCCGTGAACTTGCTGGTCCTGTTATGTACGTGGTTGCACTAGCCTTGGACGTGCTGGTGCAGTTAGTACGTGGTTGCACTTGCCTTGGACGTGCTGGTGCAGTTATGTACGTGGTTGCACTTGCTTGCTCCTACGATTTTCCGAGACTGTCCAAATTCTACAGTGGCTGTGGTTTCCGTCGCCGAGAAAGTGGCTAAACAATCCTAATTAAGATGTATGCATAATCAAAAAAAAATTTATTTTTTCATACCTCACAATTTATGCACTACGTGCCTGGGTAGCCATCAACGAAAAATAACAAAGGCCGGAAGTTCGCCAGCCATCGTTCTTTTCGTTGACAGCCGTCACCTATTGTATGGTCGTTTACATAAGCAAATCGGACAGTACGACCTGCTATGTTATACGACCTGTTTTAATGACCGCTTACACCGAAAGTTAGTGCAAACGATGTTTGCGCAAACTGTCGGACGCGGGGTTTGACCCTTGTTTTTCGATGCTTGCAAACAAACCGACATGACAGATGGCAAATTGAAAAATGTCCAACTGTAGGCCCTAATTAACCACGGCAGACACGTTGTGGCTAATTATTTTGCAAACAAAAAGAAAAGGAAAGAAAAAAAAAACATCATTCATAATTACTGGCTTCCGGGTTGAAATCCCAGCTCAGGTTTGAATTCGAATTCAAATTCTAGACCAGCCGAGGGCACAACACAACGGGTTCTACCGGGTGAGCCAATGAGAAAAACTCTTCCGGTTGATATGTCGTAGTGTTTTCTCTGCTGAGCTGAATTTTGAATTCAAATTCAAGCCTGAGCAGGGAAACAACTGTCGACTTGGGTGTCAAAATTGAGGTTGCGTTATGTCAGTGACATTTTTATCAATGTTGGTTCACCGACCTCCGCTACCACTAGCTGTCAAACGACCATTTGACGCTTGAGAAGTTTTCACTCCCCACACGTTACGAATTTCAAACGGATATAGATACATTTTAACGATGCAATGCGAGTTAACAAAATTTGTAATCGCACACCCGATCGAAACAAAAGATGCTAAGACAGTCGCATCAACCCTTGTTGAGCAGCTCATACTCAAGTACGGTTGCTTTAAAACACTTTTGTCTGATCGTGGTACTGAATTCACAAATGAGCTAATGTCAAGTGTATGTGAACTACTTGACACTCGCCAAGTGTTTAGTTCTCCCTATCACCATCAAACAATCGGAGCGTTAGAAAGAAACCACAGAGTACTTAACCAATACATGCTTTCCTTCGCTGAAGATTACGAATGGGATAAGTGGATAAAGTATTATACTTTTGCATATAATACGACACCTCATGTCGACACAGAATACTCTCCGTATGAGCTAGTTTTTGGGAAATTGCCATCGCTACCAAGCGATGCACTCAAACAAACAACAAAAATATATGATTTAGACAATTATGTAAATGAGCGAAGGATTAGACTTACAGCCCTATTCTGGCAAATTAACAAATTGTTAACCAGTATTTTGAATATTTCTATGTGTTTGTTGCAATTTTTTTATTTCAAAACAAAATTTGAGGCTCAAAAATAAAAAATTTTGTTAAAAATTGTCAACTGCTTTTCAGTTATTGACAATTTCATTAACAAATTTTGTTTTTTGAGCTTTAAATTGTGTATTGAAAACCACAAACACATAGAAATATTCAAAATATTGGTTAACAATTTGTTAATTTGCCAGAATAGGGCTGTTAGTACTTCTATAAACAAAGCTAGAGATTTAATAAACACTGTAAAATATAAGAGAAAAATAACATACGATAAAGATACAAATGTCGTAACATTAGAAATATGAGATTTAGTTTTTGTAAAAGTAGAAAATAGGAAGAAACTACAGAGCCCTTATGAGGGACCATATAAAATTATTGATAGAAAAGGAGTCAACTCGGTCATTGAAATTAACGGCAAGACGAAAGAACTCCATAACAATTTATTAAAGAAATACACAAAAACTTATCAATAAGCAAACATTTCATGTAAATAATACACCTACAAATTAAATAAACTTGACTTTTTATTATTCGCATTTCACAAATCATAAATACACCAAATATAAAATATATATAAAAATATTTTATTAAGAAACTAGATTTAATAACTATAAATAACCTAGGATACTTATAATTTAAAATATAAATAAATAAGAAATATATTCTAAGCCGTATATACATTTATTATCTCCTCCTCTCTTTAAAAATCATTCCAAGAAATAATTTTTCGCTTAAGGGTAAGGGTGTAGTGTCATAGCACAGCCAGCTAACGGTACGCTAGTTTTTAATAACATAAAGACGTTTTGTGTTTCGTTTGTTTCGTTGATTCATTCTTTTGTCACAAACATTTCGTCATAACCAAATATAAACAATGTACTCACTGACCAGCTAACCTAATTAGCAGCACGAGGGCAAGCGCATCACAAATGCAAGCGCGGCATAATTTATTAAAACCAATCAATGAGTCAATGACGAAACGAAGGGAAAACTAGAAAAACAAAACAAACAAATTGTAAGAATGAAATTGTAGGGAGGAGTTTCAAGAAATAGTGTAAGAATTTGTAATGATTGTAACATAATTAATAGTGGTATTTTTGCTTTAAATACCAGAGCATTTTAGAAATAAAGACAGAGTTTGAATATTCTATTTTTCGAAAAGTACGGCACTTGGGCCATAACATAGCTCAGCCCTATCTTTGGCAATTTTATTCATCCTGTAAACTTCAGTCACGACAAATAAAAAGATATCACACGAGCAATATTGCTTTCCATGTATTGCCAAGCAATGAACTGTATTTTTTCTTGTTTGACAGCCATTTTTCATTTTTCTCCAAAATTTTAAATGTGTATATCTATAAAAATCAAGTAGCGTGCAGAATAAATTTATAAAATAATAAATTTATATAATAAATGATAAAATTATATGTTGATTTCGTAACATGACAAAACCCACCCTTGAAATATTGCCATTGCTTGCGATAGAATTTGACAGATGGTAGGCAATGGATTATTGCCTGTCGAGACGCCGGGTTAAGATATAAGGAAGCGTTGTAGTTGAATAGAAGCGAAGTATTTTTTTATTGGTGTCAGTTCACACCAGTGAACTGCAATAAGTATCCGACAGAATTCGGATACTCAAATCATATCCGAGTGTCGTTCTGTTCTCAACTCTATCCATACTCAATAAAATGTGTAAAATACTTATAGGCATTCGGCTCATTCGCATTTTTCCGGGTATAAGTACATTCTCATATCCGAGAGCGGCGTGACCCGAACCACTTCGAGCCGTTTTAAATGAGTGCGTTGAGTAAGTTTATTACAAAGGCTCTCGATACGAATGCATTTCCTTCTCTGCCAACGTATCTTAGCGTTAATGAGTAGAATGTAAGGCTTTTAGTGAAATGATATTATATTAATAATGCAAACCAATTTTTGGATTGCCTTGTTTCAATTTTTTTTTAATTTGAAAATTTCAGTGTTTTGCAATTGTTTTCAACGCACAATAGATCGCGCTGCTAGTTATTTGTTTGCATGTTTTTTTATTTTGCGTATGCACTTTTTCTAAGCACTTGTCTGCAGGCAATGTCAGCTCTTATTTTTTTTGTTTTTTTCGGTTATTTGCTTGCGGGTTCTTTTTGCGTATGCACTTTTCGTAAGCACTTGTCTGCAGGCCATACCAGCTCTCATTTTTTTGTTTGTTTTCTTTCAAAAACTCGATATTGGTATCTTATTGTTGCACTCTAGGTAGTGATTTTGGTTTATTCAAACAAAAAGAAAACAAAGGCCAGCGCCAGTGTCTGTTTCTTGTGTGTAAACAAGTAAAATATAAGTTTAATTTAAATTATGCGCATGTGATTTGGCAACTTAAGGTGGCAGAAAAATAAAAACATATACTTTACAAGTTTTAATAATAATCGCTGATTACAGAAAACTGCGTATTTTTTTAAGCCTCAACAACTTTACCTCATGCGCAGGTTTTTGTTTTTACCTCACTGTGTAAAAACAAAAAGCAGCACAAGAAGGACACATCTGTTGCTATCTAAAGGCTCAGGAAAAATTGGCACAAAACAAATACAAAAAACTTCCTTACTTTTTCGGCTGCTTGTGTCGATTATGAATATTTCGGCAAGTAGGATAAGTATCAGCAAGACGATAACAACCATAAGTATTTATGAACCGAAAAAACCCGATCTTTCCCGATCCGACTCATGACTTAGGATACTCATATTTATTTGAGCCGCCGCATTCTAGCTTCGTAGAAGAGAATATGAGTCAAGTTGCGTGCGCTTAGGGTGAGTAGGCTTTTGTACTTATTTTTTTCGGATATACTCAGAGTCGCAAAAAAGTTATCCGTTGCAGATCTCTGGTTCACACAAACACAGACACATTCAAACAAGGCCACATTCGGGCTTATTATAAAGAAAGGTGTCAACTGTTATTCTTAAATGCATCTATATTCTTATATTTTTATTGTATTTCCACACCACCCTTGAGGAATATAATTTGATAAAAATTAATTAAAATTAAAAACACGGGAATCTGGGGGCGAACTTTTACAATGTAACATGTCTGACTGTCTTAACCTGGCGAGGCCAGCATAATCTTTGTGAAATCGCCCCGAGTCTACTCAAACCGCCACGTGGTGTTTCCTGGGCAACGTCAAAACTGACAACCGTTAGTTTGGCGGCTAATCTGAGCAGCGGGACCTAGGTTTAAAATAGGTTGTCAAAAAATAGGTCCATGAAAACAATTAAGAAAAGAAGAAAACTGATCCCCAAATCTAATCAATGATAATGATTTACGGATATGCACCTGGAATGTCCGAACCTTTAATTGGGAAGGTGCCTCTATCCAACTGACTGATGTCTTGGAAAGATACAAAGCTGATATCACTGCTATCCAAAAAATGCGATGGATGGAAAGGGGTTGCATTCGGCATGCACCCTGTGATATCTACTACAGCGGCCATGCGGAGAAGCACGAGTTCGGATGCGTAACCCTTAATTGGGAAGGTGCCTCTATCCAACTGACTGATGTCTTGGAAAGATACAAAGCTGATATCACTTCTATCAAAGAAATGCGATGGAAGGGACAGGGTTGTATTCGGCATGCACCCTGTGATATCTACTACAGCGGTCATGCGGAGAAGCACGAGTTTGGATGCGGATTTGTAGTTGGCAAGAGACTACGGCCCACGTCCTGCGATTCACACCTGTGAACGAACGACTTGCCATAATCCGCATCAAGGTTAAATTTTTTAATATAAGCCTAATATGTGCGCACGCTCCGACAGAAGACAAGGACGATGAGATCAAGGAAATTTTCTACGAGCGTCTTGAAAATGCTAATGAGTGCTGCCCCCGTCACGCCTTAAAATCGTGCTTGGTGACTTCAAAGCTAAGGTGGGCAAGGAAAATATTTTTGGTCCAACAGTCGGAAAGTTCAGCCTCCACGACAATACCTCCGATAACGGAATGAGGCTGATTGATTTCGCTGCAGCACTAAACATGGTCATAAGTAATACTAGATTCAAGCATCTCAATATTCATTAAGCCACCTGGATGTCCCCTGATCAAAAAACCAAAAATCAAATTGATCACGTTTTGATCGACGGAAGGCACTCTTCCAGTGTATTATATGTACGCACGATCCGTTGTGCAAACATTGACTCGGATCACTATCTTGTTGCAGCCAAGATCCGTACACGTCAGTGCGCAGCTAAGAATACACGCAACCCTACACAGAAAGCTAGATGTCGACAAGCTACAATCGAAACAGACAGCCGATGCTTTCGCCACTCGACTCTCACTCCTGCTTCAAAGCACTCCTGCAGCCGATGATATATGCACGCAGTGGGCACACATTTTCAACTCCATGCGTGCGGCTGCTGAAGAGGTGATTGACTACCACCGCCCTCGCCAAAACCAGTGGTACGACCAGGAGTGTCGCGACGTCACTGCAGAGAAAGACGCCGCCTACAAAGCCACCCTGCAGTCGGTTGTAACGCGTGCTGCTAAAGAGCGATACAAAAAAAGAGGAGGGAAGAGAGATGTATTTTCAGGCGGAAAAAAGAGAGAGAAAAACGCGAGCAGGAGAAGATTGAGATGTAAGGTGACAGGAATGAGGCCCGAAAATTTTTCGAAAAAATAAGATGCCTTGCCGATGGTTTTAAAACCGGGGCCTCTTCCTGCAAGGATAAAAACGGGAATCTAGTGACAGGTGTCCAGAGTACACTTGTGGTGACTCAATAACTTTAAGTTGCATCACCACATTAGTTGAATTCCTAACTTCCATTTTACTTATCTTCTGTTACATTGATTTTCAACTTGCATTTTACTTACCTTCTCGTTGATTCTTAACTTACATTGTACTTACCTATTGTTGATTATTAATTTACATCTTACTTACCTCAACTTAATATTTATATTATTCTTATGTTAATTTATTTACACTTTGTTATAAATACTTATTATTATAAAAACATTTGTATAAATATTCATATTTGTATCAATCAGAAATTTTCATTTGAAAATTTCAGTTGAATAAAATATTTTCAAATAAACAGTTATAAAAAATATATTAAAAAAATAAAAATTATAAATCAAAATTTAAAAGTTTATTGTTCACCAAATACTGGCGATCCTGCCAGGAGGCGAACTACAAAAACCAACAACTACAAGTATCGGCATTGTGCGTCCAAAATAGCAAAAACAGCAGCCGCAGTTACAACAGCATCAAACTTCATTGCCAGCACCGTTGCTCTGGCAAACGCCACTGCTTTTGGAAACCATAGTGAGTCCGCCAACATCTCCGGCCTCGCTACCATCGCCAACGCCTGTAGCACCTGCTCTCCCTAATATATCAACAACCTTGCCGTCCTCGAATTTCCATCATACTACTTTTGCACAACATTTGCAAAAATTTGGCTGCATACGGAAGTCGCCTCCTACGCATACGTCCAAGGAACGCATTAGTCTCAACTCTCATGTCATGTCAGCAAGCAGCCCGACTTACAACAACAAATGCAAGTGCACCAATAAGAACTCGTGAGGATCCGTATGTTTTCACAGATACAGTGTCAACCACGCCGTCAATATTATTCAATCAGAAATCAAGAGGAAAATTACCAGAATCGCTTAATACAACTAAATTTATACATCAAAAAATACCCGTCAACGCCACCTCCACTTCAAGTTCCTCATCAGTCATCGCTTCCACTAGCCAAAGCCACAACAACAACAACAACAACAAAAACTAAACAACAACAAAACAACTACAGTAGCAGTAATAACAACAACATCTACAACAACAGCAGCAATAAAAGCAACAACAACAACATTTGCAGCAGCAACAACAACAACATTAACAGCAACAACAACAACAACAACATTAGCAGCAACAACAATTTTCTTTCTACATAAAAAAATATTTTTGTATACTGTGTTAAATTTTTTTTGACAATTTATGTAAATCCTTTTTGTTTGTTACATTTTATAAAAATTTTTTCAGGTTGCCTTGTTATTCTAGTTTCTCACGAGGTACACACTTAGGTTCTTTTAACAAATATTATACAATCGGGACGTAAGAAACCAATTATATCATATTCGTAGGCACTCCACTGCACTAGGACAACACAAGTTAGGAAATACACTAATAGGCATACATTTTAGGAAATTATGAGTCTGTCACACACACCACCACCCGTTCCTAGGCAAACACCTATACCTTCACAAACTTCTGACCCTCTCGCTCACTTTGGCGAAGGCGACCATCGTCTCCTTATACATTTACAGACTGATTTCGTCAATCCATTTGACACTCCAATGCGGTCAGAAATTCAAGCGGCATCAGTTAAATTGCCACAATTTTGGACAACTTGTCCAGACGCATGGTTCGTCCATGCAGAAATTCAATTTCAATCAAAAGGAATTTCCACTGACAAAACAAAGTACGAATACCTGATTACAGCTCTACCTCAAGAGGTAATCATAACGGTGCTCGACTTTATTCAAAAACCTCCGTCTTCAAATTTATATGAAGGTTTAAAAAGAACATTAATCGATAGACACACTCTGAGCGAGACTAAGAGGTTCGACAAAATTCTGTCTGGCACCGAGATGGGTGACCAAAAACCATCTCAATTCTATAGAGCACTACTCATGTTGGCCGGTGCCACAGTTGATAGTGAATTAATCTCTAAAATTTGGCTACGAAAGCTCCCCAAAAGTCTCAATATACCATTGACCGGATCTAATCACAAAGACTTAGATGAATTATTGAGATTAGCTGACAAACTGTGGGAAGTTATGTCAGAAGCAGAAGTAGCTTCAGTTGGCAATGATACCCAACGCATCCCTAAATCTACTGAACTCACGATGATTACGCAATCGTTTGCCGAAACGACCTCAAAGATTCTAACAAGTTTCAACAAACTGGCAATTGAGGTCCAAGAACTAAAAAACGATCGATATCGTAATAATTCACGAGAAACAAATTACCAAAGATACCCAAAACGTAGATCCCCTTCAAGAAGCATATCACGACCTGTCAACTGGGTATGCAGATACCACTTTAGATTTGGTAGGGCAGCTAGACGATGTGAACAACCATGTTCATTCAGACAAAACGACACTCAACACAACACAACACAACACAATTCGACAAACTAGGTGACTCCATAATTGCGACGGCTAATAATGGAAGTCAAACAATTGAGCTTTTCAGAGCACAAGTGGCGTAAGTCCATTTCTTAGGGAAATTGAGTTAAGTACGTAGAAGTGAAGAGGAAAATGTAACCTATTTATGAGTACGGGCTAGAAACTCCTAGCTTACGTAATCTCTGAACAAAATGTAATACTTTGTTATTGCTCTGACAAATACCATTATTTTTTCAGAGCACAAGTGGCGTAAGTCCATTTTTGGTAGTTTTGAGAAAATTGAACGTTTAGAAAAATTCTTATAATAAATTCCAAGTATAAAGAACTCAGTTTTTCTTATAAGCTTGGTCAAGAGCATAATTGGAGCTATCCATATCGTAAAAAATAAACTAAATAATACACAAAAACGATGCAGAATATTGCATATTAGTAAAAACATTTGGAATTGCGCCACTGAAAATTATTTTAAATTTCTCGTTTCCGCTGTAGAAATCTAATAGGAGATATTTTTCAAAAACTTTTTGATGACGTATGGCAGCATTTTTACCTAGAAGTTGGACAAAACCACCCCATAGCGATTATTTGCATTATTAAGGGAGATATAAAATGAATGGACTTACGCCACTTGTCCTCTGAAAATTTTTTAAAATTTATCTTTTCCGCTGTAAAAATGTAATGGAAAATATTCTTAGGAATTTTTTGATGAAGAATGACAGCATTTTTTTCATAAAAGTTGGACAAAACTACCCATTAGCGATTATCTCCATTATTAAGGGAGATATAAAATGAATGGACTTACGCCACTTGTCCTCTGAAAATTTTTAAAAATTCCTCTTTTCCGCTGTAAAAATGTAATGGAAAATATTTTTAAGAATTTTTTGATGAGGAATGACAGCATTTTTTCATAGAAGTTGGACAAAACTACCCATTAGCGATTATCTTTATTATTAAGGGAGATATAAAATGAATGGACTTACGCCACTTGTCCTCTGAAAATTTTTTAAAATTACCCTTTTCCACTGTAAAAATGTAATGGACTATATTTTTAAGGATTTTTTGGTAAGGATTGACAGAATTTAGTTTCAGAAGTGCGATTAAAACATCCCTTTGTGATTTTCTGAATAATTGAGGAGGCCAGAATGCATTTATTCTTATTAAAGTTAAAGTCTTATTAAACAGCTGAAATTAAACACAATTGTTTCTATTTAGTAGGAATGTAATAATATGTAATATTTATTAATATATTAAAAAATGTAATAAAAAATCTTTACAAATATAAGTTTTCATCGTTATCGTTGTCGTTATTTGGAGCAATGGTAAATTTTCGAAAAGGTATATATCAAAACTCCCTTTATAATGAAGATAATCGCTAAGGGATGATTTTGTCCAACTTCTTAAAAATTCTTAAAAATATTTTCCATTACATTTTTACAGCGGAAAGGAGGAATTTTAAAAAATTTTCAGAGGATAAGTGGCGTAAGTCCATTCATTTTATATCTCCCTTAATAATAAAGATAATCGCTAATGGGTAGTTTTGTCCAACTTCTATAAAAATGCTGTCATTCCTCATCAAAAAATTCTTAAAAATATTTTCCATTACATTTTTACAGCGGAAAGGAGGAAGTTTAAAAAATTTTCAGAGGACAAGTGGCGTAAGTCCATTCATTTTATATCTCCCTTAATAATGAAGATAATCGCTAGTGGGTAGTTTTGTCCAACTTCTATGAAAAAATGCTGTTATTCCTCATCAAAAAGTTTTTGAAAAATATCTCCTATTAGATTTCTACAGCGGAAACGAGAAATTTAAAATAATTTTCAGTGGCGCAATTCCAAATTTTTTTACTAATATGCAATATTCTGCACCATTTTTATGTTCTATTTAGTTTATTTTGTACGATATGGATAGCTCCATTTATGCTCTTGACCTAGCTTATAAGCAAAACTGAGTTCTTTATACTTGGAATTTATTATTAGAATTTTTCTAAATGTTCAATTTTCTCAAAACTACCAAAAATGGACTTACGCCACTTGTGCTCTGAACAGCTCAATTCTAACACGCCGTCTTTTTATTTATGACAATGACAACCACATACATTTTTTAATAGACAGCGGAGCTGAAGTATCAGTACTTCCCGTAAATAAATTTAGACCCCACCAAAAAAATTCAGACTTAATACTGACAGCAGCTAACGGTAGCACGATTGCGACTTTTGTCAAGAAATTACTAAACGTAAATTTAAAACTAAGACGTGACTTTCCTTTTACATTCATATTAGCAGACATTACACGACCTATCATAGGAGCAGATTTTTTAACAAAATACGGACTCCTAATAGACTTAAAACACAAAAAGCTCATTGATCCACTTACACAATTAACAGTCAACGCCATCACAGCATTCACAGAAACATCATTACCTAAACTAATTTCACTAGAAAACAAATACACAAATATACTCAAAAATTATCCATCACTGACTACAGAAGCAGACTTCAACAAACCAGTTAAACACAAAACAGTACACCATATAACTACAGAAGGACAGCTACCTTTTTCCAGACCCAGACGCCTAGACTCTAACAAATACAAAATTGCTAAAAAAAAATTTGATTTTTTAATTAAAGTAGGCATTTGTCGTCCTTCAGACTCCATGTCAGCGTCTCCTCTACACTTGGTACCTAAAAAGGATGTGAATGACTGGAGACCCTGTGGTGACTATAGAAGACTTAACGCAATTACAATTCCAGACCGCTACCCTTTACCACACATACACGACTTGAATATAGACTTACACAATAAACACATATTTTCAAAATTAGACTTAATCAAAGCATACCACCAAATACCCATGGCTACAGAAGACATACATAAAACTGCAATCACCACACCGTTCGGAATGTTTGAGTTCCTAAGAATGCCATTCGGTTTACGAAACGCAGCTCAAACATTCCAACGAAGTACTGAGAGAACTGGACTTCGTTTTCGTATACTTTGATGACATTTTAGTGGCCAGTGAGACAGAAGAAGAACACATTAGACACCTAAATTTAGTTTTTGAAAAACTAGACAATTACGGACTAAACATCAAACCCAATAAATGTATTTTCGGCGTGGACAAAATAAATTTTCTAAGTTACACAATTTCAAACAAAGGCATACAACCATCTCCCGATAGAATTCAATGCATAAAAGACTACCCAAAACCAGAAACAGTCAAACAAATGCAGAAATTCATCGGGATGATTAACTACTACCACAGATGCATTCCAAAACTAGCACACACACTCACACACATTTACGAAATGGTAACTACAGCAACAAAAACAAAGGACAAACACTTAACTTGGACAGAAAACACAACACAAGCATTCACAGAGATAAAAGAAAGTTTCGCTAAGGAAACACTACTTAAACATTTCAATAGTAAAGCAAAACTTTCTATCGCGGTGGATGCATCAAACACTGCTATAGGCGCAGTCTTACAACAAGAACATAATCAAGAAACAGAACCACTGGCATTCTTTTCAAAAAAATTATCTACTACAGAAATAAAATACAGCACGTTCGATCGCGAACTACTAGCCATTTACCTCACAATTAAACACTTTAGACACTATTTAGAAGGACGCACATTTACCATATACACGGATCACAAACTACTAACTTCAGCATTACATTCAAAAACTGAGAGAAGTCCAAGACAAATACGGCATTTAGAATACATCGCACAGTTTTCCAACGACATCAGACACATTAAAGGTACAGATAACACCGTAGCAGACGCACTTTCAAGAGCTGAGATAGAGGCTTTCACAACCTCAGAGATTAATCTCAAAACTCTACACAAAGGACAAAATATAGATTCAGAACTACAAGAAATACTAAACAAACATATTTACAAACTAGAACAAGTACACATACCAATACTTAACATTAAAATTTGGTGCGAACAAACTAATTCAGAAACACGTCCATATATCACAAGAATGCATTAGATGCCAACGAGCAAAGATACACAAACATACGAACACAATCCCACAAAAGATAGGCATTCCACACGGACGTTTTGAACACGTTCACGTCGATATAGTTGGTCCCTTACCAATATCACAAGGTTACAGATATTTGCTTACCCTAGTTGACAGAAACACACGTTGGCCCGAAGCGTATCCAATTAAAGACACTAACGCTAACACTGTCGTAGATACACTCCAAAAAGAATACATCTCACGTTTCGGAGTTCCTTTGGAAATTACCACTGATCGAGGACCTCAATTCACGTCCACAACTTTTAGAAACTTCGTTAAGAATCTAGGAAGCAAACACATTACCACTTCTGCTTATCATCCACAAGCTAACGGGATTGTAGAAAGGTTTCATCGTCAACTGAAGACGTATATAATAGCAAGCAACAATCATACAAATTGGTACACAGAGTTGCCACTAATTCTTCTAGGACTCAGGTCCACGGTCAAAGAAGACATTAAAGCTTCACCCGCTGAGATGGTATTTGGGCAAACACTCAGGCTACCACAGCAACTAATAATACATAGCAGTCAGAATTTTAATCCATCGGACACCTTAGCCAAACTTAAAGAGGTAGTAGAAAACAAAAAGTCAAACATTACGCATCATAACACTAACTTCCAATCGTATATACCTCGAGCCCTCAGTACTTGTAACTTTGTTTTCGTACGCAACGACACGATCCGCAAAACACTACAAGAACCGTACGATGGCCCCTTCAAAGTGGTTGAGAGAACACCAAAATATTTCACAATTCGTAGACATAGCACTAACACAACAGTCAACATCGATAGAATAAAACCAGCCTCCCTAGACGCTGAGACAGCACAGACACAGTTAACCAAACATAAAGATACTAAAAAAAGTACACTTTAACCTGTTAGCGAATACTACCAAGATTTTTTTTTAAAAAGAAGGGGGAAAAATGTGGTGACTCAATAACTTTAAGTTGCATCACCACATTAGTTGAATTCCTAACTTCCATTTTACTTATCTTCTGTTACATTGATTTTCAACTTACATTGTTTCAACTTACATCGTTGATTCTTAACTTACATTGTACTTACCTATTGTTGATTATTAATTTACATCTTACTTACCTCAACTTAATATTTATATTATTCTTATGTTAATTTATTTACACTTTGTTATAAATACTTGTTATTATAAAAACATTTGTATAAATATTCATATTTGTATCAATCAAAAATTTTCATTTGAAAATTTCAGTTGAATAAAATATTTTCAAATAAACAGTTATAAAAAATATATTAAAAAAATAAAAATTATAAATCAAAATTAAAAAGTTTGTTGTGCACCAAACACTGACGTTATGGAGGGAACACTTCTCTAAGCTTCTAAATGGCGACGCTGACATCAATCCCGCCAATAGAGATGATATTCCGGAAACCCCAATTTTGGATGACAGCGTCGAGATTCCGCTGCCTGACTATGATGATGTTCTGACAGCTATAGCTCGGCTTAAAAATAACAAAGCAGCGGAAGCTGATGGCTTACCTGCTGAGCTGTTTAAGAACGGAGGCGAAGCTCTACTTAAATGCATTCACGAGCTTCTATGCAGAATATGGTCGGAAGAATGCATTCCGAACGATTGGAATCTCAGTATGCTCTGCCTAATCCACAAGAAAGACGATCCCATTATCTGTGCCAATTACCGTGGGATAAACCTTTTTAATATCGCATATAAGGTCTTGTCGAGCGTTTTATGTGAGAGATTGAAGCCCATTGTAAACGAACTGATCGGACATTATCAGTGTGGCTTCAGACCTGGAAAGTCCAACATCGACCAGATTTTCACACTACGACAAATCTTGGAGAAGACTCAAGAAAAACAAGTCGACACCCACCATCTTTTTGTCGACTACAAAGCCGCCTTCGACAGCCCAATAAGGAAGCACCTGTACTCCACCATGTCTGAATTTGGTATTCCCGCAAAACTAATACGACTTTGCAGGATGACACTGAGCAACACCAGCAGCGCAGTTAAAATCGGGAAGGACCTCTCCCCACCATTTATTACCAAACGAGGTTTCAGACAAAGTGATTCCTTATCGTGCGACTTTTTCAACCTAATGATGGAAAATATCATTCGAGCTGCTGATCTGAGACGTAGTGGCACAATATTATACAAGAGTGTTATGCTGCTTGCGTATGCTGATGACATCGATATCATTGGCCATAATACGCGCGAAGTCAGTGAAGCATTTTCCAGATTAGAAAGAGAGTCAAGTCGAATGGGTCTCGCAGTGAATGCAGATAAGACGAAATACTTAGTGTCAACAAACAAACAGTCCCAGCGTCTTGGAACCCACGTTACCGTTGACAATACCTCCTTCGAGGTTGTGAAGGACTTCGTTTATCTGGGTTCCAGCATAAACTCAACCAACGACATCAGCATTGAGATCAAACGTAGAATAACGCTTGCCAACAGGTCCTACTTTGGACTCAGTTGGCAATTGAGAAGCAGAGGCCTCTCTTGGCGAGCTAAAATCACTCTTTATAAATCGCTCATCATGCTCTTCCTACTTTATGCATCACAAACCTGGACGCTGAGCAGTTTAGATGAAAAGACTTTAGGAGCATTCGAGACAAAGATTCTTCGTAAGATCTACGGACCAATCTGCGTCAATGGCGAGTACCGAATACGGTGGAATGATGAACAGTATGAGCTGTACGCTGACATCGACATAGTCAAGCGCATTAAAATCGAGTGCCTTTGCTGGCTAGGTCATGTTCAGCGCATGAAAGACGACGCTCCAGTGAAGAAAATATCCGATACGGTACCCAGCGGCGGTCAACGCAGAAGAGGACGACTGCATCTTCGTTGGAAAGACCAAGTAGAGGACAACTTGACGAAGCTTGGAATTTCCAACTGGCGCCAGTAAGCGAAAGACAGAAATGGCTGGCGTAAATTCTTAGATGAGGCCAAGACCAACATACGGTTGAAGCGCCAAATGAGAGAGTAAGTTAAAAAGACATGCATGCTGTTATATAAAATGTAATAATTTAAAATAACTTCTAAATGTTTTAGTTTTATAAATTAATAAATTGAAATAAATGGTAAACATAAAAAATACAATACGTTTAAACGCCTTTGAATATGAATGGTCTTATGCAGTTTTTTCTGAACGGTTGACTTTTCATTAGTTTTTTGTTTTGTAAAAGTAACTTTTTTTATTAATACCTTAACGTCTACATTGAAATATCCCGGCGGCTTAATATGGCCTCAAAAAATGTGTTGGGAATGTTGCATATTTAATAAAATTCTATTATAACATATTTGATGCAAAACCGATTTATTTTTATCTTACAACTTCATTTGTAAACGAATTTCTTTTTCGGCTACCATGTTAATGTTAATGTTATATGGTGGAGATGCGTACTGCGACCTAAATGAGATCTATTGTACCTCCTTCTCAAAGCTCCGCTGGGTTTACGGATTACAGAATTCCATCCAGCCCTATTTCTCTAATGAATTTGAGAATATTCTTATGTTCAAGGGATGAAACCTACTCTTGACTCAGCTCATAGTTCCCCAGTGTTAGCTTTCGTCTGCGAGCCACGGCGTCGCAGTTTGTGAGTAGGTGTATTGGAGTCTCCTCTGCTTCTTCACAGAAATGGCAGTTACTATCGGTTCCTAAGCCCAATTTCATCAGGTGGTATTTTAGTTTACAGTGTCCTGTAAGGAACCCCGTTAGAATCCTTAGATTCGGTTTGCCTAAGCTTATGCACAATTTTACTCTCCGAGTGTTAAAATCTTTGAGGAGCAATTTGGATTGTCTTAGCTTTGGGAGGCTTTTCCAGAGGTTTGAACGTTTATGCCTCTCCTCCCTTCTTAGTTCTTCTTTTATAGAATGTGTGCCCAATCCGCAGAATGGTTCTGGTCCTATAAATTTTCTGGCTGCATCCTGTCGCGCTAGACCATCGGCTTCTTCGTTACCCTGTATACCTTTGTGTCCTGGGACCCAAAGTATAGTAACAGTGTTATTCTTGCCAAGTTCGTTGAGTTTTGTTAGGCATTCCCATGTTATTTCCGATGATATCTCATGGGAGACTAATGCTTTGATTGCTGCTTGACTGTCTGACATCACAACTATATACTGACCTTTGTATTTCCGGTCCAGATTGAATTGTGCACACAGCTGTATTGCTGGATTTCCGCTTGGAAGATACTGGGTGTTGTTGACCTAAGGTGCGGATGGGTCTCACCATCACAGTATACATCCAGCGGAGAATTGTTGGGTTACAGCCCCAGCTTTTCCCCGCAAAGCTCCTACATACCATGAGTGCGCACGTTGCTTTATTTATAGTTACCTCTGCATGTCTTCTCCAGAGAAGCTTTGAATCTAGTGTAAGTCCCAGGTACTTTACTCTCCTTTGAAGGGAATTTCCGTGCCATCCATTCTCATTGTTCGGAGGTTTGGCAGGCTTCTTTTGTTAGTAAAAGGTACTATGGTAGTTTTCGCTGGGTTGATAGTTAATCCCACTGTGTTGCACTATTCCTTTTTTACTGACAGTCTTCTCTGTATCAGGTTACAGAGTGTATCCTCGAACTTCCCTCTCGCTATTAAGGCGATGTTGTCTGCGTAACCCTGACATTTTATGCCATTCTCGGTTAGCATCGATAATAATTCGTCTACAACAATACTCCACACCAGTGGAGAGTGGACTCCGCCTTGTGGGCAGCCTTTTGTTGTTTTGATTCTTATAGTGGTGTTGCTCACTTTTGTTTCTGCAGTTCTAGTGCTAAGCATTTGGCATATCCATCTGCTGAGCATATCATTTACTCCTTTTTTGTGTTAAGACTTCTTCACAGCCTCGTGAGAAGTATTATCAAAGGCTCCCTCTATGTCTAGAAAGGCACAGCGTACGGTTTCTTTGTTTTTGAAAGCTGACTGGATGTTACTAACCAACTGGTATAGAGCAGATTCGGTAGACCTACCCGCCCTATACGCGTGTTGACATGGGTGCATTGGTGCCTTCTCCAGAATCTCAGTTTTTATATAGTTATCTATTACCTTTTCCATTGTTTTAAGTACAAATGAGGTAAGGCTAATGGGTCTAAACGACTTTGGTAGCGTGTAGTCTGTTTTCCCTACTTTTGGTATGAAGGTGACTATGGCCCTTCTCCATTTCATTGGGATATAGCCCAGCGCAAGGCTGCTTCTAGTTATTTTGACTAGGTGAGGCAATAAAGTTTCTGCACCCTTTTGTAGAAATGCAGGAAAGATGCCGTCTACACCTGCTGATTTAAATGGTTGAAAGGTTCTGAGTGCCCAATCTATACGAGCCTTAGTACAAATGCTACTTGCGAGTTTTCATTCTTCTTGATTTGGAGCAATTTGCCTGTCTGCCGTCTCAGACTCAGTTACTGGTGTGCTCCCCGGGAAATGAGTTTCTAGAAGGTGACTGGCTCGTTGATCTTTTCTAAGTGTATAGCTTCCATCCGGCAATAAAAGTGACATTCTTGTCTCCACTTTGCCTTTAGCCATTGCTTTGTGTATCCTGGCTGCTGCTGGCGTGGAAGAAATGTCTTCACAGAAAGTTCTAAAGCTTTGTCTTTTGGCTTTTCTGATTTCTTTATTGTACTCCGTCAGAGTCGCCGTGTAGTTGTGCCATTCTCCGTTGCCCTTTGCGACATTCAAACTGCATCGCACCTTCTTTCGGAGTCTGGTCAGCTCGGCGCTCCACCAAGGAGTATGTTTTGTACTTGCCTTGTGCCCTGTTGGACAGCTAGTTTCGTAGGCATTATATACTGCATTGTTTACCTGCTCTACAAAGCATTCAAGTTCTAGGATGTTACTAATTCTACTCCTAGCTTTTACGCTCTGTAGGTTTTCTTTCAGGTGTTGGTGTAGTTGTCCCAACTGGTATTTCTTGGGTTTCTTTTGGGTTCTATCTCTTGACATTTTGCCCCAAGTCTAAACTCTATTATTCTATGGTCAGATATTGAAGGTTCCGTTGATACCCTCCATTCCCTAATCATATCCCCAACCTCTGGGCTTCCTATGGTGAGATCTAAGACCTCTACTCTAGCCCTAGTGACAAAAGTAGGTGTTACCCCCACATTGTAAAAGTCTTGGTTACTACTTAAAAGAAATTCTAAAAGGTACTCACCTCTGGTGTTGACGTCGGTGCTTCCCCAAATTGTATGGTGTGCGTTGGTGTCACAGCCGATGATTAGTGGAAGTTGCTCTTTCCTACAGTGCTCCACTAGCCGTTTTATCTCCGCTGGGGGGATGTTTAGATCGTCCTCAGGAAGGTATGTGGATGCGATCACTATGGCGCGGTGCTTGCCATCAGTTCCGATGTAAGTCTCGATTGCTGTTAGATCCCGCGTCATAAATTCTGAAAGACAAATATAATTAGTATTTTTCTGCATTAGGATGCATGCTCTGGAATTGATTGTTCTCTGGTCCCAAGTTACCTGACCCTCTCTGCAGTAGAGGCCACTGACTTTTCCCCTGTAGCACCAGGGTTCTTGGATCAGCACGAAGCCCAGTTGTTCTGTGGTAAACCTCCGAGCAGTAACTGCAGTAAAGCAGCTTTTGCATGGTAGAGGTTTACCTGGGCAAATTTCATGCTGGTTACTGTGTCGATCGTCATAGCAACGGGCTGCTGCCCCAATCTTCTTTAGGCAGCGTTACTCCTACCTCAGTTGAAGATTTACTTCCATCAATCGAGAGAGCGGCGGAGAGAGGCAGAGGCCTGATCTCCGATTGAAGGTGTTGCGGTGATGACCGAGACGGAGGCGAACTTCTCCGTGACAACTTCACCAGTTATTTGTGTTGGTGGCGTTGCGTCTTTCCCTTCATTGGGAGTTAAAGACGTAGCTTCTGTGGACGTAGCTTCTGTTACCACTGTCAACGTCGCAGCTGTGGGAGCTGCAGCTGTGGATGTTGCTGCTATGGACGGTTTGGTCGTTGGGGGCGATTTTGTGTCCAACACCGGAATGGTTCCAAAGCGGAAGCTGGTAGTTGAGCCCCGTGACTTGATAGTTTCAAGTGACTCCCTATCTATTGAGAACGTAAGCATGTGCCCACTTCCCTCATCCTTAGAGCTCAGTATCTTCCAATACTTTGTATTAAGACCATCGGTTTGGGCGGCAATTAGTCCCATCGATCTATTGATCGCCGTACTTGAGCTACTTGACAAGAACATCCTAATAGTATACCCTTTTGGAACCTCCTTCCTTAGGCAAGCTATCAGTTCTAGCCCTTTCCAGTGCTCGAGCTTTGGTGCTGATGCTCGCAGCCATTCTGCTGTTGAGGGATTCGAACAGTCGACCAGTAACATGCCCGGACGGAAGTGAATTCCCTCAAACTGTAGCTTGGTGGACCAGCCCTTCACTACTTAGCTCAGTATGGCTTCTTCTAGCTCCGAGAGCTCATCCGGACTTGGCATTTGCCGGGGGTATTCTTTGGGCATGACCACAATTTGGATGCCTTTGGTTATGCTGGCATAGCTGGTCCTCTTTTTCCGTGGTTTTGGCTTTGGTAACTTAGCCCCAGGTTGTGACCTACTATTACTTCCAGGAGCCATGTTTACCTTCTTGCTCTCTGGACGTTGAGGAGGCGTTATCTCGCTACAACTCCTCTTCGTTGTCTCTGGTAAGCCGGTGATTCCCCGATGCTCTAACGCTTTTTCATGAGCTTCTTCGGGTACCATGCCCTGTTCCAGGTAGCGCAGATACCATCTTACGCCCGCTCCACTTAGACCAACTCTTAGTGGGTCGTCTAGTCCTTCTGGCTCCCCACGCTGAGGAAGATGGAAAAGGCGACGTCTACTATGGAAGGGCTTGTGTGTGTGCCCTTCTTTTGTTTCCCTTTTCTGTGCTGCTTCCTTGGACGTGGACGCAGTTTCCGTACTTGGGATTCTTTTCGGAGCCGGTGTCATATCTTCCCGGTGTTTTTCCGGGGGCATTGTGACAGGATGTAATCTCCTGGGGCTCGCAGTTTTCCTTTGGTGGCTCGTACTAGGCCTTTGATCGTTGTGGATGTTATGCTCCACTCGATCTCTGCCGTACGGGTTCCTCCTGATCTGCGTTCTGCAGTGTCTGTGATCATCTTTATGGATTTTATGCTCCACCTGATCACTTCTGCGTGAAGTCCTATTGACTTGAGTTCTGGTTGGCGGAGGAGGATTACTCTTACGTTTGAAGAACTGCTTTTGACCTTCTCCTTGGAATCTCTGTTCCATAAGGTCTGCTGCTTTGCTTGCAGTGATTTCCTGCAAGTCTTCTTGTTTGTTGTGTTTTTGTTTTTTGTTGTGCTCATATTTGGATTTGACCGGTAGCTTGTGTCCGAGGACAAAAACGTCGCAGTCTATTTGTTATGGCTGGTAATTTGAGTTAAGTTCGCAACTCTTTTTGCCCGTCATCTTACTTTTTTAAGCAAAGGATTTTTTTGTTGTTTTATTTACTGCTGCTTTTCGCAAAACCCACAGTTTTTCTCTTGTGGCTCTCTTTGTAGGTGTCGATGATGACAGCACGGCATTTGATTGCAAGGCTCTTTTTAATGATATTTTTATAAAATAGTCGAAGTATGAGAAAACGAAATATTTTTTTGAGTATTAGAATTAGTGTTTTTCTCATCTAGTTCAATATTCTCTACAATTGCCAAAGTACAACGAAACAACACACTGTTATAAAGCTTCAGAATTTATGTAAGTTTCTGCGGGTTCTTTTCTCGGTACAATCTGAAAATTTTCTGAAAATTTGGAAGTTACATTCATTTATATTTTCCTTATTTTCTTCCGTCAGTTTTGCAATTTTAATATCGGACAGAATGCAGTGTGCCCTCCGTATAACTTCAAAATGGTGTAAGGAAAAAGGGTTAAGCATAAATACTGACAAAACAATTCTGGTACCCTTCTCCAGGAAAAGGAGCCTAAATCTGGTAAGACCTACCTTGAATGGAAAAGTCATTGAATTTTCAAGTGAGGTCAAGTACTTAGGAGTGAGTTTTGATAATCAGCTCCGTTGGAACACCCACTTAGATTCAATTAAAAGCAGGGCAACACGTGCTCTTTTTACCTGTCAACGCCTCCATGGCGAAATGTGTAGCATCAAACCGAAAATGATTTATTGGACGTTTACAACAATTGTGATACCTATGGTTACGTATGCAGCACATGGTGGTCCAAGGTCCAACAGCGCACAACAGCTAACCAACTGACAAAGCTGCAAAGAATGGCGTGCATTAGTATCACTGGGGCAATGAGAACGTGCCCATCTGAAGCTCTGAATGTTTTAATATTGTACCCCCTTTAACGATCATTATCGAAAAAGAGGCATGTCTAAGTGCATTAAGAATGGAAGAAATCGGTGATTACAAGACAGGAAATCTTACGGGTCACATGAAGATACTCAAAACCTTCGAAAACTACCCTTTTTAAAAATCCCCGACAGGATGATGCCGAAGATAAACTTATCAAAACGCTACAATTTCGTTATAACCAATAGGCAACTATGAAGGAATGATAGCTTCACAGTTGATCCTGGCTCACAGATATGGTACACAGATTTGTCAAAACTCGATAATGGAGTAACGGGAGCGGGGATATATGGTCCCAATTTAAAAAAGGCTCTTCCAATGGGATACATGCCAACAATATTCCAGGCGGAGGTATATGAAATTGAAGTATGTGTCAGAGAATGTCTCCACAGGAAATCAAAGGGGGCTCACATCTACATACTTTCAGATAGTCAAGTGGCTTAAAAAGCCCTTCAAGCCTACGAACTTAAATCACGATTGGTCTCCAACTGCGTAGAACTTTAAATACGCTGGGACAAAGCAACAAAATAGAATTATGGTGGGTTCCAGGTCACGAAAGATTCGAAGGCAACGAAAGGGCGGACTGCCTTGCCAAAAGAGAAGCGTCTCGAACTCTTATAGGACCTGAACCATTCTGTAGCTTAGCAAAAGGCTACATTCTAGAAAAAATTAAAATATGGGAAGATCAGAAATTTCAGTGCCACTGGATCAACACCAATGGACAGAGGCAATCTAAGAAATTTTTGACTCTAAGTAAAGCAGAATCCAAAGATTTACTCAAGCTTACCAAAGCAGACTTTAGAATTCTAACAAGTTTCTTCACAGGTCACTGCTCACTCATATATCATCTTAAAAAGATGGGTCTTTCTGAATCAGACGTCTGCAGACTATGCGAGGAGGAAGAAGAAACCCCTGGACGCATTCTATATGAATGTCCGATAATCCACAGCCTAAGACGCCTCCATTTTGGAGGGGAAGTATTGCCCCCGTCAACAATTTGGAACACCAAGTGAGAGGCAGTGCTAAAATATATAGAAAGCCTAAATCTGGAGCATTAAATAACGGCATGCAAAATAGATCCCATGGGTCTTGGTGCACATGGGCCCACTATAAACTAACTTGCAATTTTAATATTAATAGGATTAATGCTAAATTATTTAATACACATATATATAAATTTTGATTATAAAATAAGCACTCACGTTTTATCAAAGATTTCGTCAAGGTATGGAACTGCGATGGGAATAATCGACTTGATTATATGAAATCGCTTGGAAAAAATGTTTGCCGCAAACCACAGAAAACTTAGTCACTAGATTAGCTTCCAATTTAAGGGCATTGACTAAACAAACGTTTGGAAATCTGAAACAAAAACATATTATGCTATTTGGAAAAATAATTTTTTTCTTTTTTTTTATTAAACGTATAAAACGAGCCTCCTTATTCCAAAAATGTAAAAATAATAGTTGATCTCGAATAGTTTAGGAGATAAAATTTATGAAAACTTGAAAAGTTATAATTTCAAGCTTGTGATTTGTAACTTGCCCTTTTTTAAGCTGATTTTATTGCAATTTTGGCCGTGCTAAAGGCTTCATCAGAAATCTTTGTGATACCCGTGCAAGCGCGCACTAGCGCACAGCACCACAGAGGTGATGAGATTTGAAGTGTCAATTTCTCAGTTTTTCTCCCATATGCTTATGTTATTATATGGAGTCCAACAGTGACACTTCAAATCACATCGCCTCTGTGGTGCAGTGCGCTAGTGCGCGCTTGCACGGGTATCACAAAGATTTCTGATGAAGCCTTTAGCACGGCCGAAATTGCAATAAAATCAGCTAGTGATTTTTTCCTTTGTTGTTGTTGTTGTTTCTTTGGAAAGATTCGTTAGTACAATTAATTGTCCTAACTTTGACCTTAAGCTCAATAAACGACTTTAAGCTATCAAACAACTAGAATTTGTATTTAAAATCAAGTATGATTTAAACTATCAAACATTTAGAATTTGTATTAAAACCATATAAAATCAACATAATAAATAAAAAGGTCATTTAGAAAAAACTTTAATAATAAAAAATATATTTACGCATGGGTCGTAAACTACACTTATGCCGAAAATTATTATATAATAAAAAGGGAGCCCTGAAAATGCATGTCACCTTTAGACATTGAATGCGCCCAAAGAATATAAGGAAATGGTGTTGCTAACACGTACACTGTACGTGAGCTGACGCACCATTCGTTAATTGTGCGAGCGAGAAAGAGAGTGTTTTTGCCATTTCTGAGAACCTTGGCATCTGATTGGAAGACAAAATAAAAAAAAAGTATAGCAGTGAGGGGACTGCCGACCGAAGCGAAAACATATATATAAAATATTAGTATTCCCTGGAAGAGTTTGTCTTGCCCCAGACCGCTTTACTGCTATATAAGAATTTTCATGCTAAAAAATAAAATAAACTGGCCATTTCAGCGCTTGGAAGGACTTTGACCTAGCTTCTATTGATATTATTGAATGTTATTGAATGTTTGATCACAAATGATCGAGAACTGGACCTACGTGTTTTATGCCGACTCCGAACGGCTTATTTTCTTATGTTCTCAAGAAGCTTTACATGGCAATTTTTACTCTCTGAGGTTTGCCATTGTCTGCAGAGAGGTGACGACCGAACAGAAAAATTAATTCAATTGAAAAAACTTTCTGTCTGAGCTGGAATTGAACCCGGGCTACCGCAGTTCTTTAGCTTAGGGGCCACGCACTATACCCACTAGGCTACGGCCGCCACGTGGGCATTTTTCATGCTAATCGGAAAACATTTTTATATTTTGACCCCCTCAACCTTTGATTATTTCTTTCAAAATGTTTTTTATTTAGATATCATTTTTATTTTATAATTACATCAAACTAAAGGGTAGTTAAATTTTAAGGGCCGATGTTGATTTTGAATGAAACACAAATTATTTAGGAAATTATTGCCATTTCTTTTTATTATGATAATATTGGTATGACTCAATTATGTATGGAACAAAATATCGGCCAAGTATCCGTCGCGACCTCGGCGGCACACCTCCATCCGATGGTCCAAATTTTCGATGACGCTGAGGCATAATTGAGGTTCTATGCCGTTAATATGCCGAATTATCTCAAATTTTAGCTCTTGAATTGTGGCTGGCTTATCGACGTACACCTTTTCTTTCAAATAACCCCAAAGAAAGAAGTCCAACGGTGTCAAATCACATGATCTTGGTGGCCAATTGATATCACTACCACGTGAGATCCATATATATATGGGTCTGTATTTATATTATTACATTTAAATTGAATATTGTTTATAAAAAATAAAATACAGGGAGCACTATTGAATGAAAAATAATCCTCAAAAAGGATATTTAATTTTTTCTTTCAATGTATATGTAGAACTGTAGCTAAAATAAAATAAATTTACTTTTTTATGTATGATATTTTGTTTGATGGGTCTTGAAGTCTCTTTTAATGCTTGCATTTGAAATTTGCTACAAGGAAAATAGAAAACATAGCAAGCAAAGTGAAGTATATTTTCTGCCCTAGATTCGGGTTATCCGTACATCCGGTTCATCATTATATTTTAAGTTATGGTTTTTAATATAAAAAACAAAGTAAAACATAAAAAAAATATAAATTAAACTTATTGAAATAATTAATATACACTTAAAATACATAATAATACACACATACATAAAATTTGTATTTACATACATTTCATTGAATTTCATTTACATTATTTTCACTGTTTGCGTCATTAATCATTGCATTATATTTTTAAAAAAGATACTATAGGCCTATGGTAGCTGAAATAAGAAACAAAAAATTTTGGACCATGTAGTCCCACTCATGATAAAAATATTATTAGGTAGCTTTCAGCGGAGTCAATAGTTGGAAACTGTTTTTTTTTTAATTTAAGTGAGAAACCTTTGCAATTAAATGATGCATTCACAGCAGGTGACTCCTCTGAATGCGGCAAATGTGTGTGACGCACGTTCTCTATTTTGTTTTCTGTTGCTTAACATTCGATGATCGAAACACGAAATGTCACTCCTGTCTATTACTTATTATACCATGTCCCATGTCAGAGAATATGCTGGCGACATTTATAAAACTACAAATGTTTTTATGTTGGTCATGAAACTCAAATACACGCTCTTGGATATTGTCTACCAGGCGCTCAGCAAATGCAGCAAGCATGGCAAAATTAAACAAGGTAGTGTTAGGGCGGAAAGCCGGTAACCGAAACTGTCAAAACGAAGTTGACATTTCATACAAAATCTGCAACCAATGAGAATGCAATATGAAAGCAAGAATTGGCAAATATATCAAAATGGATGGGTTTGACAGTTATGGTCACTTAGAAAGAGAACACATTCAGCCCTAACACTACCTTGTCTAATTCTACTATGGCAGCAAGCAACCATCAATAAGTTTATCTGCTGACAAATCGTTCCTTCATAAAGAAATCATGAAGAGTATTTACCGTTTTTCTGTCAATGTATGTGTAGATGTGTAGCTGAACTAAAATACATTTACAACAACAGTTACCAAGCAAATCTACTACAACGACGAACAGAGAAGAGCAGTATCACATCGGTTGTGCAACGTTAAAGGGGATGCACCGAATTGGCGGCGGAAAATAAACAGGACTTTGCTTGCTATGTTTTTTGTTTGCCTGGTAGCAAAATCTCAAGTGGAGGCATTAAAAGAGACTTGACGGCCAGTCCATGGTGTAAGAAAACCAGGTGTTAGTGAGTTTTTGACAACACCATGAATTTCTTTGCTTCTGTCAAAAAATTGTGAGAGAAAGAGCGGAACTGCTGATAGTTGTCAAATTTAGTTATTTGTTTGAGTTGCTAGAAGATGTGCTATAGTTTTTATTGTGCGAATTAAGTATAAATAAATATTAAATGCAATTAATTGTGCCGTTTTGTGTGGACAAAAAGTTATTGCAGTTGTCTTCGCCGATTTGACAAGCTTGTCGTTGAATGTTTTGGTCATTTTATCAGAAACGTGCGCTGGAAGGTGCCGGCAACGTGAAGCTTTGGCTGGCATGCAAATTGTCTTGCATTCACATCGTTTTTTTTTTGCATAATGCACAGCGTCTCATATTCTTTATAGTTTTCCATATCACTTTATTCTCACTTTAGTCTCAGTAAAAATCTTATAAACTTGCAGAAAGACACGAACTTAACAAAATTTTTTTCATTGCAATTCACCGCCAGCTATTTTTGACAAGAGCGGGGAAACATAGTTTTATCATTTTGAGAGAGAAGTGTCAAACTCACTAACACCTCTATTTCCTACACCATGAGCCAGTCAAACAAAAACCAAATATCAAAAATTTTAAAACCATTTTATTTTAGCCTACAGCTAGCTCTACATATACATTGAAAAAAACAGTAACATTCAATAGCTGCATTCCCGTGGTCGTTGATCTAGAGCGCGGCTCTATTTTATTTACAAAACAAAAATTAAAACCAGCTCGATTTCTAGCTCTATTTCTGATCTTAATGGGCCCCATACACGCTGCAACCAAAGCAAAGCTGGAAGTGTAACTTGGAAGTTTTGGACAGCTATCACGATGAAGTCGCAGCGTGTGTGTCAAAGTTACGCAACTCATTGACGGTTGCAACTCAGGTTGCAGCAAAATTAAAATCGTTTAATATTTTGGTCGCAGTTGCTGTTTTTTGCTGCGTTGTTGCAGCGTGTATGGCAAAATGGATTGCTGCAACCATCGCAGCGTGTGTCAAATGTATTAAAAAAGACGTAATCTGGTTACAGTTTTCCACCAATATTTTGGCTGCAGTGTGTATGGGCCGCATAAAATGCTGCCAAGTTTCAAGCATTGTTTATCAAAACGAACATAGTTGGCAAATCTAAATAACTATTCATTTTCCTATTTTGACGTTTCACCGCTCAATGGGCGTTTTGGTATTGTTGTTTTCTTTTGTTATTGTTCTTAAAACAGCTGTTTCAAGACTCTTATGACAAATTGATATAAAGTTTATCTAACGTTGTTTTACTGAGATTTGATATGATCTAGTGCTACGGAAATGCAGCTAATGTTTCGCAGCGGAGCAAAGGGAGGGGAAAGAGCGATGCGTCAGCAGAGGAACTTATTGATGGTTGCTTGCTTATGTTTTCTAAGTTTCTATCTTGTTATCTTTGCTGTCCGTATACGAGAGTTACCAAAGATTTAATCTCTACCAAAATCGTTCAACGCGCCTAAAGAAGTTTTCACTTAAAAAAAAACACTAAATAAATGCAACATGAGTTGTGCGGTTAAGAATTGTAAAAGCTCCCGAAAACTTATAAACTATGCGCTTTCGTTCCACAGGTAAATATGTCGATTTGAATTCTTTTAACAAAAGTGCTTTATTTAGTTTCTAACGATATTTTTTTTAACTTATTTGTGTTAGAAATTAGACCCCGTTGATTTTGCGCCAGTTTGATCAAACTGCATCTGTTAAAACACAAACACTGCTTCAGGGGCGCAGTCATTTTTTACAGTTGAATACATTTTTGGGGTGCTTTTGTTTTCAGAATAGTGAATCAGATTTAGTACCTTTTTGTTAAATTTTTCTGATTTCTACACAACAACTAGGCAGAAACACCCAAAAAATAAGGATTTTAACAAATTAACTGTTGTGATTAAATAATTGCGCAGCGATTCTTTCCGACCATTTAATTAAAACATGTTTCTTTGATGAGAACAATAAGCAGAAGGAAAATTTATTCAATACATTTTCAATTCAATAACAGCTGATTAACTAAAGAAAACAATGTAGCGAGTATGTTGCTAGAGATGGAACACTGATAAATTCAGATAACAACAGCCTCACTAGTGTTCCAAAAAATAATTTGAGATAATATTAAAAAGAGTGTAATTAAAATTAAAAAAAAAGGAGAAATGGTAATTTAATTTTCTAATTAAATTAAAAAGAGTGTAATTAAAATTAAAAAAAAGTAGAAATGGTAATTTAATTTTCTAATCCACATGTTGGGATAAATTTGTTTAATTTATAGTTGTCTACTGGCTTTGCTAAAATATCTGCTGCCATCTCATTTGTTGGTTTGTATTGCAAATTTAACTTAACCTCATTATCGGATCCTTCCCCGTTCAAATGCTCCTATATGAAATATTTGCGAACATCAATATGTTTTGTGCGATCATGATAATTTTTGTTCTTGGCCAGATGTAGTGCCCCTTGGTTATCGCAGTACAATGTTATTGTTTTAGGTGCCTTTAAAAATATTTCGCACTCGAAACGTTTCAGCCATAGCGCCTCTTGAATTGCTGTTGAAGATAACGCAATTGTTGGTTGACGACGAGAGGCCCAAGAGACAGCACCGCCTTGAACTTGAAATAAGTACCCCGTAGTTGAGCGGCGCTTATCTAAATCGCCTGCCCAATCAGCATTGCAGTAGCCAATTTCTATTCATCACCATTTCTATTTGGATGAAATGTTAATTTGTAGTCGATGGTGCCTTTCAGATAACGCGAAACCTTTTTTATTGCGAGCTAGTGTGCATTGCCATATTTAGTGTTGTACCTGCTCAATGTGCTGACAGCAAAACAAATGTCTGGCCTACTGATTTGGGCAGCGTACATAATGCACCCTATTGCCTCCTGGTAAGGAATGTGAGCCATATTCTTCCTTTCAGTCTCGGTTTTTGGTGACTCATTTTGAGATAGTTTTTGTCTGGGATCCATTGGTGTCTTGACGGGATTGCAGTCTTCCAAGTTGAATCTCTTGATTATGGTGGATATGTAGTAATGTTGATCAATAGAAAGCGAACCATCCTGATGTCGTGTGATGTTCATTCCAAGCAACGATGTGGCCTCACCCAAGTCCTTGATTTTGAAGTGAATTGATAGTTCATTTTTTAATTTTGTGCACATCGTGGCGTTGTTCGAAAAAATCATGATATCATCAACCCACACTGCCAGTATGATGGTGTTCTGTTGTGAGCGCTTGAAGTAAATGCATTGGTCTATTGACGATCGCGAGTATTTCATGTGTTCCACCAGTACTTTATTTAATTTGCCGTTCCACACATGACTGGACTGCTTCAAACCATATAGCGCTCGCTTCAGATGACACACCCTACCTGATTCATCTCTGGCCATCGCATATAAAAAACGAATGGATGAGTAACGCGCCACTGGCGAGTATGTTTCATCATAATCTATTCCTTTTACTTGGCTATAACCCTTGATTACGAGTCGGGCCTTATATCGTTGTATGGTGCCTTTCGCATCACGTTTAACCTTGTAGACCCACTTACTATCAATTGCCTTTCGTCCAGCTGGCAACTCGCTTAACTCCCAAGTGTCGTTCGCCATCATTGATTCAAGCTCAGAATTCATCGCACTCTCCCATTGCTTCCGCTCAGTGCACTTCATTGCAGCCTGGTACGTTTTTGGTTCGCTTGCATCTTCAGCTGCAGACGCCAGTATTAAGTGTAAATTTAAATCAGTACGTGCATTTCCAGCTGTCCCACAATTAGCATCTTCGGCAAGAGGTATCTAGCCAGGAAGAACTGCCAGTTCACTTGTAGCAACGTCAAAATCAGTGTCATTTAACGAAGCATATGACGAATTCTTACTATCACCAGCCTCACTGGATTCGTTGTCTGCTATATCGATGTCGTCGCTGGTGTCGTTAATTTCATGCATTATATTATCATTTTTGTCAATGACAATGACTGAATCCTCTTAATGTGGAACTACAGTTGGTGCATCAGTACTCGCTGCTATATCAATTATATTTGAGCTGGGCTAACTGAGATGAGAATTTGCAGATTTGTTGGTTTGATAAATCTGACCATGTAGAGATGCGTTTGCCTTACTGAAATTGTCTTCAGAGTCACTACCGGCACTAGAGTGGTCATCACTCAAATCGGAGTCCTGAGCTGCATTTTTACTGAATGACTTTGACGAAAAAACAGGGGTTTTAGAATTGGAATTCAAAGGTCTTACCGGAGTGCCATTTGGTTCGATAAACGTAACATCTTTGCTGATGATGATTTTTCGTGCCGATGGGTCATACAACCTATATGCTTTCGACTGTTCGCTGTATCCAACCATAGTGCATTCAGTTGCTTTTACTTCCAATTTGTTCCGCTGAACTTTTGGAACATGTGCCATAGCCTTGCAACCGAAGACTCGTAACATTGACAAGTCGGGCTTACGAGTAAGTTCACCGCTCCTCTGGTGTTGCATGTATCATACCACGACACGGTATACGGTTGATCAAGTAGGCTGCCGTAACTGCTGCCTCAGCCCAAAAACGATCACTTAAATTGCTGTCAAAAACATGCACCGGACTTTCTCCATCATCGTGGGGTTCATCCGCTCAGCAACACCGTTTTGTTCCGGCGTGTGTGGAACCGTTCTTTGGTGTAGAATGCCATGTTTGCCGTAAACGCACTGAATTTCTTGTTGCAATATTCGGTGCCATTGTCGGTGGGTAAGGTTTTTATTTTACAGCTATGTTGATTTTCGACTATACTTTTGAAATTTTCAAAAACTGTAAATACTTCACTCTTGTGTTTTATTGGATACAAAAACACCTTGGGGCTATAGTCATCAATAAAAGTAACAAAATATTGTGCCCCACTACACGAGCGCACAGGCATAAAAGCAACGTCACTATGTATTATATCCAATACTTTTGATGCTCGGTTTTCACTTATACAGAATGACTTACGTGTTTGCTTACCTTTTATGCAAATTTCACATTTGTCGTCGTCATCACCAGAAATATTAACACCAATTGCTGCTGTCTTTATTCTATGCCATTTTGTATTGCATAGGTGGCCAAATTTTTGTTCACTGCTGCCATTGCTTTTGATTTTCGTTGCGTTGAACAGTTCAGTCTGTATAGATCATTGACAAGTGGTGCAGTTGCAATTAAAGATTTATCGGAATCAAAGATTCTGCAGCTTTTGTTGTCAAATACCAAAGTTTTTCCAAACTTTGCCATTTGACTGACTTACATCAAATTTGCGCATATTTTTGGAACATGCAGTACATCTTTGACTTTTACGACACGATCTTCAGACGTATTGCTTGATTTTAATGACATTTCTATGTCACCGGCTTGTTTTATGGCTAAGCGAGAGTTGTTACCCACAATAATTTCATTCTTTGATGCATCGCATACATCAACGAAATTGCAATCACTTATTGCCATATGTGCCGATGCACCTGAATCTATAAACCATTCATTCGCTGAATTTGTTTGTGCCATTAATGAACACAAAAGCAATTGTTCGGAATTTTTCTTCTTTCTTGTGCACTTATTCGCAAAATGGCCCTCTTCATCGCACACAAAACATTTTACATTTTTATATACCTTATTCGATTTTTGCTGATGATTCTTCTTTCTAAATTTATTGCTGTTATTGTGTCTCTTGACAACTAGTGCTGCTTCAGCACCGTCTGAATTATCAAATGGGACCTCTTGAAATAAACGATTTTAGACAAAGTCTGTTGATAGTTTGGTTGTAGAATTTTCCATCGCCATTACCATTGGACGATATTCATCCGCCAAACCAGCTAGCATAAGAGCTGCCACAACTTCTTCTCCGACTTCTAAACCTGCCTTTTTAACCTTCATTGACATTAAAACCATCTTATGCACATACTTTTCCATCGATGAGCAATCATTCTGTTTTAATCCAACTATTTGTTTGAGTAATTCTACACGGCGACCAACACCAGTGTATTCAAATGCTGCACAAATTTAATCCCATGCATCCTTAGCTAATGTGCACTTGTCGGTGTACGTGTAGAGCGCTGGTGTAAGTAACAAATTGAGCATTTGGATTGCCAGAAAATTTTTATCTGCATTACTTTCTGTTCCATCGAAGCATTTCCAATGTCCCTTTATTGCAAGATAAGCTTTTGCTTCCACCTTCCACTCATCAAAGTTTCTTCGCCCTTCCAATTTCTTCGGTTTGACCATTGTGAC